>RPOG01000036.1:1014630-1071205 GCA_008086565.1 Thalassoma bifasciatum | reverse complement strand
ACCTTTTTTCTCCATGAATTGTCCGATTTCCCCACGTAGATCAAAGAAGCGCTTCAGCACAGTACCTCTGCTTAACCACCTTACTTCTGTGTGGTATGGCACACCATGAGTAATGTTACAGTCACTGAGAAGGCTGTCAAACTGACGATGATTGAGACCTCTGGTTCGGATGAAATTCACAGTCCGGACAACCATCTCCATAACGTGATCCATTTTTAAGGACTTGCAGCATAATGCCTCCTGATGCAAAATGCAATGAAATGTCCAAAAGTGGCCCCCTCCGTTTGTGGCTTGTACTTTTTCCCAGAACTTTGTCACAACACCTGCCTTTTTACCGATCATTGACGGCGCACCATCAGTAGCCAGGCTTACGGCGCGTGACCAGTCCGCCCCGACTTTGTCCAGCGCTCCAACGACGGAGCGGAAAATGTCCTCAGCTGTCATGGTGTCGGTCATAGGCACCAACTCGAGAAATTCCTCTGTGACAGTCAAAGTCTCGTCAACTCCACGAATGAATATGGCTAGTTGAGCTACGTCCGTAATATCAGTACTCTCATCAATTGCAACAGAAAATGCCAGAAATGACTCCGCTTTGCGTTTCAGTTGGCTGTCCAAATCTGCCGATAGTTCCGAAATCCGTTCTGCCACGGTATTTCTCGTTAAGCTNTGGTGTCGGTCATAGGCACCAACTCGAGAAATTCCTCTGTGACAGTCAAAGTCTCGTCAACTCCACGAATGAATATGGCTAGTTGAGCTACGTCCGTAATATCAGTACTCTCATCAATTGCAACAGAAAATGCCAGAAATGACTCCGCTTTGCGTTTCAGTTGGCTGTCCAAATCTGCCGATAGTTCCGAAATCCGTTCTGCCACGGTATTTCTCGTTAAGCTAATATTGGCAAAAGCTTGTCGCTTCTCAGGACACACAATTTCGGCAGCCTTCAGCATGCAGTTTTTGACGAACTCTCCTTCACAATACGGCTTTGACGCTAATGCTATTTGGCTAGCAATCAGGTAGCTGGCTTTCACCGCAGCATCACTGACCTCTCGGCTCCGGGTGAAAACAGATTGCTGTTTTCTCAGACTCACCAACATTTCATTTACCCTCTGTTTTCTCAGTTCTCCGTGCAAGCTGTTATATTTTTCACCATGCTGAGTTTCATAGTGGCGCCGAATATTGTATTCCTTAAGCACCGAAACTTGCTGTTGGCACACCAGGCACACGGGTTTCCCATTCACCTCCGTGAACATATACGAAGAGGTCCATTCTTCTGGAAAAATCCGACACTCGGTGTCCACTTTTCTCCTTTTTGACAAAGACATTTCGCTGATGAGGGTACTAGAGCCGATAGAAAAAGTGGGTGATGGATAGAACCATACGCCGCTTACAGACCATGAAGTTCAGTGCTGTCATCTGCTGTTAGTTCTGCTCTGACTAAAACACAGCGCCCCTAGCGGAAAATATAGGAACTGCATATTTATTGAAATTGAAGCTAATTTTTTTTTTTTTTAAAAATGCAGATTTATCCCCCGGGCCGTACCGAAACCCCACGCGGGCCGTATGTTTGACACCCCTGTTTTAGACACTTTCTTGGCCTGATAAATGCTGCAGAGCTGGAAGATGAAATAACTCTCCTTCTTTTAAAATTTCAGTCAGTCTCTTCATCTGCTGGTTAAAGAGTTGTCAGACTGACAGATGTTCACTAAATTAGAATTTTAGAAATGAGTTTGAAACATATCCAGACATGAATAAAGGAGCTGGTAACTATTTAACAGTATGTGCTAAGATAAACATTAATAATGATTTAAAAAGAGCATGCAGCGTAAAATGTTAACCAAAAACAAAAATTGATGGTCTTTGCAAATTTTTTGAACTTTTATTTGTGAAGAGTGAACCAATAACGTTTAGAGCTCCCCCTGGTGACTGGCTGCAGTATGGGTCCTAGAGCCAGCCTTGTTCAGATGAAATATAAGCTGTTCTTAAAATACAAGTCATTTGATTTTTTTTTTCTGAAACATATTACCCAGAGTTAAATTTGTGTTCTGGTTAGCAGAGGGTATTTCTTTCATTTCAATGCTGTAGAAAATCTCTGGTATCATCCTGATGTATAGTTTTACACTTAGTTTGAAAAAAAGGGGAAAAAGAGGCCTCTCAAAGAAAAATCCCCAGATTCCACTGGTTCTTGGATCGTGATGACTGTCCGGTTACTGGAAGGAAATTGAAGTCATCTGCTCTGCATTAAGATTTTTATATTAGACCCAAAAGTTCTCTCTCATGGCGCCTGCACACTCTTTTTAACTCAGCAGACTGATTTCCATTTTAAGGTATACAATATCCAGATACAAGATCTGCACATGATCAAATGTCTTCACCAAACAGAGTTATGTGAAGACAAGATAATCTAATAAATTCACATGTGATCGCTTGTTGGTCTTATTGAAAGTAACTGGAATAGGATTCCTGAGTAGAGATTTGGAACCGATGATGAACTTGAAATAAAAGTAAAATAACTATGTGATTTTTTAAAAAATTCTTAAAGAGAAAAAAAAAGTTAATTTCCAGAACTTAATCCTAACAGTAATTTTTCTCAGATATGGATCTTTATTGAAAACACAGGGGGATTGTTGTGTTTGGAGTTGAGACATTTTAACTAAAGCTTAGTGTTTCCAGATATTTCTACAAGAAATAAGAAAGTAGTTGAGTACAGTTTTTTCCGCTTTTTGAGCTTTATTTTTGTTGTCCTCAAAAAACTAGAATTACAATAAGGACAGGATTTTTTTTTCAGAGAGGAAATTCAGATGTTCTCAAGAGAAGGAAGAAAAATGGGTTAAAACACGAAATGAAAGATACTTATGTAAAGCCTGATGACCTATTGAAGAAAATGAAGTCAAATAAACTTACAATATGTTTATTTGTATTTTGCTAAGACCAATAAAGAATAGAAAACCTGCTTTTTCAACGTGATGATTGAACTTCTATAGGATCACTTGTATCTTTTTTTCCCTAATGTGTTTTTCAAATATATGCTTAGTGCATGCTTGATAATTTCATTGTACTTTTAGCTACAGTAGATGGCAGCATTATGTTATGCTTTAATCTGCCTGATCCACAAATAAAAAAGCCTTGTAGGCTCACACGTATGCAGCAGGTTTCCCAGCAGAATTTATTAAACTTTTCTTCAGGACAGCACCTCCGTCCTTTCTGCTGCAAACATGGGTCTGCAGGTTCAGCCTCTCGTCTCCGCTTCATGGCTCGCAAACATGGTCAAACGAAACCTGGTCGGACCGAGTCTCCGGGTTTTGGACTCTTCCTGGTATTTACCCATGATGAACAGAGACGCAAAAAAAGAGTTCGCTCAGTCTCACATCCCTGGGGCGTCAGTTTTTGACATCGATGAGTGCTCAGACAGAACCTCAAAGTT
Source organism: Thalassoma bifasciatum (assembly GCA_008086565.1). NCBI lineage: Eukaryota > Metazoa > Chordata > Actinopteri > Labriformes > Labridae > Thalassoma > Thalassoma bifasciatum. Next base: position 1,067,784 of record RPOG01000036.1, on the reverse strand, counting down.
CGACCACACTCTTCCATCAGAGCAGCAGTTTGCAGATTATGTTGGAAACTTAGGCATCGGGAATGACAGTCATGTGGTTGTGTATGACGCCAGCGACTTTGGGGCTTTTTCCTGCACCAGAGTTTGGTGGATGTTCCGGCTCTTTGGTCACCCTAAGGTGTCGGTTCTGAACGGTGGGTTTAGGAACTGGGTCTCAGAGGGTCACCCTGTTTCTGGGACTTACACAAAGCCTGAAGCAGTGCACTTCAGGGCAAACATGAACCGCTCCTGGGTGAAGTCATTTGAGGACGTGAGGGAGAACATTCNGTCTCGTCAACTCCACGAATGAATATGGCTAGTTGAGCTACGTCCGTAATATCAGTACTCTCATCAATTGCAACAGAAAATGCCAGAAATGACTCCGCTTTGCGTTTCAGTTGGCTGTCCAAATCTGCCGACAGTTCCGAAATCCGTTCTGCCACGGTATTTCTCGTTAAGCTAATATTGGCAAAAGCTTGTCGCTTCTCAGGACACACAATTTCGGCAGCCTTCAGCATGCAGTTTTTGACGAACTCTCCTTCACAATACGGCTTTGACGCTAATGCTATTTGGCTAGCAATTAGGTAGCTGGCTTTCACCGCAGCATCACTGACCTCGGCTCCGGGTGAAAACAGATTGCTGTTTTCTCAGACTCACCAACATTTCATTTACCCTCTGTTTTCTCAGTTCTCCGTGCAAGCTGTTATATTTTTCACCATGCTGAGTTTCATAGTGGCGCCGAATATTGTATTCCTTAAGCACCGAAACTTGCTGTTGGCACACCAGGCACACGGGTTTCCCATTCACCTCCGTGAACATATACGAAGAGGTCCATTCTTCTGGAAAAATCCGACACTCGGTGTCCACTTTTCTCCTTTTTGACAGACATTTCGCTGATGAGGGTACTAGAGCCGATAGAAGTAGGGTGATGGATAGAACCATACGCCGCTTACAGACCATGAAGTTCAGTGCTGTCATCTGCTGTTAGTTCTGCTCTGACTAAAACACAGCGCCCCTAGCGGACAATATAGGAACTGCATATTTATTGAAATTGAAGTTAATTTTTTTTTTTAATAATAATGCAGATTTATCCCCCGGGCCGTACCGAAACCCCACGCGGGCCGGTTCCGGCCCGCGGGCCGTATGTTTGACACCCCTGTTTTAGACACTTTCTTGGCCTGATAAATGCTGCAGAGCTGGAAGATGAAATAACTCTCCTTCTTTTAAAATTTCAGTCAGTCTCTTCATCTGCTGGTTAAAGAGTTGTCAGACTGACAGATGTTCACTAAATTAGAATTTTAGAAATGAGTTTGAAACATATCCAGACATGAATAAAGGAGCTGGTAACTATTTAACAGTATGTGCTAAGATAAACATTAATAATGATTTAAAAAGAGCATGCAGCGTAAAATGTTAACCAAAAACAAAAATTGATGGTCTTTGCAAATTTTTTGAACTTTTATTTGTGAAGAGTGAACCAATAACGTTTAGAGCTCCCCCTGGTGACTGGCTGCAGTATGGGTCCTAGAGCCAGCCTTGTTCAGATGAAATATATGCTGTTCTTAAAATACAAGTCATTTGATTTTTTTTTTCTGAAACATATTACCCAGAGTTAAATTTGTGTTCTGGTTAGCAGAGGGTATTTCTTTAATTTCAATGCTGTAGAAAATCTCTGGTATCATCCTGATGTATAGTTTTACACTTAGTTTGAAAAAAAGGGGAAAAAGAGGCCTCTCAAAGAAAAATCCCCAGATTCCACTGGTTCTTGGATCGAGATGACTGTCCGGTTACTGGAAGGAAATTGAAGTCATCTGCTCTGCATTAAGATTTTTATATTAGACCCAAAAGTTCTCTCTCATGGCGCCTGCACACTCTTTTAAACTCAGCAGACTGATTTCCATTTTAAGGTATACAATATCCAGATACAAGATCTGCACATGATCAAATGTCTTCACCAAACAGAGTTATGTGAAGACAAGATAATCTAATAAATTCACACGTGATCGCTTGTTGGTCTTATTGAAGGTAACTGGATTAGGATTCCTGAGTAGAGATTTCGAACCGAAGATTAACTTGAAATAAAAGTAAATAACTATGTGATTTTTAAAAAAATTCTTAAAGAGGAAAAAAAGTTAATTTCTAGAGCTTTATCCTTACAGTAATTTTTCTCAGATATGGATCTTTATTGAAACCACAGGGGGGTTGTTGTGTTTGGAGATGAGACATTTTAACTAAAGCTTAGTGTTTCCAGATATTTCTACAAGAAACAAGAAAGTAGTTGAGTACAGTTTTTCCCGCTTTTTGAGCTTTATTTTTGTTGTCCTCAAAAAACTGGAATTACAATAAGGACAGGGTTTTTTTTCAGAGAGGAGATTCAGATGTTCTCAAGAGAAGAAAGAAAATGGGTTAAAACACGAAATGAAAGATACTTATGTAAAGCCTGATGACCTATTGAAGAAAATGAAGTCAAATAAACTTACAATATGTTTATTTGTATTTTGTTAAGACCAATAAAGAATAGAAAACCTGCTTTTCAACGTGATAATTAAACTTCTATAGGATAACTTGTATCTTTTTTTCCCTAATGTGTTTTTCAAATATATGCTTAGTGCATGCTTGATAATTTCATTGTACTTTTAGCTACAGTAGATGGCAGCATTATGTTATGCTTTAATCTGCCTGATCCACAAATAAAACAGCCTTGTAGGCTCACACGTATGCAGCAGGTCTCCCAGCAGAATTTATTAAACTTTTCTTCAGGACAGCACCTCCGTCCTTTCTGCTGCAAACATGGGTCTGCAGGTTCAGCCTCTCGTCTCCGCTTCATGGCTCGCAAACATGGTTAAACGAAACCTGGTCGGACCGAGTCTCCGGGTTTTGGACTCTTCCTGGTATTTACCCATGATGAACAGAGACGCAAAAAAAGAGTTCGCTCAGTCTCACATCCCTGGAGCGTCAGTTTTTGACATCGATGAGTGCTCAGACAGAACCTCAAAGTTCGACCACACTCTCGGTAGTCTCGTCGTCAAACGTCTAATACAACCTTTGAATCCGTAGCCCTTACTGTCAGTACACCAACACATACTGCGGTCGCTGAAACCCCGAAAAAGGACGTGGTCTCAAACCACCTACAAGGCCGAGAAACCAGTGGGATTCCACAGCCAAGACTTGCCACCCAAATCCTTGACCCAGAGTCTCCCAGTGGGACAAACTGGGACTTACACAAAGCCTGAAGCAGTGCACTTCAGGGCAAACATGAACCGCTCCTGGGTGAAGTCATTTGAGGACGTGAGGGAGAACATTCTGACCCAGAGGTTCCAGGTGGTGGACGCAAGGCCACATGAGAGGTTCCGTGGAGTAGAACCAGAACCAAGAGAGGGTGAGTCAGGCCTAATGACTAATCTTTACTCAAAGATAAAGATTTTCAACATTTTTCAGACCGAGCAGATAATGCAGATGAAGCAGGGGCCCCATATACTTTCTCTATATCAGATTCTGTTTCATATAGATATAAACATACCTTGTTATTGTGCACTCAGTGTCAGGGTGTTCAAGCACAGACTCATGTTTCTATTTGAAACATTGCAAGGTACAGAGAGGAGGAAGGCCTTACCGCTGGTCTCTATAAATTAACCTTGTCTGAAGCCAATGCCAATGTCAACACTGTTTGTGAACTGGAAGACAATCAGGCATACTAGTCCACTCTCGGGGAAGGCCTCTTTAATGCTGAAGCCCAGGGGCCAATTATTTTGAAGCAATAATAAGCTGAAAATGTGACGTTGTTTGTCCCTTGTCAGTCCTTCTGTCAATCACTTTATTCTCAAGTTTGTTGCTGCTGATTGATTCAGATTCTATGTGACCAGCATGGACACTATGGCCTTTGACCTGGGGGGTGACTTATCAGAGTGCATGTAAATAGTGTTAGGGTGTGTCCCTCTGTGATCAATGGGCAGGTGCATAATGTGGAGGAAAAAGAAGCTTAAAAGTGGTAACTGGTGTCTAGTGTCAGAGAGCTCCATGTATCCATTAATGTGTTCAAAGGTATCAACATGAGTAAAACTAGAAATATTTGGGGACAAACAGTTAAAAATATAAAACAAACTGCTTCATCGATCAAACCTCCACAGACCTCCTATGGGCTGCAGCCTCCCTGTTGAAGACCTCTTCTCTAAGATATATGAAAATTAGCAACATAAGCCTGTTCTCATACTTTACATAAACTAATGGGAGGATTGCACTGAAGAATCTGAGCAGTAAATATAACATAGCAGGAATGCTGCAAGTAGATAATCTTGGGTGCAGAGGCCCCACATACCAGAATGCAACTGTTTTTAAAACCTCCTGCTAAATTAAAATGTGGTTTATTCGTTGAACTGCAAACTGCTTTTAAATGTATGAGTGTTACTGCTTTGTTTGATCTGTTTGGTGGATTTTGGAAAGTAGAAGTAAACCTGATAGCAAATTTGCTTCTGTGGCATCGGTGTTTAGCGTATTGAAAAAAAGAGAAGTTGTTTATATGGACTCAAATCAATTATTGACATGAGCAGTTAGATGGATTTCACCTCTGTAACGACCAAAAGTAAATACATTCAGCTAAGTTTCTTTCCCATATCTCCACTGGAAACGTTACACACGGTTAAACATTGCACCATTGTCGTTGTACTGTTATTTTAGCACAGCAGGTGTCAATGAAGCAGACCAGACTGGCCAGTTGTATTCTGTTGCCAGTTGTTTCTGGCATACGTGTTCTAGCAAAGTAGGTTGTTTGGAAAACAGCCAGTCTCAGCCCAATCACAAACTCTCAGACTTGCACTGGTTTTTCTTGCTTAGCCATCGCAATGTCTGGATCTTTCAAGGTTTGATGGAAACTTGGCGAGAGATGTAAAACACGATAACATCTTCAAACCTTCCATTCTTAGTGTGATAAGAAGATGGCTGTTGTGAGATTGTAACCTATTGAGTCAATAATGAATACATAAAGATGTTAAATACTTCAACGTATGCCTACAAAAAAAATGTAAAACAACACTTTGAGGAAAAAAAAATCTCAGGACTGTTCTCTGTTATTTTGTGTGTAAACAGACTCTTTGCTTTCCCACAGGTGTGTCTCCTGGTCACATCCCTGGCTCTAAATGCATGCCTTTCTCTGAGTTCCTTGATGATAAAGGCATGATGCTCTCCCCAGACCAGCTCAGAAAGTTCTTTGAGAAGTCACAAGTGGACCTTAATAAGCCAATCTGTGGAACATGTGGTTCTGGCGTGACCGCCTGTCACATGGTGCTGGCTGCTCATCTGTGCGGCTCTCCGGGGGCGGCTGTGTTTGTTGGATCCTGGTATGAGTGGTTCACCAGAGCCCCAGCAGAGCACATTATCTCTGAGGCCAACAACAAGTTCAGAGGGGGATAAAGACACAATCACAGTTTGAATTTTCATTTTATTCTCAGCACTGAAATCTTCCAAAATAATCACTTTGAGAACAAACATTTCTTTCGTAGCTGGGTGACAGGTCAGTGTGAGGACTTTGCATCTAAGCTATTAAAAGAAAACACAGTTCATATATAGTTGACTGATTTTTGGCAGCACATTAGGGGTTGAGATTGTCTGAGTGTTGAACTGGCACTTCTTATTTTAGCAGCCCTTGGATACCTAAACAAACACTTGTATTTAAAGATGTAATCTCAGCTATTAAAAGCTTTCTAGTTGCCTTGTAGGTCAAACTGTGCTCTGTACCTTTAAGAAAATCACTCCCACTGTTGGGTTGCTAGAGATTTTTTATGGGTCACTAAATTAGTTTTTGGAGTGTTTACATTACAGTACTTCATGTGACATTTCTGCCTGCAATATAAACGATAGCCACATGGGGGAGCTCTGCTGTGTTACACTTGGCATGAATGGCAGGAGAGATGAGGTCACTGTTACAGATGCATGTGTAATAAAACCAGTGTTGTTCAATACCAGACAGTTACCAAAACCCCACAGGGCAAAGCATGTGGTGAAAATTAGTGTAAGGAAAGTGGTGTGACCCCTTTGCAACTCGTAAACTTGACTGTGCCAAGGGAAGACCAAATAGTCTCACCTGTCACACTGAAAACATGCCTTTAAACAAAAATAGAGTGCCCAACAGCACAATTATGTGTTTGGGGTGGGCCTAGAACAACATATTTGACATAAATGTAAACAAAAATGTGCCAAAAGTAATTTAATGTGAATTCGACCTGGTGTTGAATTAATTTTTTGTGCTTCATTGCTCAATGTTTTGCTGAATGAGCTAAATTTATTCGCAAACTTGCAAAGATGTTGTTTTTCGAAGTAGAGAATGCTTGTATTTCTGTCATGTTGAATGCATTTCTCCCATTCTTTTAGATTATTTTCAAAGTGTAAACCACATAAAAACACCTGCATTTATAGATTGCATATTTTAGGTTGGGTCACCAGTGCTTGTACCTCAAAAAAGTGGGTCACAAGAACAAAGGTTTGTGAAACACTGCTATAAGACTATTTCTTTTAGCCCACATTGCAAAACCTGAAATTTGACTCAGTTAGATTGAAATCTAATCTCTTATTTCTAAGACAACATTCCACCAAACCTGATATACCACTGATCAACCACATTCACCCGGAAAAAAATAAAATAAAAAAATAAATCTTAATACTTGTCTTTGCCAAGTTTCATGGAATAAGAATGTCCTAATTCAACCTTAACCTTCTTAATACAAAACATTTAATAAGCTTACCACGAGCAACTGGAGCTTAAATAAAGCTTTCTAGAGGAACTTTAGATAAGAGCCTTGTTACGACTGTGGCAAACAATTCCAGGAGAAAATGTGACTGAATATCTTTTTTTCTCACGGTGTATTTGCTTTGCAGCCTGGCATCACCTGCTGGTGCTTTAGTGTATTTGCACTTTAAAAAGAAACCATAAAACTTTTGTGTTGCAGCTTTTTTATGCCAAAGCACATACTGCTTTAGACTTTGCACCTTGATCAAGGTTTTTCCTGTTAATTTTGATATGTGAGATCCAATCAGTATTTTTATTCACAAACATAATTTGGAAATAAAAGAAAATACAAGAACACAAGTCTGAGAAATGCCTGTTTATTGCCATTGTCTCAGAAAGTTTAATACATACACCTCAAAATCATGACTTTTTATTTAATCTCTTTGTTGCTTTTTATCTCATGATTTGACTCTTTTTCTAAAAATTGTGACTTTTTTTCTCATAATTTTGACATTATCTAATAAGGTATCTTTATTTCAAATTTCTGACTATCTCAAAATTGCAACTTCTTATCTCATTATTTTACTTTCCATCCTATCATTTGACTTTTTTTTTCTAAAATTTGGACTTTTTTCATAAATTTGACTGTATACATCTCAAATTTTACTTCATCTCCAAATTAATACTTTTGATCTAAATTATTTTTGCTTCTCATCTTATCTGACTTCTATCTAAAAATAGTGAATCTTTATCCCATTATGTTACTTTTTATCCCAAATGTTTTTCTTTTCATCTCGTCAAGGTTTACTTTGTTTCAAATGTATGACTTTTTATCTCAAAATTGTAACTTCCTATATCATTATTTGACTTTTTGTCCTATTATTTGACATTTTTTTCTAAAATTTTGATACCCCTCAATAATTAGATTATAAACGTCTTAAAACTTTGCCTTCATTTCAAAATTATGACTTTTGATGCCATGACATAACTTTTATCCCAAACTTTTTGCTTTTCCCCCTCATAATTTTGACACTCATATCTAAAAAGTTTACTTTATTTTGAATGTATGACTTTTATCTCAAAGTTGTAATTTCTTATCTCATTATTTGGCTTTTTACCCATTGATTTTGTCTTTTTTTTAAATCTCAAATTCGACTTTTTTTTCTCATAATTCTGACTTGGAGCTCTCTATTATAAATACCAATGGCCTGTAGAAAACGCAAAGAAGAGACCAGACATTTAAGGAATTTTATTTAAAAAAAATGATAATAATAATATTAAAAGAAAAAAAATACCCCGGACATAAATTACAGCCAAACAGGGGGACATGTCCGGGCCAAAGAACTTTTGGTTACCCTCCCAAACATTGAACTTTGAGGAGCGCGCACAGGCTCAGAGAGACAGAGACAAACAGAGACAAACAGAGAAAGGAGGGTGAACGTTTCCCTCTAGCGCCCGTAGTTTGAACCTCTCCGCTCCCCGTCATGGCGGCTCAGACCCGGGCTTTGGTCTCCGGACAGTGGCTCTCAGATGCCATCAGGAATAATCTGATCGGACCCAAACTCCGTATACTCGACACTTCCTGGTATCTACCGAAAACCAAACGGGACCCTAAAGCAGAGTTCGCAGAGAAACACATCCCGGGCTCCTCGTTCTTTGACATAGACGAGTGCAGCGATAAGACCTCTGCCTTTGACCACATGCTGCCCACTCCCAGCCACTTCTCTCAGTACGTGGGGCAGCTGGGCATCGGTAACGACACTCATGTTGTGGTTTATGACACCAGTGACTTCGGCGCGTACAGCGCACCGAGGGTGTGGTGGATGTTCCGTCTGTTTGGACACAGTTTGGTGTCTGTGCTGGACGGGGGCTTTAAAAACTGGCTGATAGACGGACATCCCGTGACATCTGAACCCTCCAAACTGGAGTTTAAAGAGTTCAAAGTCACATTGAATCAGCCCTGGGTGAAAAGCTATGAAGACATGCTGGAAAACGTCCAAACTAAGCAGATCCAGGTGGTGGACGCAAGGTCAGCTGGGAGGTTCAGAGGGGTCGAGCCGGAGCCCAGAGATGGTGAGCAGGACTCAACTCAAAACCATTAACCCTGTAATCATTCTCTAGTTAGGATATCACTTTAAAAAGTCTCTATAGCTCTGAAACATTAGCCTGTGTAGCTTCTAAAGCTTCCAAAATTTCTTACAAACTGGATTATACATGGGAATAACCCTGAGATGTAAAATACAAGAGCATCTTTGAAGCCACTATGGCTCATGGAGCTTTTAAAGGTGTAGGGCAGAGTGGGGTAAAGTGAGACATTTTTAACTATTGCTGTCCTATAAGCAAGGGAGAGTGATACCTAAGTAAAGCAAAAACATTTACCTTTATACCACAGTGTTTCCTGTAAGTAAGAATGCATCCATGAGAAAAGGCAATTGAGACATGACTTATTAAAAAAAATTGTCATGTCTCAACTTGCCTAAGCTTAGTGATAAGTGTATCTAAGTCAGTGAGTAAATTAAGCCACGTAAGGCTTTTTTTTCCAGTTTAAATCTGGGCATCATTTTAGATTATCCCTAAAGTAAACTTAAGGTGTGGTTTAACAGCATTGCAAATGACAAAAACAAAGAAAAATGTGACGTTAAAATATGAGAGGAACATTAATGAGGCCAATCAGACTTACTTTCATACTCAACTATTTACATTATAGGGCGCTAAGGACCATTACAAACTTTCAGTATTTGAAAATTTGGGATCTATTTATGTTAGTAATATCGACCACACACCAACAGAACTTAACTAGATGAGAACAGAGAACTCAAAGATTTTAAGGTATACTGATGGGTGACTGGACAAAGTTATAGATTAGAGTCAACAAGAACATCATTAACTTTAAAAGTAGGAGTTAAATTTGCACAGCACAACTTTAATCTATGAATTTTTCAACAATGTTAGACAGTCACGCTGGAGTAAAATTAGGCTGGACCTTTATAAACAGTCTTTGAAAAGTCACTAAAAAGAAGCTGATCACCATCAAGCTTGTTTTGCTGAACCATCTCAAAAAAGAAAAAAAGTGGCTGTGGTTTCACAAAATAAACTGTTACTTTTTTTCTACAGACACATTGCCAGGACATTTCCCCGGCACCATCAACATGCCGTTCCCCACGTTCATGGATGCTTCTGGAAAAGAGCTTGGATCTGATGGTCTGACCAAACTGTTCAAAGAGGCAGGAGTGGATCTGGAGAAACCGATTTGGGCGACCTGTGGCTCTGGTGTCACTGCGTGTCACGTTGTTCTGGCTGCTCACCTGCTCGGTCACCCTGGCGTGTGCGTTTATGACGGCTCCTGGTCTGAATGGTTCAAAAGGGCATCTCCAGAGCTGATCATCTCAGAGGGCGAGGGGAAGAAGGTGTGAAGAAAAGAGGAAAACAACCCGTGCAAGCTGATTCCCAGCTGAGAGACATTTATTACTTCTGTCTTTGCTCGTTAAATAGATACAAGACAAAAAAGGGTGAAACCTCAGCATAGCACTATAATAAATCCAGTAATCTTGTACTGCGCGAAGATTAGTGACTCTTATATGTCACACTGGTCACCCAACCTATCTTATTTTTCGGAGTCAACAAACTTTAACTGTAGAGGAAATTGTATGACATAATGTAATATTTTGAACACAGAAGAAAAGGTTTCTGTTTCTAATGTTCTGAAAAAAATAAAAGACTTTCATGTGTTTTAACAGAGCAGTGTTTTATTAAGGAGAGGATCATTTACAGTGATCAGGTAAAAAAGTGAATCAGAATGTCAACCCCTGACCTTAAAGAGGAAGGGGAGTTAGTTAAGTAACTCCTTGTTTTTATGCAATCAAAAAGTAACTAGTACTCAATATATGAAACAACCCTTTTTGTTTTTAAGTAACCAAACACATAAAATAGGTGTCTTAATAAACTATAAAGCTTCCAGAATCCAGTATGTATGACATTTATGCACACATATGGAGTATTGCTGACAGCAAATAAGCTTTCTGGGAACTGAAAAAACGCAGGTCAGCAAAATGGTCCCACTTTATGAAAAGAGCTTGTATCCCCATCAGTGCTGTGAGCAGTGAGCCTGTTATGTAACTGACTGAAAGGTTGCACCATAAGGATAATGTAATGTTTGACAGGTTCTGGGAAAATTAAAGTGTGCCTTTCTCCGGAAAATCACATTATATAAACATGAGAGGTTACATTAACCTCTTCTTTAAGAAATATTAATCCAGTTTGATGTTTAAAGCCATAGTTTTTTGTTTTTTTTTTGCTGGATGTAGAGAGGGTGTCATGTTTTTCCTTTTTAAAGCTTGATATGACACATGGACTTCTTTACTCAGTAACTAGATGGGTAAATATTAGCTTTAAGAGGCACAGTAGTACACGCTACATGGACTACTCAGTATTGAGCACCAGATCGACCTTGCAAAGGTGAAATATGTAAAACGAATTTTTGGTGGGGCTTGTCTTCTTTGACCCACCTCCACTCCATAAAGACTTAAAATGCAAATCAGAGGATCTACTTATATCCTGCCCCTGCCCGTCTGTATGTCTGTGTGGCTGCTTGGTTGATGTGAAGCTGCTGAGTTCACATCTCTAAGTGTGAAGATGATCAGCATGATGATCGCACTGCTGATGTTTCTCTCTCTGCCTTGTAAGTCACCTCACGCTGCAGCCATGATCAGATGCGCATGTGTTTTATTCTGTGGCATTTGTTCTGATCCATCAAATTTTCTTTTTTTGTTTCTCAGCAGGTTTGAACAGTCAGAGTTTAGAGTCTATTCCCTCTGGTTCTGTGCTGAAAAAACCAGGGGAAAGCCTCAGCCTGTCATGCAGAGGGTCTGGGTTTGATTTCAGTCAGTTTGGTATGCACTGGCTCAGACAGCCTGCAGGAAAGGAACCAGAATGGATGGGGCTCATTTACTATGATGCAAGTAAAACAAACTAAGCCAGCAGTATGCAAGGACGAATAGAAATTACCAGAGATAACAGCAACAGAATGGTTTATCTGAGTCTGTCAAGTCTAAAGCAAGAGGACTCTGCTGTGTATTACTGTGCAAGACACAGTGATAGACTGAAGGGTAAAAGCCAGACAAAAACGTTACATCTGGTTCCAACAAACACCAACAGAGGGCAGTGAAGCACTACTGTAAAACATGAGAAGCCAGATGAAAAGATACACTACATATTAAAAACACCAGATGTGTTGTGGTTTCTGACTTCCTTTGTTTTTCACCAACATGAGCTTTGTGTGGTTTAATATGAACACCTGAAGACAAATATTTCAGAGGTATTTTCATTTTATTTGCTCAATAAATGAATGTCAGCATTCAGAACGAGAAAAGTTTGTGTAACATGAAAATCAACTTAAACAAATTAAAACAGAAAATGAAACTGATATTATCTTACAGTGAAATAACTGAATATCTTTTACTGACCTCTTGAATAACTTACTATTAAACTATTACTCTTGATTTCATGGGGAGCATTTATTTTGGTCATGTATCTTGAAAATCTTCATGTCATTGATCAATAGACAGCACTGACTATCTCCAGAAATTCTCAAAGATGGGGTTTTGAAATACCTTCTGAAATAATAAGCAAATTAAATTATGATTGCAGATTTCATCCATTATTGTAAAATATCATCAAAAATATGGTTCAAATTTTCTGTAAAACTATGTATGGAGAAAATGTTTTCAGGAAACATGAAAAAATGTAAACATAGGTTGTCAGATTTTCTACCAATAAGCTAAATTATGTATTGTTAACCTTTTATTTTGTTATTTATTAGTCTGTTTTTAGATTGGCCTTTCAGTGTACTCCCATGGCCGGGGTCGCCAGTCTCAGGCACCGGTATTTTGAGGGCGCAGGATGTGCAGTTGGGGATCTGATCTATTTAATGGAAAGGGAGTATTATCAAATTTTAATATAGTCTCCATTATTTTTGAACACAAAAACTGATTAGATCACTAACTGATCAGCATGGCCAATAACAGCAAATCAAACTTGTTGCCAACTTTCAAACAATACAGTCTGACGAATTGCAAATGCAACCAAATCTGTCTTTGATACTGTTTAAGTTTTTATCATTTAGTGTCTTGGTGACCTTTACTGACTCAATGCAGAAAACATTTTTGCATTTTTTTCAATCAGGCTTTCGGTTTCCCAGAAGCTGCTTTTCTCTGGAGGCTCCGAGTTTCTTTGGCTCTTTGTGCTCAAACATCTGCAAAAACTGAAACCTGAAAAAGACTATGCAAACTTCTTGGCTTCAGTCACTGTACAGAACCAACTCAATGCATCATCACAGAATTGAATAAAATCATGTGCAAACTGATTCAAATAGGTAATTTCACTAAACATTGGGGTTATTTTTGTAACATTGCTCTTCTCAACCAGCTAACTAGGCCTGATGGTGTTGAAGGCAGAACTACAGTTGCAGATTGGTTGACAAACCTGAGGGGGTTTGTGGCAACTGGGCGATGTGATAGTTGATATGTGTGAGAACTAATTTTTCTGGGCACTTTATGGCAGCATGATTCAAGTACCACTGCCATGAAGTCATTTGGGTTGGATGTGTCTGGTGCCCTGGAGGCTGGGGTGACCGGAGGATTTGAAGACATGGGGGACTACAGCCTGGGAAAGTGGAAGATGTCAGCATACACACATGCCAGTTGGTCTCCACAGGCCTTCAAAACTTTGGTAGAGCCCTGTCAGGTACCTGAAAGACAGTATTGATGGGGGTTTTGGGGTTGTGTCTGAGTTCAGATTGTCAAATCTGGCATAGAAACTTCAGACTGTTTGGAAAGTGGCATCTCAGGGGTGTACAGTTGTTGTGGATCTCCTGCAGTTTGTGACAGACTGGATTCCCTGCCACAAGCTATGTGTGTTGTGGTTTGGGTAGTAGTGTTCCAGTTTCTGGGAGCGAGCCTTTTGTGCTGCACTCATGCACTTCTGCTCATACCAGGCTCTCTCATACACCTCATGATCCCCTGCCTTGAAGGCCCCCAACAGCTTCTTGATTTTCTGCTCCTTTCAAGAAAAAACAGGGAAGAATTTAACGACTGAATGGTAACCCAAAATAACATTAATTGAAAAACTAGTTCAGTCAACACAGAAAACTTAAAGATAGACTGTCAGTGTTTATGGAAAAGTAAAGAAAAACATGTTTTCAGGATATTTTTGGTTAATATATGAAATAAAATATTGCATCCAGGCTTAAAAGGTTAAGTCCAACATTGAAAATCCTCTGTAAAAGGAGGAGTCAATGCAAACTAAGTGATCTTCCTCCTCTTCTTATGTGACTGCAGAGAGGAGGACAGGGGACAGTGGACACACAGTTGAACATGATGGACTATAGGACAGGACTGCTGCTTCTAACTGTCTGCTGGGCAGGTGAACACAATCACTGATCTTAGACCATCAAAGCTGTGAATGGATTCAACAACTTACTATACTTCTTTGTATCTTCTTTTCAGGTGTTGATGGTCAGACTCTGACTGAATCTGGCCCAGTGGTTAAAAGACCTGGAGAATCTCACAGACTGACCTGTACAGCCTCTAGATTTGACTTCAGCAGCTCCCCTATGAGCTGGATCAGACAGGCTCCTGGAAAAGGACTGGAGTGGATTGCATATGTTGGCTATAGCAGTGTTCACATCTACTACTCTGCATCAGTGAAAGGCCGGTTCACCATCTCCAGAGACAACAGCAAACAGCAGCTGTATCTGCAGATGAACAGTCTGAAGACTGAAGACTCTGCTGTTTATTATTGTGCCAGACGCCCACAGTGACTGAAGCTGCCTGAGCAGCAGTACAAAAACCTACAGGAATCGTCCACTGAGTAGGAGAAGCACAGTTTTTATAAGTAAGAAGGTGCTCTGCATAGAGTGTCACAGAGCTAATCAAGGCTGGGAAGGTTAAGAGAGTTTGCACAAGTATGGAACACCTTCTAAATTACTTAGGGGAAACTTGAATTTCACTTTTTCAGCCCAAAATCATGCTCAAAAGGTTGGTCGATCACTCTGAGTTGCCTACAGTTGTGAGTCCCTGCCTCAATGGCTGTGTGTTACAACATGTTGGGTATGTAATGGACTGGAGAGCTATTCAGGGTGTGTTCTGCCTTGTGCAGCTGGGATAGGCTCAAGCTTTATACAGCCCCAAAAGAGAAATGAAGAAAAGATAATATATGAACGTTCATCAGACATCTGTATCTTTAAACCAGTGTAAAGAATAAGACGTCAGAGTCTCCTCTGTAAACCTGTCCACCTGCAGTGTGACAATTTTAGATATTCACACAGGCTGTTAGTGGAGTTCACAGCTCATCACCTGCAATATATGTTTTCTATAGCTCTGCTGCTGGTTGTGAGTCTGTGTGGATCTATCAGAGTAAATAATTATTCTACTATGCTTGGACTCCATAATTTGGTACCAAACATTTTCTCTTTTTTCACAGGTGTGAAGTGTGAAACGTTGACTCAGCCAGTGTCTATGGCTGTGCAGGCAGGTCAACGTCTGACCATCACCTGTCAGGTCTCTTATTCTGTTGACAGCTGGTACACAGCTTGGATCAGACAACCTGCAGGGAAAGGACTGGAGTGGATTGGACTGAAATACACAGGAGGCTCTTTCTACAAAGATTCACTGAAGAACAAGTTCAGCATCGACTTAGACTCCTCCAGTAAAACAGTGACTCTAAACGGACAGAACATGCAGCCTGAAGACTCTGCTGTGTATTACTGTGCCAGAGAGAAAAAAATAACAGGAAGACAGGACTGCTGCTTCTAACTGTCTGCTGGGCAGGTGAACAGAATCACTGATCTTAGACCATCAAAGCTGTGCATGGATTCAACATCTTAATTCACTGCTTTTTATTCCCTATCTAGGTGTTAATGGTCAGACTCTGACACAATCTGAACCAGTGGTTAAAATTTCTGGAGAATCTCACAGACTGACTTGTACAGGCTTTGGATTCACATTTAGTAGTTTCACTATGGCCTGGCTCAGACAGGCTCCTGGAAAAGGACTGGAGTGGATTGCTTTTATTGGCACTAGTAGTTCTCCTATCCATTACTCCCAGTCAGTCAAGGGCAGATTCACCATCTCCAGAGATGACTCAGTAAACTCAGTAAACTCTGAAACAATCAGTAAACAGTAAACAATAAACAGTTAACTCTGCAGACTTAGGACACAGCAGTGTATTACTGTGCCAGAGACACAGTGAGAGACAACAAGGGGGCAAAAGAGTGATAGAAAAACACATTCCTGATCAATGATGAAGAGTCTGCACAACACAGAATATTAAACACACATCCAAAAGTCATCCGTCCTATAGAACTTTCTCCTCATATGAGAGCAAGAGTGCTTTCCACTTATCAAGATTATAACCTTGATATGACCCGAAGGATTACTTGATGTTAAGACTTTCATTAACTTTTAGCCATTGAACCTATGAAATACATCTCGTAAATCTGCATGCAATCTGTTTAATACAAGATAGAAGTCAGAGTCCAGTTTTTCTCTGCTCTGTTACTGTACCTTAAGAAACTTACCGTTGGCTGACTGAATTTTTGCATCAACATCACTATTAGTCACTGACTTCAGGAACTTCATAGTTATTAGCTGGTGTTGAACATGTCTTATTGTTCTGAACTCTCTCACAGAGACAGGCATGATAAACTGGTTCAAATACTCTCATATAAAGAAACCCTGATCATCATCAGCATCATTTCTGCTTGTTTCTCAGTCTGAACTTAAGATATAAAATTATCTATACTGAGACAACTTATGAAGTCAACTGAAAGTTTCTTTCATTTTTCTACAACTGCAGAAAAATTACACGTTTGAAAACCTCATGAAAATAAGTGCTAAGAAATATGAAAATGGGGCTAAAAGGGAATATTGAAACACTGAAGAAATAAGTCCACAACCCTCAAAGATATGTTAAAATCTAAATCCAACTGGGGTTAGTGTGAGGAGGAGTCAATGCAAACTCAAGTGTCTTCCTCCTCTACCTATGTGACTGCAGAGAGGATGACAGAGGACAGTGGACACACAGTTGAACATGATGGACTATAGGACAGGACTGCTGCTTCTAACTGTCTGCTGGGCAGGTGAACACAATCACTGATCTGAAACCATCAAAGCTGTGAATGGTTTCAACATCTTCATACATTTCTTTGTATCTTCTTCTCAGGTGTTGATGGTCAGACTCTGACACAATCTGAACCAGTGGTTAAAATTTCTGGAGAATCTCACAGACTGACCTGTACAGGCTCTGGATTCACATTCAGAGACTACTGGATGCACTGGATCAGACAGGCTCCTGGAAAAGGACTGGAGTGGATTGCTCTTATCAGTAGTGACAGTGCTCACATCTTCTACTCTGCCTCAGTGAGAGGCCGGTTCACAATCTCCAGAGACGACAGCCAACAGCAGCTGTATCTGCAGACGAACAGTCTGAAGACTGAAGACTCTGCTGTTTATTACTGTGCCAGAGAGTCACAGTGACTGAATCTTCAACATGAAGCATGTTTTCTGTAGCTGTGTTGCTATTGCTGGCAGCTTGATGTTAGTCTTATGGAACTGTTGAAGACAGCTGTTCTTCATTTACACTTCATTTCCACCCTCTTCTCTCTTAATAAGTTGTGAAGTGTGAAACGTTGAATCAGTCAGCCTCTGTGACTGTGCAGCCAGGTCAGCATCTGACCATCACCTGTCAGGTCTCTTATTCTGTTGCCAGCACCTACACAGCTTGGATCAGACAACCTGCAGGGAAAGGACTGGAGTGGATTGGGATGAAACAAAGTAGTACTTCATACCTAAAAGATTCACTGAAAAACAAGTTCAGCATCGACTTAGACTCCTCCAGTAAAACAGTGACTCTAAACGGACAGAACATGCAGCCTGAAGACTCTGCTGTGTATTACTGTGCCAGAGAGTCACAGTGAGAGGCAACTCCTAAGGGTGTAGTACAAAAATCACCTCCTTCATTTATAGCCAACAACAAAAAGGCAACTCACATTGTCCATCTGCAATTCTTGCTCAGGTTAAATGACAGTGAGAGAATTTTTGGGAATTGATTAAATGTTTTAGTTTAAAGTACTCTTATTTGAATGGTGTTTGAGCTTTCACTATACAGTATGTTCATTTTTTTTGTTTTTAAATGCAGAGATATACAGTTTTGCAAGGTTTGATTCTCCTTTATATTAAACAAACATTTTGATTCTTGCTGTGCAAATAAGATGGTTTCTGTATGTCTCATTTGAGCAGGTACAACTGCTGCTAAGTGATGCATTGCTTCTGGGAATCTGTTCTCTGTGAACTTTTGTTATTTGGAAGCTACAAGAGAAGGAGCTCTCAGACCACTAATGACTTCATTTCACATTAACAATTAAACAGAAAAAAGCTATGTTTTAAATGATTGAACCCACTTTCACATTCACTGAAAAAAAACTATAAGACACATACACCAAATGAAAAAACTACAAAGATATCTGTGTGTATGGGGGACAAACTAAGTAACCAATTTAGCTTGAAAAGAAATTGTTTTCTTCTAACATGGGCCGTCCCGAAGAGAATACACACTGAAACATGTTAAATATGTCTGCACCACACACATTTGTAATATATCTCTCTAAAAAAGGAGGAGTCAATGCAAACTCAGAGATGTTCTTCCTCTACTTATGTGACTGAAGAGAGGAGGACAGAGGACAGTGGACACACAGTTGAACATGATGGACTATAGGACAGGACTGCTGCTTCTAACTGTCTGCTGGGCAGGTGGACACAATCACTGATCTTAGACCATCAAAGCTGTGAATGGATTCAACACCTTTATTCACTTCTTTTTATCTCTTTTTCAGGTGTTGATGGTCAGACTCTGACACAATCTGAACCAGTGGTTAAAAGTCCTGGGGGATCTCACAGACTGACCTGTACAGCCTCCGGATTCACATTCAGCAGCTTCTGGATGGCCTGGGTCAGACAGGCTCCTGGAAAAGGACTGGAGTGGATTGCTGTTATCAGCAATGGTGGTGGTGGTAGCACCTACTACTCTGCGTCAGTGAGAGGCCGGTTCACCATCTCCAGAGACGACAGCAAACAGCAGCTGTATCTGCAGTGTGAGGAGGAGTCAATGCAAACTCAGAGATGTTCCTCCTCTACTTATGTGACTGCAGAGAGGAGGACAGAGGACAGTGGACACACAGTTGAACATGATGGACTATAGGACAGGACTGCTGCTTCTAACTGTCTGCTGGGCAGGTGGACACAATCACTGATCTTAGACCATCAAAGCTGTGAATGGATTCAACAACTGTTATACAATGCTTTTTATCTTCTTTTTCAGGTGTTGATGGTCAGACTCTGACACAATCTGAACCAGTGGTTAAAAGACCTGGAGAATCTCACAGACTGACCTGTACAGCCTCTAGACTTGACTTCACTGGCTACTGGATGCACTGGATCAGACAGGCTCCTGGAAAAAGTCCAGAGTGGCTTGCTGCTATCAGAAGTGACAGTGCTGAGATCTACTACTCTGCGTCAGTGAAAGGCCGGTTCACCATCTCTAGAGACAACAGCAAACAGCAGCTGTATCTGCAGATGAACAGTCTGAAGACTGAAGACTCTGCTGTTTATTATTGTGCCAGAGAGTCACAGTGACTGAAGTTGGCTGAGCAGGTGTACAAAAACCTACAGGACTTTCACACACAAGCACTAGCATGAAACATCTCAGAGTTCACATTAATTACTGATATTAAGTACCTGGATATTCATTTTGATTGTTATTTATGTGTTATGTGTTATAGAACATGACGTTGTTCTTCTGGAATTAACATAGAGTGAAACCTTGTTGTCAAACAAACCAGCAGCTTGGTTGTGTATGTACATGATCCTGACTGCTGTCCATCTTTCTGTACATTGTAAACACACACAATTCAACCTCTATATGAATTAACTCATGCTGATTTTTTGATCTAAAAATGCATGTGCTCACAGATCCTCTGTCATATCACATAGGCTACAATTTTTGTTTTCTGCTAACTTGCTTTGAAAAATAAATATATATGAATATTGTAAATATGTACCCTATACAGTTTCATTTCAGTGGTTCCTGTACTTTTCATCTTTTTGAATCAACTGGGACCTGCAATAAAAAAGTTGATGTTTATGTAAAGGAATTTACTTGTAAATATTTATTGAACTATTGCTTATGGTTCTTATTTTATTAAACAGTTACATTTGTCAGAGTTTGTATGTTTAATTTGACTTATTTGTACAATAATTCACTGGAATGTTTCATAATACAGATGTATCATTTGTAGATCGGAGCTGATTTCCACTCATGTTTCTTCTCCGGAGAAATAAAAGCAGTGATCAGATTCTTCTGTTGGCTCTGGTCAGACTATCACCAATGCTCAATATGTTTGATTATATGCAAACTCAGGGAGCTTCCTTGTTGCTCAGCTATAAAAACTTGTCATCAGTCTGTCAGTGGAGTTCACAGCTCATCACCTTCAACATAAAACATGTTTCCTGTAGCTCTGCTGCTGCTGCTGGCAGCTGGATGTGAGTCTGCCTGGATCTGTCAAAGTCAACAGTTTTTCTTTTACACTTAGACTTCATAATTTGTTACCAAACATGTTCTCTTTTTTCTCACAGGTGTGAAGTGTGAAACGTTGACTCAGCCTGCCTCTGTGATTGTGCAGCCAGGTCAACGTCTGACCATCACCTGTCAGGTCTCTTATTCTGTTGGTAGCTATGCTACAGCTTGGATCAGACAACCTGCAGGACAAGGGCTGGAGTGGATTATAAGAGGTGGTGGGGGATACAGCACATACATCAAGGATTCATTGAAGAATAAGTTCAGTCAGAGCTTTGATTCTTCCAGTAACACAGCGACTCTAAGCGGACAGAACATGCAGCCTGGAGACTCTGCTGTGTATTACTGTGCCAGAGAGCCACAGTGAGAAACAACAACAGAAGAGCTGTACAAAAACAACTTCCCTCTTTATAAGCAAAGCTGATAGTGCAGTATTCATGTCATTTTTTCCCACACTATCCCTGAATAAAGTGAAATGAGGACGCTATTTGGTACTGATGAGTTATTTAAGTCTTAAATCATCTGATACAATTGAATGGTATTAAGGTCCTAATATTTAAATTATATTTGTCCTTTTTAAATCACAGAGTTGAATGATCAAACATACTCCAAGACAATCCACCACCCCCCTTCTGACACAATCTGCTTGTCCTGCAGCTCAGAGTGAGCGAAATGTAACATTTAATTTTTGCCTGGGAGAATGAGCAGCAGAGGTAATGTAGTCCTTTTTTGAACCTGTCACTGAATGAACTTTTGTTATATGAGCTACCAGAGGAGGAGCTATCAGACCACAAATGATTTCACTTCTTTTTAATGTTGCAGGAGGGATGATAACAATCTAACTTTCCATTAATACGCTAACACACAATCGTGGTCAATTGATCCTTGCAGGAAAATTTAGAATGGTGAATGGTGCCCTGGAGTGTGTCTTAAAACACAATTTTATAAAAAAGAAAAAGAAAAAGAAAAAAAAATTGAAAACCCTGTACAAACAGGACTTGAGAGTAAACATGATGATTTCTGTTAAGGATGGGGAAAAGAGTTCAACTGGTTTGGGTAAAGCACAAAAAGTTGTTTTGAACTGTAAGCCAATCCTGCAGAAAATAAGTAGAAAAATAAAAAAAAAGTATAAAAACTGTCTGACCCAAACAAATTCATGATCTGTTTCTCCGTCAAAGGAGGAGTCAATGCAAACTCAGAGATGTTCTTCCTCTACTTATGTGACTGCAGAGAGGAGGACAGAGGACAGTGGACACACAGTTGAACAAGATGGACTATAGGACAGGACTGCTGCTTCTAACTGTCTGCTGGGCAGGTGAACAGAATCACTGATCTTAGACAATAAAGCTGTGAATTGATTCAACATCCTGAATTCATTATCTTTTTTTGCTTCTTTGCAGGTATTAATTGTCAGAATCTGACACAGTCTGAACCAGTGGTTAAAAGACCTGGAGAATCTCACACACTGACTTGTACAGGCTCTGGATTCATATTCACCTACTCTATGGTCTGGGTCAGACCGGCTCCAGGAAAAGGACTGGAGTGGATTGCTTTTACATATGGTGAGAGTAGTGGCAAATCCTACTCTGCCTCAGTGAAAGGCCGGTTCACCATCTCCAGAGACAACAGCAAACAGCAGGTGTATCTGCAGATGAACAGTCTGAAGACTGAAGACTCTGCTGTTTATTATTGTGCCCGTGTGTCACAGTGACTGAAGCTGGCTGAGCAGCTGAACAAAAACCTAGAGAACTGCTGCTTCTTACTAGGCATATGAAAAGAAAAACTAATCTTAGACCATTGAAGATGTGAATGGGTTTCACATCTGAACACTCCTCCTTTATCTCCTTTTATGGGTTTGATGCTCAGACTCTGACACAATCTGAAACAGTGGTTAGAAGTCCTGAAAAATCACACAGACTGATCTGTACAGCCTCTGGATTTCTCATTTGGCAGCTTATATTGTCTGGATCAGACAAGCTTCTGGAAAAGCCCCGGAGTGGATTGCTCATATTTACAGTGACAGTAGTGGGAAATTTAACTCTGCGTCAATGAAAGGCCGGTTCACCACCTCCAGAGACAACAGCAAACAGCAGGTGTATCTGCAGATGAACAGACTGAAGACTGAAGACTCTGCTGTTTATTATTGTGTGCCATATTGACTGAAGCTTACTGATCATTTGTACAAAATCTGCTGGACTTTTATCAACCATACTGGCCGATTCTTTGGGAGAGTTTCAGTCTTTTCAAACATGTATGGAAACTGCCCCTTAAAGCATTATTTTAACACAGTATAACATGACAAATGATAATGTGACAAATTTCTGAATTCATGTTTTAATCTTATTCTTATTAATAGCAAAAAGAAAAAGAAATGTGTTGAAATCAGTGACTGGCTATGGATAACATAAACCCATCACAAATGCATTATAATTACACTTATGTTTATATCATCTTACAACTGTAATTGGTGTCAATATGAGATTGGAAATAATTATGTAATGAAATTAATCTCTGAATCAGTTCGCTTCATAGAACCACAGGGTGCAGTCACAGTCCATCTTTAATAAGATGGAGCTAATCACAGAACTGATTGACACAATAACCCTGGACAAAAAGAGGCCTTTATTCTCATTTTTAAGTTTTAATCCAAAGCACATACACAACATTTAAGACCTGGATCAAGAGTCACTGCAGCATTCACATTAACTTTGATAATCAACTCAACTTTTCTCATTTATTCACCCAAATACGAACAAGAAAGCTGGGAAACAAATTTAAAAAAATGAAAAAGGAAATACTGAGAAAGGTTCAAAGTCAGTTTTTGACTCTCTCTTTCTCTTTAAGATCTTTACTGCTTCCCTTTTGATGTCACACATAAAATGTATTCTACAATCGGTGGTATATTCATATAGATTTGCACACTCTCCAAACATTCTCCAGGCACTTTATAAATCCTCCATATTAGTGAAGAAGATTTCACATGAGCTCAGCTTCAACACCAACCATGTTCTCTGTGGCTCTGCTACTGCTGGCTGCTGGATCCTGTGAGGAGATTTGAAACTAATTATCACTTCGGATACACTGAACAGTAACGCAAAAAGTGGGGGTAATGTTGATTTGTGCTTCCACAGGTGTGAACAGTCTTGATCTCATCCAGCCAGACTCAAAGGTTTTGCAGCCTGGACAGTCTCTGACCATCATCTGTCAGGTCTCTGGTTATTCTCTGACTGATGACAGCTATGCAACAGGATGGATCAGACAGCCTATAGGAAAAGGACTGGAGTGGATTTCTTATCAGTGGGGTGGAAGCGGTGGAAGCTTTCACCAAAATAATGCTCTGAACAACAAATTCGGCTACAGCAGAGACACTTCAGCGGGAACAGTGACTCAAAACAGACGGAAGACACTTCCTAATGACTGTGCTGCGAATTTCCACCTACAACAACAGATAGCATCTGTAGGTTTGAGAAAATACACCTCAGTGCCTATAATACCACTATCATAAGCATTTCAAAGCAAGAGAACAAAATCAAGAGAATTTTAATGATCAGTGGTAAAACACAAAGAAAAAAATTCTTTTAAAGAACCTAAAAAGAGGTAAAAGTCAAATATCCTCAAATGAGGAGTAGTCAATGCAAACTCAGAGATGTTCCTCCTCTACTTATGTGACTGCAGAGAGGAGGACAGAGGACAGTGGACACACAGTTGAACATGATGGACTATAGGACAGGACTGCTGCTTCTAACTGTCTGCTGGGCAGGTGAACACAATCACTGATCTTAGACCATCAAAGCTGTGAATTGATTCAACATCTAGAATTCACTCTTTATCTTCTTTTCAGGTGTTGATGGTCAGACTCTGACTGAATCTGAACCAGTGGTTAAAAGTCTTGGAGAATCTCACACACTGACCTGTACAGCCTCTGGATTCTCATTCAGTGGCTCACATATGGCTTGGATCAGACAGGCTCCTGGAAAAGGACTAGAGTGGCTTGCCTGGATCCAACAAAACAGTGCAGGCATCTACTACTCTGCCTCAGTGAGAGGCCGGTTCACCACCTCCAGAGACAACAGCAAACAGCAGCTGTATCTGCAGATGAACAGTCTGAAGACTGAAGACTCTGCTGTTTATTATTGTGCCAGAGAGTCACAGTGACTGAGGCTGACTGAACAGCTGTACAAAAACCTACAGGACCCTTTTTAACTACACAGACAGATCCTCAGAGATGCCCTTTGATTCAAAAGGGGGTAAAAAAATAATGGTTATGATTACTGACATTTATGAACAACATTTGATATTAATCTAATAACAAAGAAAGTCAAGCCCCCCCCCCATATCAAAACAATTTGTATTCAGAACAACTTTTTAAACTTTTTAACAAACAAATAAGCACAACATATATAGACTTTTTCATGTGTCACAATCGAAATGCATGCTATCATATTTGAAGACACTAGATGGCAGTCAGTGTCAGGATTCCCCATGCTCTGTTACTGTTCAAAAACACTCTGACCTGTTTAACTCACTGATATCAACAAGAAGACAAAATTACTCACTAGCTGGCCCTGAACACTCCTACAAGTATATAGTTTAATATCTTTGTCAAATATAAATCAGCTCATTTTCTCTCTGAGAAAGGAGTGATCATACTCTTTTCTTGGCTCTGGTCTGACTATCACTGATGCTTCATCTGTTTAATTGTATGCAAACTCAGAGAGCTTCCTTGTTGCTCAGCTATAAAAACTTGTCATCAGTCTGTCAGTGGAGTTCACAGCTCATCACCTTCAACATAAAACATGTTTCCTGTAGCTCTGCTGCTGCTGCTGGCAGCTAGATGTGAGTCTGCCTGGATCTGTCAAAGTCGAGTGTTTCTTTTACATGTCAACTCCATCATTTGATCCTTAACATGTTCTCTTTTTTCTCACAGGTGTGAAGTGTGAAACGTTGACTCAGCCAGCCTCTGTGATTGTGCAGCCAGGTCAACGTCTGACCATCACCTGTCAGGTCTCTTATTCTGTTTCCACCTACTACACAGGCTGGATCAGACAACCTGCAGGGAAAGGAATGGAGTGGATTGGGATAAAATACACAGGAGGCACACACTTCAAAGATTCACTGAAGAGCAAATTCAGCATCGACATAGACTCCTCCAGAAACACAGCGACTCTTAATGGACAGAACATGCAGCCTGAAGACTCTGCTGTGTATTACTGTGCAAGATACACACAGTGAAAAACAGCAACAGGAGATTCATACAAAAACTACTTCCTCTTTTTATAACACACTCAGAATTGTCCATTTTTACTGCTCTTTTATACTGTGGATTAACTTTTCTTGATATGAACATCAACATCTGTAATTTTGGCTCTTAATATTTAAGTTTAACGATGTCACAGAGTTGAATTACACAAAGTTTAAGCCTCCAAATGAATAATTTTTGTGGGATGTTTGTCTGTAAGCCCAGTCTGCTGTTTTTAACTTTTGGTTACTGCTGTATGTATGAGGTTGTTCCTGAATGCCTCATTTGAGCAGGTTTAACTGCTGCAAAAGTTATGCACACTTTCTAAGAATCTGTTTCCCTGTGAACTTTTATTACTTGAAGCACCAGCAGAGAAGCTCTGAGGCCACAAATGCTTTTATTTGACTATTATATAACAGTTAAAAGGACAGCAGTTTTTTTTTTCTGTTTATGGTGCCCAAGTGAGAGTATACTTGAAGATTTATGCAAGTATTGGAGACAAATTCATCCATCCATTTTCTCCCCCATATACTGTTGAAAGTGTCTAGAGCCTGTCCCAGCTGGTCTTGGGGTGAGAGGTCATGTAGACCTAGGAGTAGTCGACATTCAATCACAAGGCTGACACACAAAAACAGACAGCCTTTCATCCGCACACGAACACCTATAAGCAATTTGAAATCACTGCTTAACCTAGTGAGCATGTTTTTGGAGTGTGGTACGGGAGCCTGGAGGAAACCTGTGTAAACTCTACACAGACAGGCCCACCTTGCCCTGTTTTGTGCAAAAATGACCCAAATGTAATTTTAAAAAAATGTAATAATTGACCCAAAGTGTATCAACTTGTTAAAAAAGTCAATAAATATTAGGTTTGATTATATTTAACTACATTTTGGGATTAGCACTTTTTTTTTACATAATCAACTACTCAGTGCATTTCAAGTTTTGTTACAATCCTATCAATAACATTTCAGATTGTTGTTAAAATCCATCTGTAACTTGCCCCAAACATAAATTAGACAGGTAACTTTTGTTGTGAGGCAACAGGGCTTACCTCTGCAACATCTTACAGCCTTAAAGAGAAATGGTTTGAAATTTAACATTCACCGCAAATTCACGTCTGTCCCATAGGACTGTCTTGCAATGAGAATGGATTAAAATAATGTCAAAATCTGTTCACTCCACAAAATGTGTTCACACCCCCTTTATCTCTAAAAGTAAGGAGGAGTCAATGCAAACTCAATTGTCTTCCTCCTCTACTTATATGACTGCAGAGAGGACAGAGGACAGTGGACACACAGTTGAACATGATGGACTATAGGACAGGACTGCTGCTTCTAACTGTCTGCTGGGCAGGTGAACACAATCACTGATCTTAGACCATCAAAGCTGTGGATTGATTCAACATCTAGAATTCACTCTTTTTTATCTTCTTTCCAGGTGTTGATGGTCAGACTCTGACACAATCTGAACCAGTGGTTAAAAGACCTGGAGAATCTCACAGACTCACCTGTACAGGCTCTGAATTTACATTCACCTACTCTATGGTCTGGGTCAGACAGGCTCCTGGAAAAGGACTAGAGTGGATTGCTCTTATCAGTAGTGACAGTGCTCACATCTTCTACTCTGCATCAGTGAGAGGCAGGTTCACCATCTCCAGAGACAACAGCAAACAGCAGCTGTATCTGCAGATGAACAGTCTGAAGACTGAAGACTCTGCTGTTTATTATTGTGCCAGAGAGTCACAGTGACTGAGGCTGACTCACTGCTGTACAAAAACCTACACCTTAACCTAAACCTCCAAAAAACTGATTGACAAATTCTTCCGGAGAGTCAAATTCCAATCAAGCATCTGTGAAATTGACCGTCTAAACATTATTTAAGAAATAGCACAGTACGCCACTGAGTTTATGACTAAAAGTTCAGCTTATGTTTAAACTATTTCTTGTATTGAAACCAGTGACCAACTTTCAATAAGACAAGCATTATATGAATAAATTTTAGACACATTAATGTTAACATCTTTTACTTTTACAGTTGGTCACAGTATGGGAGGGAAAATATTGATGCAGTTCTATTATGGAAACAGCAGGTGGCAGTCATAGTCCAGCTGCTCCTCAAGGTGACACCAGATTACAGACAGTTTTACCTTCTGATCTCTAGAATCGGCTGTCATACTTACTCTGGACTGAAATAGGCTTTTAATTTTATATCTTCATTTTACTCAAAGCACAAGCATTTTTTTTCCTGTATCAACAATAAATTTAGTATTTATGCCAGCTTCGATGATCAACTCAATTTTCTCTCCTCCCAAAAATGCAGTTAAAAACTATAAAACACACTGACAGGGGAAATGACAGAAACAGTTTTAATCTGTCATTTAAGATTGTTACTGCTTTACTCTTGATGTCATGAATACAATTTTATTCTATGATCTGTGATGTATGCAAACCACAAAGGCTTGAACACTCTCCACCCATTCCCCAGGCACGTTATAAATCCTCCATATCGGTGAAGATTTCACATCAGCTCAGCTTCAACATTAACCATGTTCTCTGTAGCTCTGCTGCTGCTGGCTGCTGGATCCTGTGAGGAGATTTGAAACTTGTCATGACTTCAGAAACTCTGAAAAATAATGCAATAGCTGAAGATAATGTTGATTTGTGCTTCCACAGGTGTGAACAGTCTAAATCTCATCCAGCCAGACTCAAAAGTTGTGCAGCCTGGACAGTCTCTGATCATCATCTGTCAGGTCTCTGGTTATTCTCTGACTGATAACAGCTATGCAACAGGATGGATCAGACAGTCAGTAGGAAAAGGACTGGAGTGGATTTCTCATAAGTGGGGTGGTGGAGACTTTTACCAAAATAATGCTTTGAAGAACAAATTCAGCTACAGCAGATACACTTCAGCGGGAACAGTGACTCTAACAGGACAGAATTTGCAGCCTGAAGACTCTGCTGTGTATTACTGCGCTCGTGTTAGCGCCACAGTGAGAGAAAACAACAGTAGAGACTTACAAAAACTACTTCCTCTCTTTACAAAGAATGCCATATCACAGCAGAAAGGGTCTCAGTGAGATGAAGTTCAGCCCCTTTCCCCCACACTGACAGATGCAGAATGTAAATGTCTTAATCTAGAATCAAATAAATAAAATAATACAACAATTTATTTCTAGTTCAAATAGATAAGAACATCCAAGACTCAATGACTCTGGGGTTCGTTTCCTTTACTCACAGATTTGAGAAAAGCCACCCTAAAGAGAGACCCAATAATGAGATGGATAACTGAATATTAAAAGCTGCTCGTGGTTATTGTATCTGTCAGCTTTGAGTCATCATTGATGTGGACAGTTTGTCCTCTTGTCAATGCCCACAATATGAGAAGAGCCCT
This sequence comes from Thalassoma bifasciatum, assembly GCA_008086565.1. Taxonomy (NCBI): domain Eukaryota; kingdom Metazoa; phylum Chordata; class Actinopteri; order Labriformes; family Labridae; genus Thalassoma; species Thalassoma bifasciatum. The sequence continues at coordinate 1,038,793 of RPOG01000036.1, read as the reverse complement.
CAGACCACCACTTAAGCACCAATTACCTATTGCAGTTGAGAGCTTTTGTTACTTGAAGCCACCAGAAGAGGAGCTCTCAGACCACAAGTAAATTCATTTTACTTTAATTTAACAATAAGGAGGAAAAAAGTCTTTCTTTCTATTCATGGTGTCCAAGTTATTTCCTGGATCTCTCTTCCTAATCTCTGTAAACATTTCACACAAACAAGAACAACAGCATTGGAAAAAAAATGCATTTAAGGTAAACTCAGAGATTTCTGTAAATATTGAGGATAAAAGAATGAAAACAGTTTGTCTTAAAGATAAATAGTTGTTTGTGTTGTCAAATAATTCTGTAAGTGATAAAGATTAAAATAATGCTAAAATGTGTCTGTACAAATAAACAAGCTCACAGTCATGTTTCCTCTTGCAGGAGGAGTCAATGCAAACTCAGAGATGTTCCTCCTCTACTTCTGTGACTGCAGAGAGGAGGACAGAGGACAGTGGACACACAGTTGAACATGATGGACTATAGGACAGGACTGCTGCTTCTAACTGTCTGCTGGGCAGGTGAACACAATCACTGATCTTAGACCATCAAAGCTGTGAATGGATTCAACATCTTATTATGCTTCTTTTTTTAATCTTTTTTCCAGGTGTTGATGGTCAGTCTCTGACACAATCTGAACCAGTGGTTAAAAGACCTGGAGAATCTCACAGACTGACCTGTACTGCCTCTGGTTTCTCATTCAGCAGCTACTATATGGGCTGGATCAGACAGGCTCCTGGGAAAGGACTGGAGTGGATTGCTACTATCACCCACGATAGTGGTAGCATCTACTACTCTGCCTCAGTGAAAGGCCAGTTCACCATCTCCAGAGACAACAGCCAACAGCAGCTGTATCTGCAGATGAACAGTCTGAAGACTGAAGATTCTGCTGTTTATTATTGTGCAAGAGCCACAGTGACTTGAGTTGGCTGAGCAGCTGTACAAAAACCTACAGGACTCATTCTTCACAGTGTGACACAAGCAACGAGATGCACAGAGAATTTAAGTGCATTATCAATAAAAGATTGCAGAGATTTTAATTTTGATCATTGTGTCATGTTATAAACTTGAACGTTTTTTTTTGTTTTTTTTTTTACATCAAACTCACAAAGAATAAAACCATGTTTTCATACAAACCAGCAGCTCATCTAGATATTCACACGATCCTGACTTTTTCCACTAATTCTTTCTGTGGTAAATATGTGCAGTTCAACCTGTAAATGAATAAACTCATGCCGTGATTCTAAATGGGAATATGTGCTAAAATATCATACTTCATAACATAAAATCTTCAAAACTGTATTTTGAAACCTTGCTCAAAGAGTATACATGGATCACAGAAAGAAACTTCACCATCCCTTCACTTGTCCAAAACAGCAGTGTTCTTCAATGTCTATTTATGTCCAGTAATTTAAAAAAAGAATGTATGCAAATAGCTGATTAAACAAATAGACATGATTTTGTAAAGGCTGACATGAGTGAGAGTTTGTAAGTCAAACTTGATCTACATGTTGGGTAGGCCTAATTCTGTGACAAAAAGTCAACAAAAGAAGAAAGTTGAACAACAAAAGAAGAGTACTTGTATCAATAAAACAGTTCAATTCAAAGCTGAACTTCCATATTTTAACTAAGAAAAAAAATCATCTGTGGGTTAATGCTGATTTCCGCTCATGTTTTCTTCTCTCAAGAAATAAAAGTGATGAGCAATCTATTCTTATGGCTCCAGTCACTCCATCACTGATGCTTCATGTTTGGTTGTATGCAAACTCAGAGAGCCTCCTTGTTGCTCATCTATAAAAACTTGTCATCAGTCTGTCAGTGGAGTTCACAGCTCGTCACCTTCAACATAAAACATGTTTTCTGTAGCTCTGCTGCTGCTGGCAGCTGGATGTGAGTCTGGATCTGTCAAAGTCAAGTGTTTCTTTTACACTTAGACTCCATAATTTGTTACCAAACATTTTCTCTTTTTTCTTACAGGTGTGAAGTGTGAAACGCTGACTCAGCCAGCCTCTATGATTGTGCAGCCAGGTCAACGCCTGACCATCACCTGTCAGGTCTCTTATTCTGTTGACAGTTACTACACAGGCTGGATCAGACAACCTGCAGGGAAAGGAATGGAGTGGATCGGGATGAAATACAGCACTTATTCATACTACAAAGATTCACTGAAGAACAAGTTCAGCATCGACTTAGACACCGCAAGAAACACAGCGACTCTAAACGGACAGAACATGCAGCCTGGAGACTCTGCTGTGTATTACTGTGCCAGGAGAGCCACAGTGAGAAACAACATCATGAGAGCTGTACAAAAACCACTTCCACTGTTACAACCAACACTGGAGGTCCCTTGTTTTCAGTCCTTCTTCTCCATCTACTGTGTTAAACTGTACTAAAATAAATGTTCTACTGTCAGTTATGACAATTTTGGAGACTGATTTGGATTTAAAGTCCATTGTTACTGATGTTATTGAATGGTGTTTCAGGTTTTAAAGTTTAAATATGATTTGTTGTGCCAACAATGTTGCACAATCATGCAAAGATTGAGCCCACACCATATCAAAAATCTTTTTTTGCCTCCCTTAACAGTTAGTTGTGCATTAAACTTTTGTGAGAATGAGATTGTTTCTGCATGTCCTACTCCTGCAGGAACTACATAACTGCTGCTTAAGTAATACAGTGCCTCTGGGAATGTGTTGCCTTGTAAAGTTTTGTTGCGTAAGGCCACCAGAGGAGGCTAATGATTTCATTTCACTCCACTGTAACAGTTGGGACAATGATATTGTTTTTTTGATGTTCATAGTGTCCCAGTGTTTTTCCAGAAAAAAAAAGACACAAGAAACACTAAAAATCAACATAACTTAAGATAATGCATTTAAGAGAAAACTGGCAGTTTCCCGTAAATATTTTGAAAAAAAATTTGAAAAGTAATTAAGAAAAAAATTAATTCTTGCCTTTAATTGTCAGACCATTCTGCACATTAAATGACTGAAAATACAAATAAAGATGAAAAAACTTGTTTGATCCACAGAAGTTAACAAACTCAAACTCATGTTTTCTGTCAAAGGAGGAGTCAATGCAAACTTAGATGTCTTCCTCCTCTACTTATGTGACTGCAGAGAGGAGGACAGAGGACAGTGGACACACAGTTGAACATGATGGACTATAGGACAGGACTGCTGCTTCTAACTGTCTGCTGGGCAGGTGAACACAATCACTGATCTTAGACCATCAAAGCTGTGAATTGATTCAACATCTAGAATTCATCATCTTTTTTTGCTTCTTTGCAGGTATTAATTGTCAGACTCTGACACAGTCTGAACCATTGGTTAAAAGTCCTGGAGAATCTCACACACTGACTTGTACAGGCTCTGGATTCACATTCACCTACTCTATGGTCTGGGTCAGACAGGCTCCTGGAAAAGGACTGGCGTGGATTGCTTTTACATATGGTGACAGCAGTGGCAAAATCTACTCTGCGTCAGTGAGAGGCCGGTTCACCATCTCCAGAGACAACAGCAAACAGCAGGTGTATCTGCAGATGAGCAGTCTGAAGACTGAAGACTCTGCTGTTTATTATTGTGCCCGTGTGTCACAGTGACTGAAGCTGGCTGAGCAGCTGAACAAAAACCTAGAGAACTGCTGCTTCTTACTAGGCATATGAAAAGAATAACTTATCTTAGACCATTGAAGATGTGAATGGGTTTCACATCTGAACACTCCTCCTTTATCTCCTTTTATGGGTTTGATGGTCAGACTCTGACCACAATCTGAACCAGTGGTTAGAAGTCCTGAAGAATCACACAGACTGATCTGTACAGCCTCTGGATTTCTCATTTGGCAGCTTATATTGTCTGGATCAGACAAGCTTCTGGAAAAGCCCCGGAGTGGATTGTTCATATTTACAGTGACAGTAGTGGGAAATTTTACTCTGCGTCAATGAAAGGCCGGTTCACCACCTCCAGAGACATCAGCGAACAGCAGGTGTATCTGCAGATGAACAGACTGAAGACTGAAGACTCTGCTGTTTATTATTGTGTGCCATATTGACTGAAGCTTACTGATCATTTGTACAAAATCTGCTGGACTTTTATCAACCATACTGGCAGATTCTTTGGGAGAGTTTCAGTCTTTTCAAACATGTATGGAAACTGCCCCTTCAAGCATTATTTTATCACAGTATAACACGACAAATGATAATGTGACACATTTCTGAATTCATGTTTTAATCTTATTCTTATTCATAGCAAAAAGAAAAAGAAATGTGTTGAAATCAGTGACTGGCTATGGATAATCTATGGAGAGGACTGCTGCTTCTAACTGTCTGCTGGGCAGGTGAACAGAATCACTGATCTTAGACCATCAAAGCTGTGAATGGATTCAACATCTTATTACACCTTCTTATTTTAATCTTCTCTTCAGGTGTTGACAGTCAGACTCTGACTGAGTCTGAACCAGTGGTTAAAAGACCTGGAGAATCTCACAGACTGACCTGTACAGCCTCTGGATTCACTTTCAGCAGCTACGCTATGAGCTGGGTCAGACAGGCTCCTGGAAAAGGACTGGAGTGGATCGCTTATATAGACACAAGTAGTTCTCCCATCTATTACTCCCAGTCAGTCAAGGGGAGGTTCACCATCACCAGAGATGACTCCAGCAGCAAATTTTACCTGCAGATGAACAGTCTGAAGACTGAGGACACTGCATTGTATTATTGCGCCAGATACACACAGTGAGAGGGAAGGACAGGAGAGTTTATCAAAAATGACTTCCTCTTTTTATTACCAACAGTGACTGTTTCTTCGATGACAAAAAATCATAAAGGAGTTACCTTTCCTTCAAAAGTCTTGTTTGGACAATATGTAAAAGTAACATTTTGCATTGTATCAAATGACGCTGTATGAATTATTTATATCAGTATTACAAGTAATAATGCATCAGAGGTGTCTCCATATAAAAGGTCAAAACCAGTATTCCATGCAAAATTAAGAAGGCATATTAACCTCATTTATGAACCTATACACAAACAACCCATGGAAATAAAATGTTAAAGTTATGTCATATCTGTACATGCTGATACGCTTTCAGATTGTTACAGTTCAGTAATGTGTCATATTATCCTTATCAAATTTAAACCAGAGGTAGTTTGAAGCGAATATCACTCTGCAGTTATAAAAGCAATGAACAGACACTCAATCACTGATTCTTCATATAATTGATTGTAGGCAAACTCAGAGAGCTTCCTTGTTACTCAGCTATAAAAACTTGTCATCAGTCTGTCAGTGGAGTTCACAGCTCATCATCTTCAACATCAAACATGTTTTCTGTTGCTCTGCTGCTGCTGCTGGCAGCTGGATGTGAGTGTGTCTGGATCTGTCAAAGACCACAGTTCTTCTTTTAAACTCTTACTCCATCATGTGATGCCAAACATGTTCTCTCTTTTCACAGATGTGAAGTGTGAAACATTGACTCAGCCAGCCTCAGTGACTGTACAGGCAGGTCAACGTCTGACCATCACCTGTCAGGTCTCTTATTCTGTGGGTGACTACTGGACAGCTTGGGTCAGACAACCTGCAGGGAAAGGACTGGAGTGGATTGGAATGAGAGTGAAATCCTCAACAAGTTACAAAGCCTCATTGAAACACAAGTTCAGTATTGACACAGACTCCTCCAGTAACACAGCGACTCTAAACGGACAGAACATGCAGCCTGAAGACTCTGCTGTGTATTACTGTGCAGGAGACCCACAACAGCATAAACCATCTGTGTAGCTGATTAAAAACCCTTCAGGGCCTGAACAGCTGTGACATGCAGCCACCAGAGAAGGAACCCTTAAACCAATAACAAGGAAAAAAAACGAGCTCAGTGTCATAATGAAAGCATGCTAATTTAGAAACAAAGATGGGAAACAAAGTATATTACAAAGGGCAGGACAAAATCATGAGCAATGGCTTCTGAACTACCACTAAACCAAATATGGTCTTTATATCATGTTAAGGTCCTATTCCAATTGGAAACTATCAAAATGTCAGTTATGTTCCCATTGAAAAATGATTCTGCAGTTTTATGAAACAAGAATAGAGTTCCAGGTTGAATCTTCACAAAGAAGGAGGAGTCAATGCAAACTCAGAGGTCTTACTCATCTACTTATGTGACTGCAGAGAGGAGGACAGAGGACATTGGACACACAGTTGAACATGATGGACTATAGGACAGGACTGCTGCTTCTAACTGTCTGCTGGGCAGGTGAACACAATCACTGATCTTAGACCATCAAAGCTGTGAATGGCTTCAACAATTAGATTCACCTCTTTTTATCTACTTTTCAGGTGTTGATGGTCAGACTCTGACACAATCTGAACCAGTGGTTAAAGGACCTGGAGAATCTCACAGACTGACCTGTTCAGCCTCTGGATTTGACTTCAGTGGCTCCTGGATGGCCTGGATCAGACAGGCTCCTGGAAAAGGACTGGAGTGGCTTGCTATTATCAACCAAAACAGTGGTAGCATCTACTACTCTGCATCAGTGAAAGGCCGGTTCACCATCTCCAGAGACAACAGCAAACAGCAGCTGTATCTGCAGATGAACAGTCTGAAGACCGAAGACTCTGCTGTTTATTATTGTGCCAGAGTCACACAGCGACTTAATCTGGTTGAGCAGCTGTACAAAAACCTACTATAGTCATATAAAATGGATCAGTGATCCCTTGTTAATTGTATTATTTCTCATGATATTTAAAACTTCTTTTCAAGGATAAAATCAATTAACAATAGTCTGAATTTCCACACAACAAAAATATTTTCCCCATGAGTTAAGTCCTTATTTATATACAAGGGGGCAACGGATTTATAGAAATTACCTCTGCAGTACAAACAATTTGGTCTCACATATTTGAATTTCCTACACAGTTTTCCACTAGTTTGTGCCGCTTCCTCACAGCAAGGTCACCACTACAGATCCTGGGTTGCCTAAGGTTGGCATTCTTGTGTGGAGGTTGCATGTTCTATCCATGCTTGTGTGGATGCCCTGTATTTACTCAGGCTTTCTCTCACAGTCCAAAAAATACTCATCCGGTTAAGTGGTAATTTTAAAATTGCCTGTAAGTGTAAGAGTGTTCATGAAAGGTTGCCTGTCTGTGTAATTGGTGATCAGTCCAAGGTGTACACCACCTCTTGTCCTAAGACAGCTGGGATAGGCTCCAGTCGGCCACAATCCTGAACAGGGTAAGCAGTAGAAGTTGAAAAAATGGGTGGATGGATGTTTGGACTTTCCATTTACTCACAACACAAGTGCTTGCTTTCTCTCTTAAAAACACTAGATGGCAGTCAGTGTCCAGATTTCCTCTGCTCAGTGACTGTTAAGTAACACACTGACCTGTGTGACTCACTGACATTTCCTCAGAGACACAAATCACTTGATGACTGGAACCCTGCACTCTCCTAATTATTAATTACTGCCTTCAGGAAATTCACATAAATAAGTTTGAGTTCACTTCTTGTGTTGTTCTTAAACTCTCTCACAAAGACAAATATGACTAATTGGTTAAACTACTCTGGTGAAGAGAGATGTCTTTATCTTTACTGCTGGTATGTCAGTCTGTTTCAACTGAATACTCTATGAGCTTCAGTTCATTACAATTTGCCTAATTCCATGCTAAATAAATCAAAATATTCCTTCAATCACACAATTTCTGCTTTATTTGCTGTTTCTAGTCTAAAAACAAAACAAAGACCCAGTACAGTCTGTCTTGTTGCATGCGGTAATTGCAGATCATAATTTCGCTCCGCTATCCTGTGACTGCACAATGGTTTCAACTTTTTTTTTTGACCTCATAACCCAGGTTTACAAGTTTGCAAAAAGGCTCAAGGCCAATGCAAGCACACCAATATACAAAAACACTTGTCCACATCCCTAAAAGAGGCAACGAGGAATAAATTCCAGCTTAACCCTGTGAGGAGGAGTCAATGCAAACTCAGAGATGTTCCTCCTCTACTTATGTGACTGCAGAGAGGAGGACAGAGGACAGTGGACACACAGTTGAACATGATGGACTATAGGACAGGACTGCTGCTTCTAACTGTCTGCTGGGCAGGTGAACAGAATCACTGATCTTAGTCCATCAAAGCTGTGAATGGCTTAAACAACTGAATTGACTTCTTTTATCTTCTTTCCAGGTGTTGACGGTCAGACTCTGACACAATCTGGCCCAGTGGTTAAAAGACCTGGAGAATCTCACAGACTGATATGTTACGCCTATGGACTTGACTTCAGTGGCTACTGGATGAGCTGGGTCAGACAGGCTCCTGGAAAAGGACTGGAGTGGCTTGCTATTATCAGTGGTAACAGTGGTTACATCTACTACTCTGCCTCAGTGAAAGGCCGGTTCACCATTTCCAGAGACAACAGCCACCGGCAGCTGTATCTGCAGATGAACAGTCTGAAGACTGAAGATTCTGCTGTTTATTATTGTGCCAGAGTCACACAGCGACTTAATCTGGTTGAGCAGCTGTACAAAAACCTACAGGACTCATTCTCTACTCTTGAGCAGCACAAGCACAAAAGTATCTCAAAGAGTTTTTCATAAAAATGATATTTTTTTTAAATTTTACTTATGAGGATCCAATTTATAAAGTGTACTCAACATGGAGTTGCCAAACTGGACTTGCAAACATCAAGAAACTTCTATTGATGCAAATCAGTAGTTCAGATTGACATATAAATATGTACATGATCCTTGCTGCTTCTATACGTTCTTTGTTTTAGATACACACACTACAGCTTGTCAATGAATAAATGTTTGCTGTTTTTTTATTAATGGGTCAAAGTTTATATCAGGGAGGCAACAAAAAGTTTCTTGCTCACTTTCTTAACACACCTAAAATATGGATCACAGAAATAAAAGGCTCCTGTTTTCTTTGTTCTTTTCATTGATTTAGATCAACAGTGTTCTGGGATGCCTTCAAAAAAACTCAATTTTAGAAAATTAGATAATGTCAGTGCATATTTTCATAAATAATTGTTAATCATCGTTATTTTTTTGAAAACAGTCACGTTGCAGTAAGTATCCGTTAAAAATGACCTGTATATCAGGAGGTTTAATTAAGTAGCAAAAAGTCAAAAATAAAGTTAAATTGCAGAAAGATCATCACAATCAAAAACTTCATTTCAATGCGTAACTGAAATAGTAAATCATATCAATGAATCATCTGCTCTTAAGATGGTTCTCTCTGGGAAAATAAAAGCAGTGAAAAGGTTCTTCTGTTAGCTCAAGTCACTCCATCAATGATACTTTAAATGTCTGATTTTATGCAAACTCAGTGAGTTTCCTTGTTGCTCAGCTATAAAAACTTGTCATCAGTCTGTCAGTGGAGTTCACAGCTGGTCACCTTCAACATAAAACATGTTTTCTGTAGCTCTGCTGCTGCTGCTGGCAGCTGGATGTGAGTGTGTCTGGATCTGACCTAGTAAACAGTTCTTCTTTATATTATAACTCCATCATTTGGTACCAAGCATGTTCTCTTTTTTCACAGGTGTGAGGAGTCAATCGTTGACTCAGCCAGCAACTATGACTGTGCAGCCAGGTCAACGTCTGACCATCACTTGTCAGGTCTCTTATTCTGTTGACAGCTACCGGACAGCTTGGATCAGACAACCTGTAGGGAAAGGACTGGAGTGGATTTCTAGTGGACGTGTAGGATACGTTACATATGTCACAGAGTCACTGAAGAACAAGTTCAGTATGGACTTAGACTCCTCCAGAAACACTTTGACTCTGAATGGTCAAAACATGCAGCCTGAAGACTCTGCCGTGTATTACTGTGCCAGAGACCCACAACAACATAAATCACTTGAAGAGCTGAACAAAAACCCCTCAGAGCCAAAGACTTGTGACATGAAGCCACCAGAGGAGGAGCTCTCAGACCAACTTTACCGACAGATCCTTTGAAAAATGCCACTGATAGATGTCAGTGTCTTCAAGACTCACCTCCTCATAAAGATCCAATCTCTTAATTGTTGTTATTATAATTAGATTTTTCTGCAATTATCTTTCCATTACTTACCTTTAGAGATACTGACAATAAAAGTGCATGGCAAAAGTGCATGCCATCTAGTGTTTAAAAACACTAGATGACATCTTGTTTCCAGATTCCTTTTGTTCTGTAACTGTTCAGAAACAAACATGCCTAACTAGTACTTTCAGAGACAAATCACTCACTGCCAGGACTTCTGGACCTACAACATTTTGAAGTCTCTGAGTTCTGGAAATGCATGCAAATTAATTGGGGTTCAACAAATTTTGTTTTCCACTCCCAGAAAGACATACATTTCCAACTGGTTATAACACTTGGATGAAAAAACCAACTTAACAACATCTTTACTGCTGGTGTCTTAGTCTGTTTGAACTGATCTGTCTTTGGGTTTCAGTTCACTCAGATTGTGACTGTAATTTGCATACATCAAGATGATACTGCTATTCAACTTCTTCTTCACTTCCTGTTTTTCCAGCCCAACAAACAAAACAGAAAACTGTCTTTCCTGACACAAGCAAAAGAAAAATCCCCTTCTACTTTTTATGACTGTACAACGTATCACTACAGTTTTTTAACCAAAGGCATAATATGTTTGTAAAAAAGCAAAAAAGACAAAAGAAGAGTATTGACATGTACGCAGGAAAGCTCAAAATCTACTACATCAAAAACAACTAAGATCTAAACAAGAAAAGTTAATGAAGAGGGGAGGAGTCAATGCAAACTCAGTTGTCCTCCTCTTCTACTTATGTGATTGCAGAGAGGAGGACAGAGGACAGTGGACACACAGTTGAACATGATGGACTATAGGACAGGACTGCTGCTTCTAACTGTCTGCTGGGCAGGTGAACAGAATAACTGATCTTAGACCATCAAAGCTGTGAATGGATTCACTTTAAATTAAATTCTTTTTTTAACTTCTTTCCAGGTGTTGATGGTCAGACTCTGACTGAATCTGAACCAGTGGTTAAAGGTCCTGGACAATCCCACAGACTGACCTGTACAGGCTCAGGGTTCACATTCAGCAGCTACCTGATGGGATGGGTCAGACAGGCTCCCGGAAAAGGACTGGAGTGGGTTGCAACTATAGATGTTACTAGCACCTACTACTCTGCCTCAGTGAAAGGCCGGTTCACCATCTCCAGAGACAACAGCAAACAGCAGGTGTATCTGCAGATGAACAGTCTGAAGATTGAAGACTCTGCTGTTTATTATTGTGTCAGACATCCACAGTGGCTCAAACTAACTGAGCAGCTGTACAAAAACCTTCAAGATGCAAACACTTCACTAGAACATCAAAAACACAAAGTATCCCAAAGTGTTGCAGCAATTATCAATGGAAAGTACTTAGACCTTTCTTGTAATGAATTCTTTGTGTTTCAATAATCCTTTAACAGTTCATTTCGTCTTGTAGCATTTACAGAAAACAGAAGCCTTGTTTTTACACAAACCAGAGGCTTTGATAAATAGTTTTAGGGTCCTGGCCTTGTCACTCATTCTTTAGCCCCTTGACAAAAAAACCTATATAGAATTTTTGAATTTAAAAAAGAAGTTGCGGACAGTTGAAATTTTTTTCTTAATGAAACCGCAAATTATTTCTTGCTTATTCGATAAACATACTGCAAGTATGAATGTCAGAACAAAACACCTGTGGTTCCTCTACCTCTTCTTTTTTTTTTCTCTTTTGTTCACACAGAAATTGCCTTCAGTGTCTTGACTATATTTGGGTTATTTACATAGGGTACATAATTATGCCCTCTTGAACCATTGTTGGTAATCCTATTTTTTATACTGTTGTCTTTCAGAAAAGTATCAGGTTATTTAATACAAATTTATCCTTTGGTATGAAATAGATATTTTCTTATGGCCTGACTTCCACTTATGTTGCTTTACTGTAGAGAAAAGCAGTGAACACTATTCTGTTAGCTCTGGTCAGACTGTCACTGATGCTTCATCTGTTTGATTGTATGCAAACTCAGAGAGCTTCCCTGTTGCTCAGCTATAAAAACTTGTCATCAGTCTGTCAGTGGAGTTCACAGCTGGTCACCTTCAACATAAAACATGTTTTCTGTAGCTCTGCTGCTGCTGCTGGCAGCTGGATGTGAGTGTGTCTGGATCTGACCTAGTAAACAGTTCTTCTTTATATTATAACTCAATCATTTGGTACCAAGCATGTTCTCTTTTTTCACAGGTGTGAGGAGTCAATCGTTGACTCAGCCAGCCTCTATGACTCTGCAGCCAGGTCAACGTCTGACCATCACCTGTCAGGTCTCTTATTCTGTCAGAACCTACCGATCAGCTTGGATCAGACAACCTGCAGGAAAAGGACTGCAGACCATTTCTAGTGGACATGTAGGACACGCTACATATGTCACAGATTCACTGAAGAACAAGTTCAGTATGGACTTAGACTCCTCCAGGAACACTTTGACTCTAAACGGACAAAACATGCAGCCTGGAGACTCAGCCGTGTATTACTGTGCCAGAGAGACACAGTAATATAAATCACTTAAAGAGCTGAACAAAAACCCTCAGAGCCAAAGACTTGTGACATGAAGCCACCAGAGGAGGAGCTGTCAGACCAAGAATGAGAATAAAACCAGCTCAGTGTAGATCCTTGTGAACAGTTTTTTGTACTGATCCACAGCTATGAAAAATGTCCCTCATTGATGTCAGTGATAATGAACATTGGAAATTATTTATCACTCACCCATGAAATAACTGTGCTCAAGAATCTCCTGCTCATATAACATCAAGAGTTCAATCTTTCAATCGTGATAATTATATTATGACTTCACTGACATGACTATTTTACTTCTCACCTACAATAAAAGTGCATAAAATCTGTAAATACCAGATGGCAGTCAGTGCCCGTATTTCCTCCGTTCTGTAACTGTTTAGAAACACACAGATTTGTGGAACTCACTGATATTACACTCAATGACTGGACTAGACGTGAGTGTAGTACTACTCAGTGACTGAAGTTTTTGAAGTACAAATAATCAATCTCAAGTTGTATATAATAACAAGAATTTGAGAGAGTGTCAGTGTTTGTGTCTCTGACCAACATTCCGAAACTGTTTATGTTCCTAATTAGTTGTAAAAATCTCGACCACAGAGTCAGTGAAACTTGACTTGTCAGAGATCTAAAAAGTTCACTAGAATTTGTCTGGATGCATATTAAACAAATCTAAATACTTCTGCCAGTGACACAGCTTCAGTAAAAAATCATTGTCCTGAACAATCACAGTGCTACTCCAATTCAGATGATTAATGAGAGGAGGAGTCAATGCAAACTCAGTTGTCTTCCTCCTCTTCTACTTATGTGACTGCAGAGAGGAGGACAGAGGACAGTGGACACACAGTTGAACATGATGGACTATAGGACAGGACTGCTTCTTCTAACTGTCTGCTGGGCAGGTGAACAGAATCACTGATCTTAGACCATCAAAGCTGTGAATGAATCTAACAACTTTGGATTCAACATCTAAAAACCTTTCTTTTTATCATCTTTACAGGTGTTGATGGTCAGACCCTGACTGAGTCTGAACCAGTGGTTAAAAGTCCTGGAGAATCTCACAGACTGACGTGTACAGGCTCTGGGTTCACATTCAGCAGCTACCCTATGGACTGGGTCAGACAGGCTCCTGGAAAAGGACTGGAGTGGATTGCTTTTGTACACACTGGCAGTACTTCTACCTATTACTCCCAGTCAGTCAAGGGCAGATTCACCATCACCAGAGACGACTCCAGCAGCAAACTTTACCTGCAGATGAACAGTTTGAAGACTGAGGACACAGCGCTGTATTATTGTGCCCGACACCCACAGTGTCAAGTAACAGCAGAAGAGTCGTACAAAAATTACTTCCTCTATTCAACGCTTCTCAGAGTTTTAGGTCACCTCAGTACTTATAGTGAAATGAATAACTGTATCCAATGAAAATCCCACAGCAGTTAGTGCTGGCTTAATCTATTAATTTTGTCTCACTCAAATTAAAAGACATATTTCATAGACTTTTAATGACATTTGCACATAATGCACAAGGATAACTTCTTGTGTCTCACAGTGCTACTGTTTAAATATCATGTGTTCGTACAGTATGACTGTGTAAACATGTCAGTACTTGCATGATATTATGAGATTTTCATGAACAGAAATAAAATAATGCTAGTTATACATTCATGGCTTTCTAACGACAACTACATATTGGATCATCAGCCTTAAAAAGACTCTGACCAAAATGTCATCAGTATTTTTCTACACTGACACTAAAACATTAGTTCGTGAGCTTTAGAGCAGCGTAGGACTCACTGAGTTTGATACTCAAAGTGATCTTGATCAAGAATGAGCACAAATGGTAACACAAATACAGGATAGAGGAGAATTAAAATTTTATGCATCAATGACACAATACTGGTTTTGAAATCCTATAAGCTAATCACATTAAATTCACAAAGGAAAGGAGAAAAGCTGTCATCTCAGACCATATTTGAAAACATCAATACTGTTAATTTTCTTTGAAAGTGGTGTATGCTTGATGATCCAGCTTGCTGTCTTGACTTTTGCTGATGCATAAAAAAAAAAATTCAATCCAAAGAAAACAAGACAAAATGACTTTTTGAAATTTTGAAAGTCACAAAAATAAAAATATTTCATATGAAGATCAGAACCAATTTTGAATCTTGTTTCCTCTACGCAGGAAATAAGAGCAGTGAATAGACTCTTCTGTTGGCTCCAGTGACACCTTTAATGATGCTTCATATGTTTGATTGCATGCAAATTAAGAGAACCTCCCTGTATCTCAGCTATAAAAACTTGTCATCAGTCCGTCAGTGGAGTTCACAGCTCGTCTTCTTCAACATAAAACATGTTTTCTGTAGCTCTGCTGCTGCTGCTGCTGGCAGCTGGATGTGAGTCTAGATCTGTCAAAGTCAACAATTCCTTCTTTTACACTTCAACTCCTTCATTATTTGGTACCAAACATGTTCTCTTTTTTTTTCTAGCAGGTGTGAAGAGTGAAACGTTGACTCAACCAGCCTCTATGATTGTGCTGCCAGGTCAACGTCTGACCATCACCTGTCAGGCCTCTTATTCTGTTGCCAGCTACTGGACAGGCTGGATCAGACAACCTGCAGGGAAAGGACTGGAGTGGATTGGGATAAAATACACAGGAGGCTCCTACTACAAAGATTCACTGAAGAACAAGTTCAGCATCGACGTAGACTCTTCCAGTAACACAGTGACTTTAAACGGACAGAACATGCAGCCTGAAGACTCTGCTGTGTATTACTGTGCAAGATACACACAGTGATAGACAGCAACAGGCGAGCCGTACAAAAACTACTTCCTCAATTCACAACCAATACTTAACAACTGAATTACTTTGGTATGTCTTTTAAAAAACACTCTGGTAAACAATAAGGGAATTTTTTAGGATACCGGTTCATTATTCAACCTAAAAAAAAATTCTGAATAAGAAGTTTATCAGGTATTAATGTTAAACATTGTTCATGGGTTTGGGTTTTTCTTTTCACTAAACTCAAAGTTTGAGCCTCCTGCATACAAAATAAGGAGATGATTCCTGAATGTCTCACTTATGCAGGTTTAACTGAAAAAAATTGTGCAGTTTTTCTGGGAATCCATTCCCTTGTAAACTGCTGTTGCTTGTAGCCATCAGAGGGAGAGCTCTAACACCACTTATGACTGATGTTCACTTTCATGTGATAATTCAGACAGTAAAAATCATTTTTCTGGGATGGACCCATCCCACCAAACTCATTTAGCAAATGATGTTGTCCTTTACTGTGAAACCCTTCTGCTGCATATAAGTATTAAAATAATGATCCATAATGACAGAATGTGTCTGCATCACACAACAAGTTGAATCATTTTAATGCACAATGGGAGGAGTCAATGCAAACTCAGTTGTCCTCCTCTTCTACTTATGTGACTGCAGAGAGGACAGAGGATGGTGGACACACAGTTGAACATGATGGACTATAGGACAGGACTGCTGCTTCTAACTGTCTGCTGGGCAGGTGAACACAATCACTGATCTTAGACCATCAAAGCTGTGAATGAATCAAACAACTTCACGTGTTTCTTTTTATCTTCTTTTCAGGTGTTGATGGTCAGACTCTGACACAATCTGAACCAGTGGTTAAAAGTCCTGGAGAATCTCACAGACTGACCTGTACAGCCTCTGGACTTGACTTCAGTGGCTACTGGATGGCTTGGGTCAGACAGGCTCCTGGAAGAGGACTGGAGTGGATTGCAACTATTGAATATGATAGTGATCGCATCTTCTACTCTCCGTCAGTGAAAGGCCGGTTCACCATCTCCAGAGACAACCGCAAACAGCAGCTGTATCTGCAGATGAACAGTCTGAAGACCGAAGACTCAGCTGTTTATTATTGTGCCAGACACCCACAGTGACTGAATCTGGCTGAGCAGCTGTACAAAAACCTACTGGAGTCATTTTAACTTGACTGACAGATCCTTTGGTTGAATTCTCATGAAATACCTGTTAAAATTTCCCCACAAAACATCCCTTGAAAATGTGTACAACATGCCCCTCATCATATAACTAAAACCTGAGTCCATGTTCATCAACAACTTTTTCACAGCCATATTGCCATTACATTCATTTTAATACTTTATGACTTCTTCATTTTGTCAAATTGTCAGAGGAAAAGTATTGATGCAGAAACAGCACATAGCAGTCAGAGTTTAGTTTACCTGACATCTGATATTACAATAAGAAACTCCAATTCAACATAACACAAGAACAACATTTTAAGAGCTGAATTAACACTGAGCGACATCTAAAGTCTGTTTTTCACTCATCTCTTTCTATTTAAGATCAATACTGCTTCACTTTTGATGTCATGAATAAAACTATATTAATAAGGTCAGTGATATATGCAAATCACATAGGCTTGGGCATTCTCCACCCATTCTACAGACACATTATAAATCCTCCATGTCGGTGAAGAAGATTTCACATGAGCTCAGCTTCAACACCAACCATGTTCTCTGTAGCTCTGCTGCTGCTGGCTGCTGGATCCTGTGAGGAGATTTGAAACCTATAATAACTTCAGAAACTTTAAATAATATAACAGATGGAAATAATGTTGATTTGTGTTTCCACAGGTGTGAACAGCATTGATCTCATCCAGCCAGACTCAAAGGTTGTGCAGCCTGGACAGTCTCTGACCATCATCTGTCAGGTCTCTGGTTTTTCTCTGACTGATAGCAGCTATGCAACAGGATGGATCAGACAGTCTGTAGGAAAACCAATGGACTGGATTTCCGATCAGTGGGGTGGTAGCAGTGGCAGCTTTTCCCAAAATAATGCTCTAAAGAACAAGTTCAGCTACAGCAGAGACACTTCAGCGGGAACATTGACTCTAACAGGACATAATCTGCAGCCTGAAGACTCTGCTGTGTATTACTGTGCTCGTGTTAGCTCCACAGTGATAGACAACAGCAAGAGAGGCGTACAAAAACTACTTCCTCCTTTAACAAAGAATTGAACAGATATAAACAGCCAAGCCTCAGTTACGATGGTGTTTGTTTCCTGCACTCACAGATTTGGGGGAAGCAGCACTAAAAGAGGCCCAATAATGAGATGAATAACTGAAAATTAAAAAGTTCATGTGGTAAATATGTCAAGCCCCCTTTTCCTCTTGTGAACACAAAACATGAGAGCGAGCACCCCTTCAGCACCAGTTAACTATCATAGTAAAGAGCAGACAGTCTTTAAGATTCATGCAAATAATCTCCTGTCATGAACAACTTCACTTTGAATGATCACAATTATGTTTGCATGAGTGAAGCAGATGTCTTTCACTTCCTTTGAANATGGCAGTCAGTGCCCGTATTTCCTCCGTTCTGTAACTGTTTAGAAACACACAGATTTGTGGAACTCACTGATATTACACTCAATGACTGGACTTCTGCACTCACATCATGATGAGTCACTGACTTCAAAAACTTCATGTTTATTAGTTAGAGTTCAACATATATTATTGTTCTTAAACTCTCTCACAGTCACAAACACAGAGACTGGTTGTAAGGCTTTGACAAATACAAGGATTAATCAACATTTTTAGAGCTGGTGTCTCAGTCACTTTGAACTGAACAGTCTCTAGATTGAAGTTCACTAGAATTTGTCTGGATGCACATTAAACAAATTTAAATACTTCTGCCAGTGACACAGCTTCAGTAAAAAATCATTGTCCTGAACAATCACAGTGCTACTCCAATTCAGATGATTAATGAGAGGAGGAGTCAATGCAAACTCAGAGATCTTCCTCCTCTACTTATGTGACTGCAGAGAGGAGGACAGAGGACAGTGGACACACAGTTGAACATGATGGACTATAGGACAGGACTGCTGCTTCTAACTGTCTTCTGGGCAGGTGAACACAATCACTAATCTTAGACCAACAGAGCTGTAAATGGATTCAACATCTAAAAACCTTTCTTTTTATTATCTTTCCAGGTGTTGATGGTCAGACCCTGACTGAGTCTGAACCAGTGGTTAAAAGTCCTGGAGAATCTCACAGACTGACCTGTACAGCCTCTGGGTTCACATTCAGCAGCTACCATATGGACTGGGTCAGACAGGCTCCTGGAAAAGGACTGGAGTGGATTGCTTTTGTACACACAGGCAGTACTTCTACCTATTACTCCCAGTCAGTCAAGGGCAGATTCACCATCACCAGAGACGACTCCAGCAGCAAACTTTACCTGCAGATGAACAGTTTGAAGACTGAGGACACAGCGCTGTATTATTGTGCCCGACACCCACAGTGTCAAGTAACAGCAGAAGCGTCGTACAAAAATTACTTCCTCTATTCAATGCTTCTCAGAGTTTTAGGTCACCTCAGTACTTATAGTGAAATGAATAACTGTATCCAATGAAAATCCCACAGCAGTTAGTGCTGGCTTAATCTATTAATTTTGTCTCACTCAAATTAAAAGACATATTTCATAGACTTTTAATGACATTTGCACATAACGCACAAGGATAACTTCTTGTGTCTCACAGTGCTACTGTTTAAATATCATGTGTTCGTACAGTATGACTGTGTAAACATGTCAGTACTTGCATGAGATTATGAGATTTTCATGAACAGAAATAAAATAATGCTAGTTATACATTCATGGCTTTCTAACGACAACTACATATTGGATCATCAGCCTTAAAAAGACTCTGACCAAAATGTCATCAGTATTTTTCTACACTGACACTAAAACATTAGTTCGTGAGCTTTAGAGCAGCGTAGGACTCACTGAGTTTGATACTCAAAGTGATCTTGATCAAGAATGAGCACAAACGGTAACACAAATACAGGACAGAGGAGAATTAAAATTTTATGCATCAATGACACAATACTGGTTTTGAAATCCGATAAGCTAATCACATTAAATTCACAAAGGAAAGGAGAAAAGCTGTCATCTCAGACCATATTTGAAAACATCAATACTGTTAATTTTCTTTGAAAGTGGTGTATGCTTGATGATCCAGCTTGCTGTCTTGACTTTTGCTGATGCATAAAAAAAATTCAATCCAAAGAAAACAAGACAAAATGACTTTTTGAAATTTTGAAAGTCACAAAAATAAAAATATTTCATATGAAGATCAGAACCAATTTTGAATCTTGTTTCCTCTACGCAGGAAATAAGAGCAGTGAATAGACTCTTCTGTTGGCTCCAGTGACACCTTTAATGATGCTTCATATGTTTGATTGCATGCAAATTAAGAGAACCTCCCTGTATCTCAGCTATAAAAACTTGTCATCAGTCCGTCGGTGGAGTTCACAGCTCGTCTTCTTCAACATAAAACATGTTTTCTGTAGCTCTGCTGCTGCTGCTGGCAGCTGGATGTGAGTCTAGATCTGTCAAAGTCAACAATTCCTTCTTTTACACTTCAACTCCTTCATTATTTGGTACCAAACATGTTCTCTTTTTTTTCTAGCAGGTGTGAAGAGTGAAACTTTGACTCAACCAGCCTCTATGATTGTGCAGCCAGGTCAACGTCTGACCATCACCTGTCAGGTCTCTTATTCTGTTGCCAGCTACTGGACAGGCTGGATCAGACAACCTGCAGGGAAAGGACTGGAGTGGATTGGGATAAAATACACAGGGGGCTCCTACTACAAAGATTCACTGAAGAACAAGTTCAGAGTCGACGTAGACTCTTCCAGTAACACAGTGACTCTAAACGGACAGAACATGCAGCCTGAAGACTCTGCTGTGTATTACTGTGCAAGATACACACAGTGATAGACAGCAACAGGCGAGCCGTACAAAAACTACTTCCTCAATTCACAACCAATACTTAACAACTGAATTACTTTGGTATGTCTTTTAAAAAACACTCTGGTAAACAATAAGGGAATTTTTTAGGATACTGGTTCATTATTCAACCTAAAAAAAAATTCTGAATAAGAAGTTTATCAGGTATTAATGTTAAACTTTGTTCATGGGTTTGGGTTTTTTCTTTTCACTAAACTCAAAGTTTGAGCCTCCTGCATACAAAATAAGGAGATGATTCCTGAATGTCTCACTTATGCAGGTTTAACTGAACAAAATTTGTGCAGTTTTTCTGGGAATCCATTCCCTTGTAAACTGCTGTTGCTTGTAGCCATCAGAGGGAGAGCTCTAACACCACTTATGATTGATGTTCACTTTCATGTGATAATTCAGAAAGTAAGAATCATTTTTCTGGGATGGACCCATCCCACCAAACTCATTTAGCAAATGATCAAAATGTTGTCCTTTACTGTAAAACCCTTCTGCTGCATATAAGTATTAAAATAATGATCCATAATGACAGAATAAGTCTGCATCACACAACAAGTTGAATCATTTTAATGCACAAAAGGAGGAGTCAATGCAAACTCAGTCGTCCTCCTCTTCTACTTATGTGACTGCAGAGAGGAGGACAGAGGACAGTGGACACACAGTTGAACATGATGGACTATAGGACAGGACTGCTGCTTCTAACTGTCTGCTGGGCAGGTGAACACAATCACTGATCTTAGACCATCAAAGCTGTGAATGAATCAAACAACTTCACGTGTTTCTTTTTATCTTCTTTTCAGGTGTTGATGGTCAGACTCTGACACAATCTGAACCAGTGGTTAAAAGTCCTGGAGAATCTCACAGACTGACCTGTACAGCCTCTGGACTTGACTTCAGTGACTACTGGATGGCTTGGGTCAGACAGGCTCCTGGAAAAGGACTGGAGTGGATTGCAACTATTGAATATGATAGTGATCGCATCTACTACTCTGCCTCAGTGAAAGGCCGGTTCACCATCTCCAGAGACAACAGCAAACAGCAGCTGTATCTGCAGATGAACAGTCTGAAGACTGAAGACTCAGCTGTTTATTATTGTGCCAGACACCCACAGTGACTGGAACTGGCTGAGCAGCTGTACAAAAACCTACAGGACTCATTTTAACTTGACTGACAGATCCTTTGGTTTAATTCTCATCAAATACCTGTTCAAATTTCCTCCCAAAACATCCCTTGAAAATGTGTACAACATGTTCCTCATCATATAACTAAAACCTGAGTCCATGTTCATCAACAACTTATTTACAGCCATATTGCCGTTACATTCATCTTAATACTTTATGACTTCTTCATTTTGTCAAATTGTCAGAGGAAAAGTATTGATGCAGAAACAGCACATAGCAGTCAGAGTTTAGTTTACCTGACATCTGATATTACAATAAGAAACTCCAGTTCAACACAACACAAGAACAACATTTTAGGAGCTGAATTAACACTGAGCGACATCTAAAGTCTGTTTTTCACTCATCTCTTTCTATTTAAGATCAATACTACTTCACTTTTGATGTCATGAATAAAACTATATTAATAAGGTCAGTGATATATGCAAATCACATAGGCTTGGGCATTCTCCACCCATTCTACAGACACATTATAAATCCTCCGTGTCGGTGAAGAAGATTTCACATGAGCTCAGCTTCAACACCAACCATGTTCTCTGTAGCTCTGCTGCTGCTGTCTGCTGGATCCTGTGAGGAGATTTGAAACCTATAATAACTTCAGAAACTTTAAATAATATAACAGATGGAAATAATGTTGATTTGTGTTTCCACAGGTGTGAACAGCATTGATCTCATCCAGCCAGACTCAAAGGTTGTGCAGCCTGGACAGTCTCTGACCATCATCTGTCAGGTCTCTGGTTTTTCTCTGACTGATAACAGCTATGGAACAGGATGGATCAGACAGTCTGTAGGAAAACCAATGGACTGGATTTCTCATCAGTGGGGTGGTGGTACACTTCGTCAAAACACTGCTCTAATGAGCAAATTTAGCTACAGAAGAGACACTTCAGCGAGAACAGTGACTCTAACAGGACAGAATCTGCAGCCTGAAGACTCTGCTGTGTATTACTGTGCTCGTGTTAGCTCCACGGTGATAGACAACAACAAGAGAGGCGTACAAAAACTACTTCCTCCTTTAACAAAGAATTGAACAGTTATAAACAGCCAAGCCCCAGTTACGATGGGGTTTGTTTCCTGCACTCACAGATTTGGGGGAAGCAGCACTAAAAGAGGCCCAATAATGAGATGAATAACTGAAAATTAAAAAGTTCATGTGGTAAATATNACTGGTTGAGCAGCTGTACAAAAACCTACAGGACTCATTTTAACCTCACAGACAGATCCTTCGGGAGTGCTGAGCCCCCGCAAACAGGCCTTTTAGAGTTCCCTCACAAAACATTTTGATACTGCTGTATACTTGTATTTCCTTTTTTACATCCCCACTAGGAAACACTCTTTGACACCAGCTATGAACAAGGAAATTAACTTTTCAGGATTGTATTACAGCCACTTTATTGTCCATTATGTAACATTTATAGTCAGTCAGAGTATGGAAGTGCACATTATGACACAGTTCTCCGCAAAGAATCAGCAGATGGCAGTCAGAGCCCAGTTATCTTTAATGCAATGCTATAAAAAAAAACAATGTCATCTGTACATCCTTACAAGTGACCAACAAACTAACACTGGACTGGACCAGGATCAACAGTCAACGCAGTGTTCTGGTCAACTCAACCTTCTTTTTCGTCTTCTTCAAAATGTTAACTAGAATGAACTAAAAAATCCACTGAACGAGGAAAAACACTGAGAAACATCTATAGTCTTCTTTTTCCCTCATTTTCAGTTTGCTTTCTTGAATACAACTTAATTAATCAAGTCTGTGATAAATGCAAATCACATAGCCGTGAACACTCTCCACCCATCCTGTGGACACAATATAAATTCTCCATATTCGTCAGGAAGATTTCACATCAGCTCAGCTTCAACACCAACCATGTTCTCTGTAGCTCTGCTGCTGCTGGCTGCTGGATCCTGTGAGGAGATTTGAAATCTGTAATAACTTCAAACACTCTTATTATTAACATGAAGGGTGGAAATAATGTTGATTTGTGTTTCCACAGGTGTGAACAGTATTGATCTCATCCAGCCAGACTCAAAGGTTTTGCAGCCTGGACAGTCTCTGACCATCATCTGTCAGGTCTCTGGTTATTCTCTGACTGATAACAGCTATGGAACAGGATGGATCAGACAGTCTGTAGGAAAACCAATGGACTGGATTTCTCATCAGTGGGGTGGTGGTACACTTCGTCAAAACACTGCTCTAATGAGCAAATTTAGCATGTCTTCTCTGTGAAGTCGCTCTTGTCACTGAGATTGTCCTGTCTTAGACGTCGGACTTCTGAGACGACACATAATGACACGAGCACAATCGAGGTGCCACTATCTGTTGTTGTTCTCTCCGCATGTTTTTGATGAAGGAGGAAATTGTTTCTTAACTTGTCAATATTTGTCGGTTCGGGGTCAATGCTACCCCAAACATTCCTGCACTCACAGATTTGGGGGAAGCAGCACTAAAAGAGGCCCAATAATGAGATGAATAACTGAAAATTAAAAAGTTCATGTGGTAAATATGTCAAGCCCCCTTTTCCTCTTGTGAACACAAAACATGAGAGCGAGCACCCCTTCAGCACCAGTTAACTATCATAGTAAAGAGCAGACAGTCTTTAAGATTCATGC
>RPOG01000036.1:619204-1014294 GCA_008086565.1 Thalassoma bifasciatum | reverse complement strand
CTGTGGACACAATATAAATTCTCCATATTCGTCAGGAAGATTTCACATCAGCTCAGCTTCAACACCAACCATGTTCTCTGTAGCTCTGCTGCTGCTGGCTGCTGGATCCTGTGAGGAGATTTCAAACCTATAATAACTTCAGACACTCTTATTATTAACATGAAGGATGGAAATAATGTTGATTTGTGTTTCCTCAGGTGTGAACAGTCTCGATCTCATCCAGCCAGACTCAAAGGTTGTGCAGCCTGGACAGTCTCTGACCATCATCTGTCAGGTCTCTGGTTATTCTCTGACTGATAACAGCTATGGAACAGGATGGATCAGACAGTCTGTAGGAAAACCAATGGACTGGATTTCTCATCAGTGGGGTGGTGGTACACTTCGTCAAAACACTGCTCTAATGAGCAAATTTAGCAACAGAAGAGACACTTCAGCGAGAACAGTGACTCTAACAGGACAGAATCT
The DNA here is from genome assembly GCA_008086565.1 of Thalassoma bifasciatum. Classification (NCBI taxonomy): domain Eukaryota; kingdom Metazoa; phylum Chordata; class Actinopteri; order Labriformes; family Labridae; genus Thalassoma; species Thalassoma bifasciatum. The sequence continues at coordinate 1,013,829 of RPOG01000036.1, read as the reverse complement.
GCAGCCTGAAGACTCTGCTGTGTATTACTGTGCTCGTGTTAGCTCCACGGTGATAGACAACAACAAGAGAGGCGTACAAAAACTACTTCCTCCTTTAACAAAGAATTGAACAGTTATAAACAGCCAAGCCCCAGTTACGATGGGGTTTGTTTCCTGCACTCACAGATTTGGGGGAAGCAGCACTAAAAGAGGCCCAATAATGAGATGAATAACTGAAAATTAAAAAGTTCATGTGGTAAATATGTCAAGCCCCCTTTTCCTCTTGTGAACACAAAACATGAGAGCGAGCACCCCTTCAGCACCAGTTAACTATCATAGTAAAGAGCAGACAGTCTTTAAGATTCATGCAAATAATCTCCTGTCATGAACAACTTCACTTTGAATGATCACAATTATGTTTGCATGAGTGAAGCAGATGTCTTTCACTTCCTTTGAATGCAAAACACTGCATGAATCCCCAGTGTACTTGAAAACTCAACCATGTTTGTCAGACAGAGGTACGTGTTATAAACCTTACAAGATGCAAATACCTCACTGGAAAAAAAAAAACATAAAGAGGAACGGAGAGTTTACATTAATCATCATTATAAAGGACTTAAATAGCCTTACATGCATAGTGTTTTGCAATGCTGTACAATAAGATAAGTTACATCTGGAGCACAGGTGGTCTAGTGGTTTAGGTCACACTCCACGAGGTTCACTCCTTCCATCACATAAAAGGCATAAAAAAAGCCAAAAGGAAATAATATCTCTTTAAAAAAAAGTTGAGTTCCATCATAAAAATGAAATGTAAATATTTACATTAATAATAACTCATTGTATTCTTTTTGTAAGCAGTCAACTATGTCGCAAAATCACATTTTCAACATGATAATGTGTGCAAAGACTTGATCTAAACGACAGCCTGCAAAAAAGAAAGGCTAAAAATGATTTCAACATGTACCGATCAAAGTATGGTACAGAAAATTTAAAAAAATATAAAAAAAATACTAATTACAAGAATTATATATATATCAGAGAAGATTTTTAGTTCTCTCAATGCAGGAATAAAAGCAGTGAACAGACTCTTCTGTTGGTTCATGTCAGAACCATCTATGAAGCTTCATATGTTTGATTGTATGTAAATAAAGAGATTTTCCTCGATGTGCTCAGCTATAAAAACTTGTCATCAGTCTGTCAGTGGAGTTCACAGCTCGTCACCTTCAACATCAAACATGTTTTCTGTAGCTCTGCTGCTGCTGCTGGCAGCTGGATGTGAGTCTGTCTAGAGCTGTCAAAGTCAACAATTCTTTATATTTTAACTCCTTTATTATTTGGTATCAAACATGTTCTCTTTTTTCACAGGTGTAAAGTGTGAAACATTGACCCAGCCAGCCTCTATGATTGTGCAGCCAGGTCAACGTCTGACCATCACCTGTCAGGTCTCTTATTCTGTTACCAGCTACTGGACAGCTTGGATCAGACAACCTGCAGGAGAGGGATTAAAGTGGATTGGAAGAAGAGTTGGCTCCTCCACAAACTATAAAGATTCACTGAAACACAAATTCAGCATTGACCTAGATTCCTCCAGTAAAACAGTGACTCTTAACGGACAGAACATGCAGCCTGAAGACTCTGCAGTTTATTACTGTGCAAGAGACCCACAATAACACAAAACATGTGTAAAGCTGAACAAAAACTCCTCAAGAGTCTGAACACCTGTGACATGAAGCCTCCAGAGGAGGAGCCCTAAGACCAATAATGAGAATGAACTAGTTCACTGTTAAAATGTCAGCGTAAACTCAATTATTTTTGAAAAATGTTTCAAAAGCATCAAGTCATTTAGGGTAAAAGTAAGGCATTTTAAAACAGAATTTTATCATCTGTGTTTGAAAGAATAGGGTTCAAGCTCTGTTTTTAAGACTCCTTATCTCTTACTTTTCCTTTTAAAATGGTGTGTCTTTTTTCAGATAGCCATTTGTTTTTTGTTTTTGTTAATGTCTGGAAGTGTTTTCAATCTTGTTATGTAGGAAGGAAGGAAATATGAAAAATGAGTATAAAACAATAATCTTCAGATTTCGCAGTCTGCCTTCAGTCATTCCAACTAACTATTAATCATTTGAAAAACTGCTGTAGGACATTATTATGATACTGAGAAAAAGGGTAATTGAATGAGCTTGGTCCATCACTACATCAAAATAAACAATAACCCTCCAGTTCAACTAAACTGGAAAGTGGGGAGGAGTCAATGCAAACCCAGAGATGTTCCTCCTCCACTTATGTGACTGCAGAGAGAAGGACAGAGGACACTGGACACACAGTTGAACATGATGGACTATAGGACAGGACTGCTGCTTCTAACTGTCTGCTGGGCAGGTGAACACAATCACTGATCTTAGACCATCAAAGCTGTGAATGGATTCAACACCTTTATTCACTTCTTTTTATCTCTTTTTCAGGTGTTGATGGTCAGACTCTGACACAATCTGAACCAGTGGTTAAAAGTCCTGGAGAATCTCACAGACTGACCTGTTACGCCTATGGATTCACATTCAGCAGCTTCTGGATGGCCTGGGTCAGACAGGCTCCTGGAAAAGGACTGGAGTGGATTGCTATGATCACCCCAAATGGTGATGGCACCTCCTACTCTGCATCAGTGAAAGGCCAGTTCACCAGCTCCAGAGACAACAGCAAACAGCAGCTGTATTTGCAGATGAGCAGTCTGAAGACTGAAGACTCTGCTGTTTATTATTGTGCAAAGGACTCACAGTGACTGGAGCTGGCTGAGCAGCTGTTCAAAAACCTACAAGACTTATTCTGTACAGTGAAGCAGCAAAAGCATTTAGTTCCTCAAAAAATTCATGATAAAAAGGAACAAAATGGAAAATGTATCATTGATGATGTATCACCAAATCAATTCTTCTTATAGAGGTAACACACATTCAATTCTAGTTTCATACAAACCAGCAGCAAATTAAATTATTTACACAATCCTGGTTGCCCTCATCAATTTTGTTTATTGTAGCTACATATTAACAGTACAGCCTGTTAAGGAAAAAACGTTTTCTCTATTTTAAAAAATAAAAGGATGTCATTGCAAATTTCATTTCCAACCAACTTCACATCTGTTTTTGGCTGAATTCTTAAAAACATTGGAAATCAGTTCTAAAGAATGATTTCTGATACTTGAAGCCACCAGAGGAGGAGCTCTCAGACCCAAATTGATTTAATTCCCTTTAATGTAATGGTAAACAGGATTACTGTTTAATTTTATTTTCATGGTGCATTCCTATAAAGGCATACAAAATCAGCAACCCTCAATTAACTTTATTTTTGAGTTTCATGGTCATTTAGGTAAATACAGGAATAGGTTAAGAATACAGTCCAGCTTAAAAAAGAGGATTCTACTATCAGACTATTTTGCAGTTAATAGGGGATAGATAATGATTCAGTATCACATAAAGTGTCTACACCTCACACCTGGTTCATTTCCCTTCACGAAGTGGGGAGGAGTCAATGCAAACTAAGGTGTCTGCCTCCTCTACTTATGTGACTGCAGAGAGGAGGACAGAGGACAGAGGACACACAGTTGAACATGATGGACTATAGGACAGGACTGCTGCTTTTAACTGTCTGCTGGGCAGGTGAACACAATCACTGATCTTAGACCATCAAAGCTGTGAATGGATTAAACACCTTAATTCACTTCTTTTTATCTCTTTTTCAGGTGTTGATGGTCAGACTCTGACTGAGTCTGAACCAGTGGTTAAAAGTCCTGGAGAATCTCACAGGCTGACCTGTACAGGCTCTGGATTCACATTCAGCAGCCACTGGATGGCCTGGGTCAGACAGGCTCCTGGAGAAGGACTGGAGTGGATTGCTAGTCACTATGACAGTAGCGACATCTACTACTCTGCCTCAGTGAAAGGCCGGTTCACCATCTCCAGAGACAACAGCAAAAAGCAGCTGTATTTGCAGATGAACAGTCTTAAGACTGAAGACTCTGCTGTTTATTATTGTGCCAGAGACTCACAGTGACTGAAGCTGGTTGAGCAGCTGTACAAAAACCTACACTTGTACTTCACAATGGGACAGAATAATGGGTTCCAGAAATGTTATTATTATCAATATAATTAAAATTATGAACTGTGTGTGTGTGTTGAATGCGATGATCCTTGTTTGTATGTTTTAGCTCTTGACAATGGAATTGCCCCTTCAGCATTTCCAAACAGTGAAGCTTTGTTCTCACTTCAACTATCAGCTTAGACTTACATTTGACTCTAAATATTTATGTTTTTTGCCTGTTGCCAATGTTGCCTGTTGCCTTTTGTCCCTTGCCAATCTAACTGTTTCACATACATACAGGACAGCTGGTTAATGAATAAACATACTTTGTTTATGAAAGGTAAAAAGAGGTGCTAAGGGGGAAAAGTTCACATAAAAACCAACTTTAAGCAAACTTGCTCAAAAACATTCAATATGGAATATGGTTATACTTACATAATAGTCTTTTAATCACTTAACTCATACTGTATTCATGAATACATATTTTGCTGTTGACACATCAAAGTTCTTATCATAGAGGCCACAAACATCCCAAACACGCTGCAAACATGGATCTCAGGAAGAAAAAAAAAATCTCACATTATTCTCGTTTTTTTTCATCAGTTCAAAACGAGAGTTCTGCAATTTCTCGAACTAGGTTAATGAGATGTTGCTGCTACTATTAAAATTGTCCTTAGTTTTGTTGTCACAAATTTCAGAGTTTGAACAGTATTTAAACCACATGATACAAGGCTCTGTTTCCCAGTCCGCAAAAACAAAAAACTGGAAAAATTCACCAAAAAAAAAAATTTTTTAAAAGTTTCCATCACAAGTGGTCAGTTCATGAGAACAATGAGATATTTTGAACCAGAAATAAATCATCTGTAGGTCAATGCTAGTTTTGACTCATGTTTCCACTCAGCAGAAAATAAAGCAGTAAATGACCTCTGGTCTGACTATCAATGAAGCTACATTTGTTTGATTGTATGTAAATAAAGAGAGCTTCCTTGTTGCTCATCTATAAAAACTTGTCATCAGTCTGTCAGTGGAGTTCACAGCTCGTCATCTTCAACATCAAACATGTTTTCTGTAGCTTTGCTGCTGCTGCTGGCAGCTGGATGTGAGTCTATCTGGATCTGTAAAAGTCAACAGTTTCTCTTTTACTCTTTAACTTCATCATTTGGTACCAAACATGTTCTCTTTTTTCTTACAGGTGTTAAGAGTGAAACATTGACTCAACCAGCCTCTATGATTGTGCAGCCAGGTCAACGTCTGACCATCACCTGTCAGGTCTCCTATTCTGTTAACAGCTACCACACAGCTTGGATCAGACAACCTGCAGGGAAAGGACTGGAGTGGATTGGGATGAAATACAGCAGTACTTCATACTACAAAGATTCACTGAAGAACAAGTTCAGCATCGATTTGGACTCCTCCAGTAACACAGCGACTCTAAACGGACAGAACATGCAGCCTGAAGACTCTGCTGTTTATTACTGTGCCAGATATCCACAGTGAGAGGGAACGATGGGGGAGTCGTACAAAAACCACTTCCTTAATTACAATAAGTACTAAACAGTCAGCATTTCCCAGCTTTATCCACTGTTCACGGTACATATTTAATGAGGAGAATGGCTCATCTTCTTTACAAATCTTCTGTAGTCTATTCTATCTACCTGTTACTTTGGCTTCTTATATTAAAGTTTATTGGTCTGTCACAGAGTTGAATTACACAAAGTTTAAACCATCTGTATGTAAAATGTGTAACTGGTTTTTTTTCTGTTACAATGTGATGTGTATTTAACTTTTGATCATTGCTGTTGTTGATGTTGTTTCTGAGTTTCTCAATCTGGCAGATTTAACTTCTACCAAAGTTATGTAGTCTCTCTGGGAATCCCTTCCATGTGAATTGTAGATATTTGAAGCTACCAGAGGAGGAGCTGTCAGGCTACAAAAATGTTCATTTCCCTCAAATGTAATAGTTCATAGGATGAAAGTCTTTATTTCTATTTAAAGTCCCCCAAGAGTCAATCCTGAAGCATAAAAAAGATCAAATCAACCACACAAAACAAAATACATCAAAGAGTGTTTTTCCCCTCTTTTTTGCTGTCTATATCTGACTTTTGAAAATTTTGGAGACAAATTATGAAATAAGCTTGGCATCAAAATAAATTGTTGGCTGTGTCTTCGAACAGCTCATCAGTAGGTAAAAATTACAGTAATGACTAATGTGACAAATTTTGTCTACACCACACAGTTCACACTTCTTTTTTATTCAAAGGAGGAGTCAATGCAAACTCAGATCTCTTCCTCCTCTACTTATGTGACTGCAGAGAGGAGGACAGAGGACAGTGGACACACAGTTGAACATGATGGACTATAGGACAGGACTGCTGCTTCTAACTGTCTGCTGGGCAGGTGAACGAGATCACTGATCTTAGACCATCAAAGTTGTGAATAGATGAACCAGCTTAATTCACTTCTGTTCATCCTCTTTTCAGGTGTTGATGGTCAGACTCTGACACAATCTGAACCAGTGGTTAAAAGTCCTGGAGAATCTCACAGACTGACCTGTACAGCCTCTGGATTCTCAATCAGCACCTATGGTATGGTATGGGTCAGACAGGCTCCTGGAAAAGGACTGGAGTGGATCGCTTATATAAGCAGTAATGGTGGTAGCATCTACTACTCTGCCTCAGTTAAAGGCCGGTTCACCATCTCCAAAGACAACAGCAAACAGCAGCTGTATCTGCAGATGAACAGTCTGAAGACTGAAGACTCTGCTGTTTATTATTGTGCCAGATACTCACAGTGACTTGAACTGGTTGAGCAGCTGTACAAAAACCTACAGGACTCATTTTAACCTCACAGACAGATCCTTCGGGAGTGCTGAGCCCCCGCAAACAGGCCTTTTTCTCAAGGGAGTGTTTTGTAAAACTATGACGACATATGAACATAAAGGAAAAAATGTAGGGGTGATCCTTTGTGAGAAACTGTGGTCGATACTTGTTCCTTTAATTGAAAAGTCCTAACATAATGTCGGTGAAATAACAGGTAATACATTGTAAATATCAGTCAGTCTCATACCTTCACGTGTAATACTGTGTCAAGAGTGCAAAGAATCAGCAGATGGCAGTCAGAGCCCAGTTATCTTTAATGCAATGCTATAAAAAAAACAATGTTATCTGTACATCCTTACAAGTGACCAACAAACTAACACTGGACTGGACCAGGATCAACAGTCAACGCAGTGTTCTGGTCAACTCAACCTTCTTTTTCGTCTTCTTCAAAATGTTAACGAGAATGAACTAAAAAAATCCACTGAACGAGGAAAAACACTGAGAAACATCTATAGTCTTCTTTTTCCCTCATTTTCAGTTTGCTTTCTTGAATACAACTTAATTAATCAAGTCTGTGATATATGCAAATCACATAGGCGTGAACACTCTCCACCCATTCTGTGGACACAATATAAATTCTCCATATTCGTCAGGAAGATTTCACATCAGCTCAGCTTCAACACCAACCATGTTCTCTGTAGCTCTGCTGCTGCTGGCTGCTGGATCCTGTGAGGAGATTTCAAACCTATAATAACTTCAGACACTCTTATTATTAACATGAAGGATGGAAATAATGTTGATTTGTGTTTCCTCAGGTGTGAACAGTCTCGATCTCATCCAGCCAGACTCAAAGGTTGTGCAGCCTGGACAGTCTCTGACCATCATCTGTCAGGTCTCTGGTTATTCTCTGACTGATGGCAACTATGCAACAGGATGGATCAGACAATCTGTAGGAAAACCAATGGACTGGATTTCCCATCAGTGGGGTGGTAGCAGTGGCAACTTTTACCAAAATAATGCTCTGAAGAACAAGTTCAGCTACAGCAGAGACACTTCAGCGGGAACAGTGACTCTAACAGGACAGAATCTGCAGCCTGAAGACTCTGCTGTGTATTACTGTGTACGGAGACCCACAACAACAAAAACTATCCTTAGAGCTGAACAAAAACCCCACAGAGCCTGAACACCTGCAACTTGAAGCCACCAGAGGAGGAGCTCTCAGACCGATAATGAAAATATCACATTGTTTCTGTTCAAGCGAGAAAGCAGACACACCCAGAAATAGCAGATGTTTTAAAAATATCAAAACATTTAAATTCCAGAGAGTAATCTTTATTAGGACTATCTTTGTCAGAAAGAGCACACTGGAAACTATGTATGTAAAGGTCTTTCTTCTTCTTTGCCCTATGATTTAAGACATTTAATTTCTTTATTCTGAAAGCTTTTTGTTTTCTGAATTCAAATCTTATCCTTTGAGGCATTTTCTCTTCCAATCTCACAAAAATATGACTAATAGATATCAAGCAAAAAAATCAGATCAGCAGTCTGCCTTAATTGTCACATCAATACTTATTTTGAAAACTAATATACAAAAAGTACTCTTGACCCATAAAGATGCAGAAGCCCAGCCATGGGTCAATTGACACCTCAGAGCCAATAATATCTCTCTGACCAAAGATGATGTGGGGGGACATCAGGGCACTTTAATTTCAGTTTTGATTTCATAGTGCCACCATGCCATGTTCTACTACATAACAAAAAAGAAAAGAAAATAACATACAGGACAAAAACATTGGATTTCTGTCTGTATTCTTACCACAATAACTTTATGTGAGTTGCATTCATGATAAATCTAACTGGCATAAAATTTTCAGATTGTAATCCTCACAGAGACTAAATTTTTGTACATAAACCTGAGGTTAAAAGATACGTGAAGCAAATATCATTTGGGTTTGTCTTTCACAAACATCAGTATTTTGGGTGGAACAAGGGGAAGGGAAGTAAAACTCTAGTAAATTGGTCACTAAATTGTTCAATAATCAACAATGACTCTCAACTTTTACTGAATAAGAGCAAATTTAAAAAAAAAAAAAAAAATCATTTAAAGGTGAGGAGGAGTCAATGCAAACTCGAAGATGTTCCTCCTCTACTTATGTGACTGCAGAGAGGAGGACAGAGGACAGTGGACACACAGTTGAACATGATGGACTATAGGACAGGACTGCTGCTTCTAACTGTCTGCTGGGCAGGTGAACAGAGACATTGATCTTAGACCATCAAAGCTGTGAATGGATTCAACACCTTTATTCACTTCTTTTTATCTCTTTTTCAGGTGTTGATGGTCAGACTCTGACACAATCTGAACCAGTGGTTAAAAATCCTGGAGAATCTCACAGACTGACCTGTACAGCCACTGGATTCTCAATCAGTGGCTCCTGGATGGTTTGGGTCAGACAGGCTCCTGGAAAAGGACTGGAGTGGATTGCGCTCATATACACTGATAGTAGCGGCAAATTCTACTCAGAGTCAGTGAAAGGCCGGTTCACCATCTCCAGAGACAACAGCCAACAGCAGCTGTATCTGCAGATGAACAGTCTGAAGACTGAAGACTCTGCTGTTTATTATTGTGCCCGTGTGTCACAGTGACTGAGGCTGGTTGAGCAGCTGTACAAAAACCTACAGGACTCAATTCAACTTAAATGACAGGTCTCAGAGACGTTGAATTCTCATCAGACAGCTCGGACAAAACAGGTTCACCAAACATTTTTTGGAGCCTGGTATAACAGAGTGACTGATCTTATTGCACTGAGATGTGTTAAAATATAAATTGATTTTTCATTTGAAGCCTGAAACATCACATATAGTATGTGCTGAAACTAGTAACCTCCATCCAAAATCTTACAAGAACACCTAATTCAAAAAATTCAACTGTAAAGTGTTTCAACGAGATAAATTCTTTTTTCATTCTATATTACTCACATATAAATCTTTATGATTATTTTAATGAATGTTGTATTCTTGAACTTGAAGTTGTTCTTCTTGAATATCGGAACATTAAAAAAAATGTTTCATACTAAACAGTAGCTCATCCAAACATGTCCATTCTCACTGCTGCTGCCTCCCAATCTGTTTGTTGTAAATTCATACAGTACAATTCAATGATTATTTATTCAACCATTTTTGTTATTTCTGTGAGATATTAAATGTAAATTATAACACGTATCAGACGGCTTTGTTCAATGACAGGCAGCTTGATAAAAAAAAAAAAAAAGCCTAAACAGGTCACAAAAATGTTCAAATCAAAAATGTTCTGAAATCTTTTTTTTATTAAACGTTTATCTATAAATTTGAAAGACATCCTAGTTGTTTCCTCACTGCAGATAGAAAAGCAGTGAACAGACTTTGCTGATGGCTCCAGTCAGACCATCACTGACGCTTCATTTGTTTGATTTTATGCAAACTCAAAGAGCTTCCTTGTTGTGCTCAGCTATAAAAACTTGTCATCAGTCTGTCAGTGGAGTTCACAGCTCGTCACCTTTAACATAAAACATGTTTTCTGTAGCTCTGCTGCTGCTGCTGGCAGCTGGATGTGAGTCAGTCTGGATCTGTCAAAGTCAACAGTTCTTTTACACCATAATTTGGTACAAAACATTTTCTCTTTTTTTCTTACAGGTGTGAAGTGTGAAACGTTGACTCAGCCAGCGTCTATGACTGTGCAGCCAGGTCAACGTCTGACCATCACCTGTCAGGTCTCTTATTCTGTTACTGGCTACTACACAGCCTGGATCAGACAACCTGCAGGGAAAGCACTGGAGTGGATTGGGATGAAACAGAGCAGCAGTTCATACTACAAAGATTCACTGAAGAACAAGTTCAGCATCAACTTATACTCCTCCAGTAACACAGTGACTCTAAACGGACAGAACATGCAGCCTGGAGACGCTGCTGTTTATTACTGTGCCAGACAGCCACAGTGAGGAACAACAACGTGATAGCCGTACAAAAACTTCTTCCTCTTTCTGTTTTGCAACCAACACTGAACATTAAACTTTTCACTGCCCCCATTCACCACTAAACAAAGCTTCTGATTTCCTTTACAAGATTAGTAATTTCAATCCTATGGTCATTATGGATCTTTTCCTCAAATATTCTTGGTGTAGCACAGAATTGGTGTGTCATTCAAATTTGGAGCCTTCCCTATATAAATAGTCACACTATTTGCAAACAGCCCACTGTGAAGTGTATTTTACTTTTGGTTATTGCTGTGAGAATAAGAATGAGGTGGTTTCTGAATTTCTCTGAATGTCTGAGCAGGTTTAACTGCTGCTAAAGTATTTCAGTCCTTCTGGTATCTGTTCTCTTGATAACTTTAAATACTTAAAGCCAACAGAGGAGGCGCTCTCAGACCACTCATGATTTCATTACAGATTAATGTAACAGTTCAAACATTAAAGTTTATATTCTTTTTATGGCAACACAAAACGTGTGTGCTTGAGTGTGAACTCAAAGGTTTCTGTAAATTGGAGATAAATCATCATACCAGTTTGGCCTCAAGATAAATAGTTTTCTGGGTCAATAGTACAATCTGCAGTTCATAAGGATGATAATAATGAGTGAATTTGACAAGTTTTGTCTGCACCACACACCACGCCCACATTCATTTGGATCATTATAATGTGAGATAGAGTCAATGCAAACTCAGAGATCTTCCCCCTCTACTTATGTGACTGCAGAGAGGAGGACAGTGGACACGCAGTTGAACATGATGGACTATAGGACAGGACTGCTGCTTCTAACTGTCTGCTGGGCAGGTGAACAGAATCACTGATCTTAGACCATCAAAGCTGTGAATGGATTCAACATCTCAATTCACTTATTTTTATCTTCTTTTCAGGTGTTGATGGTCAGACTCTGACTGAGTCTGAACCAGTGGTTATAAGTCCTGGAGAATCTCACACTCTGACTTGCACAACCTCTGGATTCACATTCGGTGGCTACCATATGGGCTGGGTCAGACAGGCTCCTGGAAAAGGACTGGAGTGGGTTGCATTTATATACACTGATAGTAGCGGCAAATTCTACTCAGAGTCAGTGAAAGGCCGGTTCACCATCTCCAGAGACAACAGCCAACAGCAGCTGTATCTGCAGATGAACAGTCTGAAGACTGAAGACTCTGCTGTTTACTACTGTGCCAGAGACACAACGACTGAAGCTGGTTGAGCAGCTGTACAAAAACCTACAGGACTCAATTCAACTTTAATGACAAATCTTGGAGAGGTTGAATTCTCATCTAGCTGCAAGATAAAAAGAGGTCCACCTAAATTTTGGTCACACAGTATAACAGAATGGCTGATCACATGGCTTTAGGATGTGCTAAAGTATCGATTGATTCTTCATTTGTAGCCAGCAACATCACATACATGTGCTGAAACCAGTAACGTCCTGTGGATAGAACCAACAAAAACTTACAAGAACACCTCATTCAAAAAGTTCAACTGCAAAGTGTCTCAGAGAGAAAAATTACATTTTCCTTCTTAATTACTCAGATATTAATCTCAAAGATTATTTTGATGAATGTCACATTCTTAAACTTGAAGTTTTTCTTCTAGAGTCTGCAAACATTAAAAAACATTTTCATACCAAACAGAAGCTTTTCTAAACATGAACATGCTCATTGTTGCTGCCTCCCAATGTGTTTGTTGTAAACTCATACAGTACAGTCTAATGATTGTTTATTTAACGATGTTACTGATGAAAGTAATTTTTGTCAGAGTTTGAATGTGAATTATAAAACATGTATCAGACTCCTTTATTTAATGATAGACAGTTTGAAAAAAGGAAAGCTTAGATTAGTCATAAAAATACTCAAATCAATAATGTCATCATTAATCATCCATCTATAAATTTGAAAGATATCCCAGATATCAACAGACATTGCTAATGGCTCCAGTCAGACCATCACTTACGCTTCATTTGTCTGATTTTATGCAAACTCAAAGAGCTTCCTTGTGCTTAGCTATAAAAACTTGTCATCAGTCTGTCAGTGGAGTTCACAGCTCTGCACCTTCAACATTAAACATGTTTTCTGTAGCTCTGCTGCTGCTGCTGGCAGCTGGATGTGAGTCAGTCTGGATCTGTCAAAGTCAACAGTTTCTCTTTTAGACTTTAACTTCATCATTTGGTATCAAACATGTTGTCTTTTTTCACAGGTGTCAAGAGTGAAACGTTGACTCAGCCAGCCTCTATGACTGTGCAGCCAGGTCAACGTCTGACCATCACCTGTCAGGTCTCTTATTCTGTTACTGGCTACTACACAGCCTGGATCAGACAACCTGCAGGGAAAGGACTGGAGTGGATTGGGATGAGAGCAGGTGGCACTACATACTACAAAGATTCACTGAAGAGCAAGTTCAGCATCGAAGTAGACTCCTCCAGTAAAACAGTGACTCTAAACGGACAGAACATGCAGCCTGAAGACTCTGCCGTTTATTACTGTGCCAGACAGCCACAGTGAGAAACAACAACGTGATAGCCGTACAAAAACTACTTCCTCTTTCTGTTTTGCAACCAACACTGAACATTCATCTTTTCACTGCCCCGATTCACCACTAAACAAAGCTTCTGATTTCCTTTACAAGATTAGTAATTTCAATCCTATGGTCATTATGGATCTTTTCATCAAATATTCTTGTTGTATCACAGAATTGATGTGTCATCCAAATTTGGAGCCTTCCCTATATAAATAGTCACACTATTTGCAAACAGCCCAGTGTGAAGTGTATTCTACTTTTGGTTATTGCTGTGAGAATAAGAATGAGGTGGTTTCTGAATTTCTCTGAATGTCTGAGCAGGTTTAACTGCTGCTAAAGTATTTCAGTCCTTCTGGTATCTGTTCTCTTGATAACTTTAAATACCTGAAGCCAACAGAGGAGGCGCTCTCAGACCACTCATGATTTCATTACAGATTAATGTAACAGTTCAAACATTAAAGTTTATATTCTTTTTATGGCAACACAAAACGTGTGTGCTTGAGTGTGAACTCAAAGGTTTCTGTAAATTGGAGATAAATCATCATACCAGTTTGGCCTCAAGATAAATAGTTTTCTGTGTCAATAGACCAATCTACATTTCTAAAGGATAATAATAATGACTGAATATGACAAGTTTTGTCTGCACCACACACCACGCCCACATTCATTTGGATCATTATAATGTGAGATAGAGTCAATGCAAACTCAGAGATCTTCCTCCTCTACTTATGTGACTGCAGAGAGGAGGACAGAGGACAGTGGACACACAGTTGAACATGATGGACTATAGGACAGGACTGCTGCTTCTAACTGTCTGCTGGGCAGGTGAACGGACTCACTGATCTTAGACCATCAAAGCTGTGGAAAAAACAAACAACTGAACTCACTTTTTTATCTTCTTTTCAGGTGTTGATGGTCAGACTCTGACTGAGTCTGAACCAGTGGTTAACAGTCCTGGAGATTCTCACAGACTGACCTGTACAGGCTCTGGGTTCACATTCAGCAGCTACCATATGGGCTGGGTCAGACAGGCTCCTGGAAAAGGACTGGAGTGGCTCGCGCTCATATACACTGATAGTAGCGGCAAATTCTACTCTGCCTCAGTGAAAGGCCGGTTCACCATCTCCAGAGACAACAGTCAACAGCAGCTGTATCTGCAGATGAACAGTCTGAAGACTGAAGACTCTGCTGTTTACTACTGTGCCAGAGACACAATGACTGAAGCTGGTTGAGCAGCTGTACAAAAACCTACAGGACTCAATTCAACTTTAATGACAAATCTTGGAGAGGTTGAATTCTCATCCAGCTGCAAGATAAAAAGAGGTCCACCTAAATTTTGGTCACACAGTATAACAGAATGGCTAATCACATGGCTTTAGGATGTGCTAAAGTATCGATTGATTCTTCATTTGTAGCCAGCAACATCACATACATGTGCTGAAACCAGTAACGTCCTGTGGATAGAACCAACAAAAACTTACAAGAACACCTCATTCAAAAAGTTCAACTGCAAAGTGTCTCAGAGAGAAAAATTACATTTTCCTTCTAAATTACTCAGATAAATCTTAAAGATTATTTTGATGAATGTCACATTCTTAAACTTGAAGTTTTTCTTCTAGAATCTGCAAACATTAAAAAACGTTTTCATACCAAACAGAAGCTTTTCTAAACATGAACATGCTCATTGTTGCTGTCTCCCAATGTGTTTGTTGTAAACTCATACAGTACAGTCTAATGATTGTTTATTTAACAATGTTACTGATTAAAGTAATTTTTGTCAGAGTTTGAATGTGAATTATAAAACATGTATCAGACTCCTTTATTTAATGATAGACGGTTTGAAAAAAAGAAAGCTTAGATTAGTCAAAAAATCACTCAATTCAATAATGTCATCATTAATCATCTATCTATAAATTTGAAAGATATCCCAGATATCAACAGACATTGCTAATGGCTCCAGTCAGACCAGCACTGACGTTTCATTTGTCTGATTTTATGCAAACTCAGAGAGCTTCCTTGTTGCTCAGCTATAAAAACTTGTCATCAGTCTGTCAGTGGAGTTCACAGCTCGTCACCTTCAACATCAAACATGTTTTCTGTAGCTCTGCTGCTGCTGCTGGCAGCTGGATGTGAGTCAGTCTGGATCTGTAAAAGTCAACATTTTCTCTTTTAGACTTTAACTTCATCATTTGGTATCAAACATGTTCTCTTTTTTCACAGGTGTCGAGTGTGAAACGTTGACTCAGCCAGCCTCTATGATTGTGCAGTCAGGTCAACGTCTGACCATCACCTGTCAGGTCTCTTATTCTGTTACTGGCTACTACACAGCCTGGATCAGACAACCTGCAGGGAAAGGACTGGAGTGGATTGGGATGAAATACACAGGAGGCTCTCACTACAAAGAATCACTGAAGAACAAGTTCAGCATTGACTTAGACTCCTCCAGTAACACAGTGACTCTAAACGGACAGAACATGCAGCCTGGAGACTCTGCTGTGTATTACTGTGCCAGAGAGTCACAGTGATAGACAGCAACAGGAGAGCTGTACAAAAACTACTTCCTCTATTTATAACCAACACTGAACGGTTATTTTTTTATCCTCCTCAGTTTTACAGACTGCGCTAACTTCTAATTATATCTCAGGATTGGAATTTTAGGCCTGATGTTATCAACTGTATCTACTGTTGATTCTGACTCATATTAATTAACATTTAAAATTGCAAAAAGAATCAGCCCCAAACATATGAACTTTTGAACTTGTATAACAGTCTGGACAAGAGTTTCTGAATCCTGAAGTGCTAGTTCAAACGTTAGCAAAGCAATTCATTCCTTTTCAAAACCCCACCTCCTTGGACTTTTGTCTCATGAATCCACAAAAGGAGCTGTATAAATATCTACAGGGTTGTTTTTACGTCACTGACAGATCCTTCAAAAGTCAGTCATGTGATATAACTTTTGAAAAATTATCCTGATTAATGGCAATTATGGGCAACAGTGAATATTACTGCCATAATCAAAAGCCATCTTTCATCAGGAATAACTTCCTCAAAAACATGGAAGCATTCCATAAACTGAAATAATTAACTTGTAATGAAAAAGCAAATACCACATGTATTGGTATTTTATTTTATTTTTTTTTAATTCATTCAACAACCGCATGTGTCCTCTATCCAAAAACACTAGATGGCAGTCAGGGTCTAAATTTCATCTGCTCCGTTCCTGTTTAGGATTCAGATCTGTTAAACTCACTGCCATCAACTAACAGCTCATGTAAGTATTTCACTCTCTCTCATAGATAAACGTGACAAACTGGTTGAAATACTCTGATAAAAAGGAGCACCAATCAACATCTTTGCTGCTGGTGTCTCAGTCTGTTTGGACTCGAAAGTCTTTGAGTTTCAATTGATCGGAATTTCCTTGCAAATGCAGTATGCCTGCATCAAATTATTCAGCACATCTCACAAATTCTGTTCACTGTCTGTTTTTCTAGTCTAATATGATTCCTATGACAGCTGTCAACATAAAATAAAGTATCCTTCCACTTTCTAAAAGCTGTAAAATGATGAAAAGTTTGTAGACCTCATGCAAACTTTGCTTAAAATCATGCCAATCATCTCAGTAACATGTTGACATGCCGACCGTAAAAAAATATTTTTCAGAAAAATGAAAGAATAACAAAATACCCAGATCCAGATGGGTCCCTGAAAGGAGGAGACAATGCAAACTCAGAGATCTTCCTCCTCTACTTATGTGACTGCAGAGAGGAGGACAGAGGACAGTGGACACACAGTTGAACATGATGGACTATAGGACAGGACTGCTGCTTCTAACTGTCTGCTGTGCAGGTGAACGGACTCACTGATCTTAGATCATCAAAGCTGTGAATGGATTCAACGTCTCAATTCACTTATTTTTATCTTCTTTTCAGGTGTTGATGGTCAGACTCTGACTGAGTCTGGACCAGTGGTTAAAAGTCCAGGAGAATCTCACACTCTGACTTGCACAACCTCTGGATTCACATTCAGCAGCTACCCTATGAACTGGGTCAGACAGGCTCCAGGAAAAGGACTGGAGTGGATCGCTTTCATACACACAGGCAGTTCACACATCTATTACTCCCAGTCAGTCAAGGGCAGATTCACCATCTCCAGAGATGACTCCAGCAGTAAACTCTACCTTCAGATGAACAGTCTGAAGACTGAGGACACTGCATTGTATTACTGTGCCAGAGACACACAGTGAGAGACAATAACAAAAGAGCCATACAAAAACTACTTCCTCTATTCATCACTTCTGACATAATCCATTTGTTGAGCTCTGATAGTGACTGTTAGTGTCAGGGATTTTAATTCCGAACATTTGAACTGAAGTAAAGTTGAACTAAACTAAATATCACACTATCAGCAATAAACCTGTATGGACATTGGCTCATGCATGCAGGTCATGTCCTTCATATGTGCGAAAATAAGATCACAAACAAAACACTCCTCGTGCACTGAAGACTGCAATGACATCATTTAAGAAATATCTGACGTAATTGCACCCACACACAATGGATGAGTTTATACGAAAAGGAACTGTCAAAGTTATGAACTTTCAAGAGGTGTATGCTGAGATATTTGAAGATTATTAAAATTCAGTGTGTTGCTATATTATCTTTCTTAAATGTAAAGCACAGAGTTTTTCTGGCTAATTTTCTCAACAGAAATAAAAGCAGTGAAAAATCTGTTCTATTGGCTCCAGTCAGACTATCATTGATGCTTCATATGTTTGATTGTATGCAAACTCAGAGAGCTTCCTTGTTCTTCAGCTATAAAAACTTGTCATCAGTCTGTCAGTGGAGTTCACAGCTCGTCACCTTTAACATAAAACATGTTTTCTGTAGCGCTGCTGCTGCTGCTGCTGACAGCTGGATGTGAGTCAGTCTGGATCTGTCGAAGTCAACATGTCTTCTTTTACACCATAATTTGGTACCAAACATTTTCTCTTTTTTTTCACAGGTGTCAAGTGTGAAACGTTGACTCAGCCAGCCTCTATGACTGTGCAGCCAGGTCAACGTCTGACCATCACCTGTCAGGTCTCTTATTCTGTTGCCAGCTACCACACAGCCTGGATCAGACAACCTGCAGGGAAAGGACTGGAGTGGATTGGGATGAAATACACAGGAGGCTCTCACTACAAAGAATCACTGAAGAACAAGTTCAGCATCGAAGTAGACTCCTCCAGAAACACAGCGACTCTAAACGGACAGAACATGCAGCCTGGAGACTCTGCTGTGTATTACTGTGCCAGACAGGCACAGTGATAGACAGCAACAGGCGAGCCGTTCAAAAACCACTTCCTCTATTTATAACCAACACTGAACAGTTTCTTTCTCTACTCCTCAGCTTTTCTTATTCAGTGATTTTTTTCTCTCTCGGATGATAATTATTTCTTCACATAATGAGTTTTACATTATCCAATGGTGATAATGACTTTTAGCATGAAAGTTTATAATGCAAAGATTAAGTCTTCTCCATATAAAACTAAACTATTTGCTTTGCACCACAGTCAGAATAAAATGTATTTTGAATGCCTCACTCTTGTGCAGATCTAACTGCTGAAAGAGTAACACAGTTCTTCCTCGGAGTCTGTTCCCCCGTGAACTTTTGTTATTTGAAGCTACAGGAAGACTACTTATGATTTCATATCACTTAAATGTTACAATTACAACAATAAGTCTTATTTTTTTGTTCCTGGTGCCCCAGTATAAATCCTTAAAAAAAAAAAAAAAAAAAAAAAAAACATAAAATGAGTTAAATACAAACGAAATCAAAAGTGTCAGTTAAGATTTCAATAAATACTGGAGAAAATTTAAAAAACAGTTTGGTTTTGAAATGCCATCTTTGTAAGTAGAAATAAGAAGCAGAAATGTTCACGTAAACAAGAAGTTAGCGCTTCTTTTCTCTCAAAGGAGGAGGAGTCAATGCAAACTCAGAGATCTTCCTCCTCTACTTATGTGACTGCAGAGAGGAGGACAGAGGACAGTGGACACACAGTTGAACATGATGGACTATAGGACAGGACTGCTGCTTCTAACTGTCTGCTGGGCAGGTGAACACAATCACTGATCTTATACCATCAAAGCTGTGAATGGGTCAAACAACTGAATTCACTTTTTTATCTTCTTTTCAGGTATTAACTGTCAGACTCTGACACAATCTGGACCAGTGGTTAAAAGTCCTGGAGAATCTCACAGACTGACCTGTACAGCCTCTGGATTCACATTCAGCAGCTACAGGATGGTTTGGGTCAGACAGGCTCCTGGGAAACGGCTGGAGTGGATTGCTTATATTAGCACAAGCAGTTCACCCATCTATTACTCCCAGTCAGTCAAGGGCAGATTCACTATCTCCAGAGATGACTCCAGCAGTAAACTCTACCTTCAGATGAACAGTCTGAAGACTGAGGACACTGCATTGTATTACTGCGCCCGGAGGCCCACAGTGCCATACAATAGCATAAGAATCGTACAAAAAACGACTTCCTCTTTTGAACAGTTTTCACAGCTGTTACCTTTTTTTAAAGCCTATATCTGTAAGCAATGAAAAGTTAAAGCAGGACTAGTTTCATTTTCTTACTTTACTATGACAAAAAAGTACTTATTTACTTTTGATCATTGTGGTTAAACAGAATTTGTGTGAGTTTTCTGAGCAAAAAAACTTTCTTTTGCATATAATATACAAAACTCACTTATTGTTTCACACAGTGCTGCTTTTTTAATATATTGCATAAGCATAGTATTACTGTCTTCAGATCTCTGTGGAAGTACTGCAGTAAGATTATGAGATAATTACTTTGAGCAATAGAATAATGCCACCTGATACAGTTAATGTCGCTATATTCACAACAAAACAGCCACAGTTTGGATCAGACAAAAAAGACCCACTTTCCCATCACTAAATAAAGGAATACAACAGCTAAATGCTCTATTCTCAGTGTAAAACAGATTGTCCAAAATTTCATTGATGTTCTATACACTTAAACTGGAACACTGTAGTTAGTGAGCCCTGGAGGGAAGAGTGGGGCTGAAAGTGTTTGACATTGAACTGACCATGATCAAAAAGAAGCTTAAGATGAATCAAAAAGACAGAACTGAGGGCATTGTTTTTTTTTTTAAATGTTAGTGGCACTAATGTCGGTGAAGGAAATCAGTAAATTAACCACACTGACAGTAAATTGGTTAAAAAAACAAAAAACAAAAAAAACAGTTCATCTCAGTTTGAAACCTTATTGAAACTTTTTCATCTTATTTAGAACTATTGTCTGAGACTTCAAGAGACAATTAAAAATAAACTAATGATTCTGCTTGCCATCATCAATTTGATTGATGAACACAATAAAAAAAACTATGAGAAAATGTTTTTATGGGACCATTTAAAAGTTACAGTGGAAAAGAATAAAAAATAAAATGAACTATTTCATCAGAAATTATTTCCAATTATGTTTTCACTGGAGTCAAACCATCACTGATGCTTCATATGTTTGATTGTATGCAAAGTCAAAGAGCTTCCTTGTTGCTCAGCTATAAAAACTTGTCATCAGTCTGTCAGTGGAGTTCGCAGATCGTCACCTTCAACATCAAACATGTTTTCTGTAGCTCTGCTGCTGCTGCTGGCTGCTGGATGTGAGTCTGGATCTGTCAAAGTCAAGTGTTTCTTTTACACTTCAACTCCATTTGAAGGTTGCTTTGGTTCTAAACATGTTCTCTTTTTTTCTTACAGGTGTGAAGTGTGAAACGTTGACTCAGCCAGCGTCTATGACTGTGCAGTCAGGTCAACGTCTGACCATCACCTGTCAGGTCTCTTATTCTCTTAGTAACTATGCTACATCTTGGATCAGACAACCTGCAGGGAAAGGACTGGAGTGGATTATAAATGGATGTGCTGGCTGCACCATATATACCAAGGATTCACTAAAGAGCAAGTTCAGCCAGAGCTTTGATACCTCCAGTAAAACAGTGACTCTAAGCGGACAGAACATGCAGCCTGAAGACTCTGCTGTTTACTACTGTGCCAGAGAGTCACAGTGACGCAAACCATCTGTGGAGCTGAACAAAAACCCCTCAGGGCCTGAACATCTGCAACATGAAACCACCAGAGGACGAGCCCTGTGACCATTTTTCCTGAAAGATTCTTGAAGAGGGTTTATCATATTACAAAGCAATAAAAAAATTTGCAAACTGAGTTCAATAATTATGAGAAAATACTAATTGCACACCCTAAAAGTCATCTGTCCTCAAAACTACCCACTAAAAGCAAAAGTGAAATCTAGTCACATGGGTTATAACTTATATGTGAGAAAAATAAACCACATTTAGACGTATGCTAGATTGATCTTTTTTTTCTCCGTAATAGTTCAAGAAAGTCACTATGAAAGTGTGTGCTTTTTCTTTGAAAAACACTAGATGGCAGACAGCGTCCATATTTCCTCTTCTGTGGCACAGTTCAGAAACACTTCAACCTGTTCATATGACTGATACTGAATTAAGGACAAATCATCAACAGACTGAACTTTTACACTAATATCATTATTAGTAGCTGTCTTCAGGAACATCATATCCATTTGTTGGTGCTGGACATCTCTTGTAATTATTTCATACTTTCACAGAGAAAGCCTCAACAAACTGGTGAAAATATTCTGTTGAAGAAAAAAAACTACTGTCAAAATCTTTACTGCTGATGTCTAAGTTTCATTTGAATGTCAGTCTCAGAAGATTGACTAAAAAAATAAAATTGTGTGATAAAGTGTGAATTCAAACTGAAGTTTCACACTACTTTTCTATGACTAGATGAAACAATATCACGCACTTGAGAGCTAATGAATAAAGCACTTAGAATCCTGCAAATAGGGCGAAAGGAGAATATTGACATGCCAAAAGCAACAAATCCTTACGTACAGCCCTCAAAGGGAGGCTGAAATCTAGATCCAGCTGGGTCAATGAAATGAGGAGGAGTCAATGCAAACTCAGAGATGTTCTTCCTCTACTTATGTGACTGCAGAGAGGAGGACAGAGGACAGTGGACACACAGTTGAACATGATGGACTATAGGACAGGACTGCTGCTTCTAACTGTCTGCTGGGCAGGTGAACACAATCACTGATCTTAGACCATCAAAGCGGTGGATGGATTCAACATCTCAATTCACTTCTTTTTATCTTCTTTTCAGGTGTTGATGGTCAGACTCTGACACAGTCTGAACCAGTGGTTAAAAGTCCAAGAGAATCTCACAGACTGACCTGTACAGCCTCTGGACTTGACTTCAGCAACTACTGGATGGGCTGGGTCAGACAGGCTCCTGGAAAAGGACTGGAGTGGATTGCTACTATCACCCACAACAGTGGTAGCACCTACTACTCTGCATCAGTGAAAGGCCGGTTCACCATCTCCAGAGACAACAGCAAAAAGCAGCTGTATCTGCAGCTGAACAGTCTGAAGATTGAAGACTCTGCTGTTTATTACTGTGCCAGAGACACAGTGACTTGAGTTGGCTGAGCAGCTGTACAAAAATCAACTGGACTCATTTTTACTTGAATGACAGATCCTTTTGAGAGTTTAACTCTCATCAAACATCTATGAAAAATTGCCCCACAAAAAAGAAGTAGAATTCAACTCCTGATCATCTAACTTAAAGTTTATTTATATTTCAATACTTAAATCAATCACAACAAAATGATGTGTTGATACCAGTGACCAGGTATTAAACTTATTTCTACATGAGGGTTCTACAGAAATATTAATGTACAATATTGCAAATCTACTTTACTCACACAATAGGAAGAAAAAAATTGTTGTAGTTCCACTTGTAAAATTAACTGAAGGCAACCAGAGTTTTGTTTCTTCGTGTATAAAAACACTCCTATTTTCTGATCTCTTTAACTGATTGACACACATACCTGAACAGAAATATGCTTCTGTTCTCCCCTTCCAAGAGTTTTGCATCACAATACATAAAAACATTTTAACACCTGAATCAACAATGGGCAACATCCTGAGTCTATTCTGGCCCATCTCTCTTTCTCATTGAGTTTATTTCTGTGGCTTCACTTTTGATGTCATGACTAATAATGTGTCCCAGAAATCTGTGATATATGCAAATGACCCTCCCCCCATTCTACAGGCACATTATAAATCCTCCATATTGGTGAAGTAGATTTCACATCAGCTCAGCTTCAACACCAACCATGTTCTCTGTAGCTCTGCTGCTGCTGGCTGCTGGATCCTGTGAGGAGATTTGAGACTAATTATCACTTCAGATACACTGAACAGTAACGTAAAGAGTGGGGATAATGTTGATTTGTGTTTCCACAGGTGTGAACAGTCTTGATCTCATCCAGCCAGACTCAAAGGTTGTGCAGCCTGGACAGTCTCTGACCATCATCTGTCAGGTCTCTGGTTATTCTCTGACTGACAACAGCTATGCAACAGGATGGATCAGACAGCCTGTAGGAAAAGGACTGGAGTGGATTTCTCATCAGTGGGGTAGTGGTACACTTCGTCAAAATAATGCTCTAAAGAACAAGTTCAGCTACAGCAGAGACACTTCAGCAAGAACAGTGACTCTAACAGGACAGAATCTGCAGCCTGAAGACTCTGCTGTGTATTACTGTGCTCGTGTTAGCGCCACAGTGAGAGACAACAACAGGAAAGCTGTACAAAAACTACTTCCTCCTTAAACAAAGAATCCAAAAGTTTTACATTCTCAACATCATCTGTTATTGATTTTAATAAACTACCGATGACAATAATTCTGATTATTCAATAAATACTTAAAACTTTAGTCATCATATTTCACTAAGGAGTTATTCATTTTATTTCAGGGGTAAAACCCATCTCACAGCAGAGAGGATCTCGACGAAGTTAAGTTCAGCCCCATCCTGTCACACAGACAGAGCACATGCTGTCTTTGTCTGAGATTAAGTAGCTTAAAAATACAACAACCTGTCTCCAGTACAAACATAAAAACATTCAAGATTCAGTGATTCTGAGATTCTTGTCCTATATTCACAGATTTTGGGAAAGCAGCACCAAAAGTGATCTAATGATGAGATGAATAATTTAACATTAAAAACTACATGTGGTTATTGTATCAGTCAGCTTTAAGTTGTCACTAATGTGCACAGTTTTTCCTCTTTTGAACATTCACAACATGAGAGTAAGCACCACTCAGACCACCACTTATGCACCAGGTAACTATAACAGTAAAGAGCAGACAGTCTTTAGAGTTTGTTCACTTGTAACTTAATAAATTATCAGACCCATGTGTGCATGAGTGACTGAAACAAAAATACTCCACTTGCTGACAAGATGATATGTAATTCAAACTGAGTTATTCAGAATCCAAAGTACTAAATCAACCCTCAGTGTGCTTCTAAACTCAATCCTGCTTTTCAGTCAAATCAAAACAGTTGACAAAAGTCTCATATATGTCAACAATAGAATAATCTGTCGTCATGGGCTGTGAATCCCTGCTAGAGGTTCAGTTTACTTCAGGTAGCAAATAATCAGAGGCTGTGATAGTTAAATCACAGGGTCTTTGGTGTTTTGCTGGCAAACAAGTTTCCCCAAGATGAACATATAACCAATTAAAAAAATCTTGAGGTTGGAACTAGGGGTTTGGCATTTAAAAGAGGTATGAAAACTGTTCCCTTATCATAAGGAGGAGTCAATGCAAACTTAGAGATCTTCCTCCTCTTCTTATGTGACTGCAGAGAGGAGGACAGAGGACAGTGGACACACAGTTGAACATGATGGACTATAGGACAGGACTGCTGCTTCTAACTGTCTGCTGGGCAGGTGAACACAATCACTGATCTTAGACCATCAAAGCTGTGGATGGATTCAACATCTCAATTCACTTCTTTTTATCTTCTTTTCAGGTGTTGATGGTCAGACTCTGACACAGTCTGAACCAGTGGTTAAAAGTCCAAGAGAATCTCACAGACTGACCTGTACAGCCTCTGGATTCGACTTCAGCAACTACTGGATGGCCTGGGTCAGACAGGCTCCTGGAAAAGGACTGGAGTGGATCGCTTACATAAGCAGTGGTGGTGGTAGCATCTACTAGTCTGCCTCAGTGAAAGGCCGGTTCACCATCTCCAGAGACAACAGCAAAAAGCAGCTGTATTTGCAGATGAACAGTCTGAAGACTGAAGACTCTGCTGTTTATTATTGTGCCAGAGACACAGTGACTGAACCTGGCTGAGCAGCTGTACAAAAACCTAGCGTACTTGTTTTAACTTGACAGATAGGTTCTTTAGGAGACTTGAATTCTCATCAAGCATCTGTTAAATTTTCCCTGCAAACATCATGAAACAAATTGATCAATATGCTTCTCATGACATGAGTCAAAGTTGAGTTCATTTTCGTATCTGTTTCTAATTAATAGCCAACATCAATAACAAATAAATGTGTTGAAACCAGTGACCATAAAATTGACACAACATCCATATATTACAGTCATATTAAAATTACCACTGCTTCCTTACATTTACTGTAGGTGGTGATGCACTGAAGTAGTTCCAGTTATAGAAACAGCAGAGGGCAGTAAGAGTCCAGCTTCGCATGTTTGCAAAATATTCAATTAAACTTTGTGTTGTTGATGTCTGAATTCCTTGTATCAGTGCAAGACAATGTATCCCCATTTCTTAGTCCAGTGATGCTTGCAAATAATGCACCTGATGCATACAGATATGAGATATCTAAAAGAGCAAAATACACAACATAATATGAAGACTGTACATCAATTATGAAACGTTGGGAATAAAAAAAAATCCACATGAGGAGTAAATGATGGAGTTACATTGGATCTAAGATATTATGAGATTTTTACACTTGATGGTGAAATCATATTAACTGAGTTTCTCTCTGCAGAAAATAAAAGCACCTAATGGACTCTTCTGTTAGATCCAGCCAGAGCATCACTGATTCTTGTTTGGTTGTATGCAAAGTCAGAGAGTTTTCCTTGTTGCTCAGCTATAAAAACTTGTCATCAGTCTGTCAGTGGAGTTCACAGCTCGTCACCTTCAAAATAAAACATGTTTTCTGTAGCTCTGCTGCTGCTGCTGGCAGCTGGATGTGAGTATGGATCTGACAGTAAACAGTTCTTCTTTGCATTTTAACTCCATCATTTGGTACCAAAGATGTTCTCTCTTTTTTTTTTACAGGTGTGAAGAGTGAAACGTTGACTCAGCCAGCGTCTATGACTCTGCAGTCAGGTCAACGTCTGACCATCACCTGTCAGGTCTCTTATTCTGTTAGCAGCGGAGGCTACTGGACAGCTTGGATCAGACAACCTGCAGGGAAAGGACTGGAGTGGATTGGGATGAGATACACAGGAGGCTCTTACTACAAAGATTCACTGAAGAACAAGTTCAGTATTGACGCCGACGCCTCCACTAAAACACTGACTCTAAACGGACAGAACATGCAGCCTGAAGACTCTGCTGTGTATTACTGTGCCAGAGACACACAGTGACACAAACCATCTGTAGAGCTGAACAAAAATCCTCTGAGCCTAAACACCTGTGACATGAAACCACCAGAGGAGGAGCTCTTAAACCAATAACACTAGCTCACTGTTTAAAGGACAGCAGATACTCATCATTCATGCTTAAAACTCAAATATTCTTCTTTTTCCTCTTAGCTCTTACTGCAAACATTCAGTTTCTTTGTCTCCTAATTCTATTTACAGCTTACTATCAAAATATTTTCACTTTTGCTCTGAAAGGTGTTTTTCTCACTTTTTCATAGAAATATGACTTTAGAGAATGGCATAAGAAAGGAACAACAGAATAAACATCTGAGGTGGTTTGATTGTTACTTTTAAAATAACTAGTGCTCATGTAGTCAAGAAAAATATGCCACTTAATTGTAAAACTTCTCAGATAACACAACTCCCTCTCATACACAAGTTGTTTTCTATGTTGTCTATGAGCAATATTCAAAAACTCTTAACCCCCAAACCGAAAGTTAAAAGTGACAAAAGGGTGTACCCCACTCTTCATCTGGTTCAGATATTAACCCTCTGATGCATGATTTATGAAAGTCAGTATCAGGATTTTTTCCTTGAGTGTTTTTACTTGTCTTAAAGCATGAAAAAAGTTTTCCATTTTTTTTTTCAAATATTTATAACTAAGCATTCAACAGTGTGCACCTAGTGTAAATATGACTTATTTTTTGTTTGACTTCTTTTCTTTCTTTTCTTTTTTTAATTTCACAAATAATCTTTTTTAACGCTCTGTGAAACATTTTAACTCTCTTTCATCAATTTTAACACTGAATAATTTATAGTTATTACACTGTTTTACCTTCAAATGTTTATCTATAACTTTTTAAAAAATATATAGATATATTTGGAAAAATAATTGAAAACATTTTTTTCAGGCCCTAAGAAGAATAAAAATATCCTGACACAGGCTAATATGAATTTCCACCACATGAACCATTGAATTTAGGAGTAAATAAGTTTTAAATAGGTGTCCACTGTAGTGACCATGATGCACCACAGTCTAATCAAAAGCTTGGATGTTAATGATGCTTTTTAGTGTCAGAGATACTCTTGTGAAAATGTGTCAGTAGCTGTGTCGCATGTTCCCTTTTAAACCAGTAGAGGGAGGTCTATGCAAAGTGTTTCTCTTTTATAAACACACCATCTCTTCATTGTGGCACTGGGGCAGTTTAGGGTATAATTTTATCAAACTGTGACCAGAAAGCTACGACATACAGAATGGACAACACCGTTATTTGGAATTTAATTTTTGCACTTTGTCTTACTGGTGAGAAAATAAATTTTGTTTCTTTTCTCTCAGCAGACATCCAACCTGTTCTTGATGCAATTGTTTGAGAATGATCACAATTTCTATAACTGCAGGAGTGTGGAGTCAGGCACTGGAGCAGTCTCGTCCTGAGGTGAAAAGAGCTGGAGAGACAGTGAAGATGTCATGTGTCATATCTGGGTTTGATATGACGGATTTCTATATCAGCTGGATACGACAGAGGCCTGGAAGAGCTCTAGAGTGGATTGGGATGATGGATGCTGGGAAAAACTCTGCTAGCTATGCCAGTTCCTTCCAGAGTCGTTTCACCATGACTGAAGATGTGCCAAAAAGCACCCAGTACCTCCAGATTCAGAGCTTGACAGCAGGAGATTCTGCTGTTTACTTCTGTGCTCGAGACACAGTGACTGAGGGCAATGGAGCAGCTGTACAAAAACCTCCACAGACAAACAGCAGATCTAAAAAACATCTGGGCTTAGCAACAACCATCTTTTTCAAAACATTATGTACATCAAGACTCTGAGAAACTCATATATTAACTTGTAAAGGCTCTGTTGAAGCCTGAACACCCCCTATTAACCATCACCCCCTTTGCAATAGCATCACATGTGACTCATGACATCAATTTGTCAAAAGCTGTGTTCTTCAAAATCTGGCGCCAAGTTGTTGTGTATTACCAAATCAACCTATGAATCCACTCTTTTAAAAACAGTTTGGAAAGTTGAGGCAAAATCTTTGCTTTTCATATTCATCTTCCGCACTGCAAGGTGGAGTCAATGCAAATTTTCATAACTTCCATCCTTAATAATCTCACTGCAAACACACTGTGAACAGTTTACCAACCAGTCGAACTCACATTACTACAATGACTTCACCTGCATGGATAACATTCCTCGTGCTGTCATCTGTTTCTGGTAAGAGTACAATGACTCTTGATATTTTCTGTGTCTGAGTTTTCCTCTGTTCTAATCAGCCTGTTTTTTTTCTTCAAGTGGTTCGCAGTCAGTCTCTGTCTCAGTCTGAGCCTGTGGTAAAGCAACTTGGAGAGTCCCACAAACTCACATGTACATACGCAGGGATATCTGATAGTGATGCTGCTATTGGCTGGATCAGACAAGCGGAGGGAAAAGGACTGGAATGGGTTTCCTACATTTCTGCTCCGAGTGGAAGCACTAAAGCTTATTCCACATCAGTCCAAAATCGCTTCACCATTTCCAGAGACAACAATAAGGACCAGGTCTATCTGCAGATGAACGGGCTGACAGCTGAGGACTCGGCTGTTTATTATTGTGCCAGAGCGCCACAGTGATACAGGAAGCCAGAGAGCCGAACACTAACCGCGACACATGTCACTGTCTCACAGGAGGGTTTGTAAAAGAACGTTTCCTGTATCTGTCCAGAAACTCTCTCACCCACACAATGCCTTTTCCAACACTATTATAATTTATCATCCACTGAAAAACCAGAGCATCACATTACTCCTTTATAAAACAGTGATTTGAGCCTTATCTGCACATAAAAGTTGGTATCAAAGTCTCAAATACATAAATAAAAAAAAAATAGCCATTGGCAGTGTAAAATGGCATAATTTCCACACTTAAGTGTCTTGGTAATGATTTTTAAATGCCTTAACTGCAGGGTTCGAAAACTCATCATTTCAACTAATGTTGTAAAAGTACCAAAAAGACTTTAAATAGTTAGGAAAAGAAAAAAAAGCTATAGTTTTAAAGTGATTAAAAAAATAAAACTTGTATGAAAAGTTGTGATATCATTGATGTCAATACAATTAATTATCCAAAGATGCAGGAAGCATACTTTATATCA
This sequence comes from Thalassoma bifasciatum, assembly GCA_008086565.1. Classification (NCBI taxonomy): domain Eukaryota; kingdom Metazoa; phylum Chordata; class Actinopteri; order Labriformes; family Labridae; genus Thalassoma; species Thalassoma bifasciatum. The sequence goes on along the minus strand of RPOG01000036.1, from coordinate 983,794 downwards.
AATTTAAACTGTAATCATTTTGTATACCACTCATTATGACTAGCACACATACATTATTACATTATACAGTATTTCAATGACTAGATGTGATAAACTATGAATTGAAAAAATGATGAAATGTTTAAAGTCATTTCAAACGCAAATGAAAATCTGACCTTATAGCTGGATAATACTGGGTCTTCTTATTCTCCGTAGTAGGAAACACTGCTGGGTTTTTGTATGAAGGTATATCACTGTGATATATCGGGGTGGGGTGGGGCACTGTGGTACAAAGCCGTACAAAAACCTGAGAGTAACAATTTATAATTTTACACTTCTGGTGATAGTCAAAAGTGGCACAAACAAAAAGTGTCTGATTAGAACATAAGGTAAATATCATTGATAGAGTTTTAATATCAGATTTGTAGTTAAAAGACATATAATTTTAAAAGTTTAGACTCAGAGGTTGTTTATGTTTGTAAATGTTACTTTGAATCAAACTCAACTTTGAGACATTTTTAGGATTCAAAATTGGCTCTGACTCATCAAATGAAACCTGTGTGTCATGATGAACAGGACTTGATAGTTTCAAAACCTTTAACGTGGCTTTAAGACTTTTTTGTGGTGTTTTAGGTTTTTGGTAGAGTGCTGAGTTGGGCTGTATCACTGTGATGCTTTTGACTACTGGGGTAAGGGGACATCGGTCACAGTCTTTTCAGGTAAGTCAAATTCAAAACCTTTCTGTAACTTCAGTTTCCATTTTTAAGCAATTTCTGATTTGAAAGTTTTTTAAGTCATATCATTTCTGAAAACTAGAAAGCAAAAGATGATTTTGGTAAAATAGTTTCCTTGAGGTACTCAGAAAAGCTCTTGGCAACACAACTTAACTCAGAACATATATTTTATTTTAAAAAATTTAATCTAAAAGGCTTGTATTGTCACTGCTGCATTTTTCAGCACTATTCACTTCTTATTTTAATGTGTGGAGACCTATTTCACTCCATACTCAATATGCTGTTAATACGGACTTAAAATCTATTGTTTTGTGCTTTAGTTTTATATCATGTTGAGTTAAATTTAAAGAGAAGTAACAGCAAAGTTAAGATTTAACAGATATTATACAGAGTATGAAACAAATATGTACTTAAATTATATTTCTAATACCAGGAGCACGAACTGCACAACATTACATGATCTACTGTTTTTATAGTATTAAGTAAAATGTATATATATAACTTATATTTTTATTATGTATTCAGTCTACAGAGCAGTCGATATGTTTAATTTTAGTTCAAAATTGCTCTAAGCTGTTCAGTAGCGTGTTCACCAAACAAGCGAACAAAAGTGTTTAATAGTTTTTATTCAACCTTTTTGAGTGAGGCAAACTGTAGCTAACACTTTGAAGTTTCAGCAGTAAAAATGTGTTATTAATTATACTAATGTTTCATTTCAGCACTGTTTTACATGTTAAGATTCTTTAAAAGTAATGTGTTATAAATAAATTGCAAAATTAAAAAAAAAAACTTCGTCATACATAAAGCTTTCTTCAATTAAAATAGATGTTTTTGTTAGAGTTGGCGAAAGACCAAATTTATGGAAAGTTTTGCATTTTGAAATTAATGGTATTAGTTTTCAGATTAATTTTCTTAAGATGACAATCATTTTTATTTGTGAATCTAAATCTTTTTGTGTCACTTCAGTAAAAATGTATGCGAAATCGGTTGCGTCAACTGGATCAAAAAACAATCAAGAATCAGAATATATTCCATAATAAAGACAGTGTTGTTGCACATCCATGTTTGATTAGTGATTTCATAATCAATGTCTTTCTCTTTCAAAGGAACTTCTACTCCACCGACTCTATTTCCTCTGGTTCAATGTGCCTCTGGAGCTGGAAATGAAATCACTGTTGGTTGTTTGGCACACGACTTCCAACCTACAAGTACTTTTCAGTGGACGGACGCCAGCGGAAGCAGCCTCGCCTCTGTTCAATACCCAATACCTGTCCAAGGGGATAAGTATATCGGGCTGAGTTCAGTCAAAGTATCAAAATCTGTATGGAAACCAGGGCAGGAGTTTCTCTGCTCTTTGACTCACCCTGGAGGCTCAAAGAATGTGACATTACGACGTAAGTGATTATACTGATAATTATATTATACTTCAAAAATACCTTCTCCAATATCATATCATTTTATAAACAGCGATCATCGTTGTATTCATTTTTTCAATCTAGAAATTGCTTAATTGTTTTTTTTTATGTTGCTCCAAATTAAAACGCCACCCCTACTCTTTTTCTAACTTTTTTCTGCATAGCTGCAGTCTTAACTCCAAAGTTAACCTTGGCACTGGGGCAAAAAGAGAACACCAAGACTCTGGTATGTACCATTGAAGACTTGTCTTCAGAAGACATTACAATCAAATGGAAGAAAAATGGAATTGAGGAAAATGGCCTCATTGACTGGCCCCCAAAAGCATCTGGAAACACATTTTCTGCCGTCAGCATCCTACATGTGAACAATGCCGAGTGGGACAAAAAAGTTGTTTACACATGTGAGGTGACGCATCAAGGCATTAAATATACTGAGAAGACCTCAAAAGGTACAGGATTGACATTTTCAGTCATCACATTACATTGCTGTACCTGTACTAGTGAGATAATAGTGTAAAATGACCTGATGCTACAACATGTTTTCCTCTCACTCTCTCAAATACAGAGGCTGTCACAATGACACTGAATCAACCCAGCCCTAAAGAACTGTTTGAAAACAACCAGGCAAAGTTGGAGTGTGTTGTTACTGGACAAGACCGGACCTTGGTCAATGAAATGAAAATAACCTGGCAAATTGATGGAAGCATTGTAACGTCCAACATTACTTTAACTCACTCCAGTGATGGTAAACCCAGCCAGACCAGCACTCTTACGAGGAGTCTCTCAGACTGGAATAGAATCAACAAAGTGAGCTGTTCTGCTGCAAGAGACAATGAAACACCAATCATTCAAGACCTGACAGTCCAGAAATCAAGTATGTTTCACTTTGACGGAGACTCATTGTTGAAAGAGTAATCATTGAGATGCATAAACATATCAAAGTTAATATTAAGTGAATCAAATTGTGGTTGATGATAACGAGTGTCTCTTTCAGACGGGGGGAACACACCAAAAGTGAGTGTCCACATCCTCCCAGCTGAGGACATCAACAACGGAAATGAGGTCACTCTAACGTGTCTGGTCTCCAGTTCTGTACAGCAGGACTACTACATTGCCTGGTCAGAGGATATAAAACAGCAGACAAGCAACTTTGTTGATGGCATCGACTTCCCCCTGCAGAAGACGAAGGATGGTTACCTAACGACAAGTGTTTACAAAGCAACCAAGGAGAAGTGGAACGGCAACTATTTGTTTAAGTGCAACGTTATACCAGCTGGCAGCAGCGACCGAATAGTGACAAAAGGAGTTTCTAGTGTCCATGGTAGCGCTTGTGAGTGTGACTAACAGTAGATAACGCTTTAAATGTCCTGTGTAGTGTTCATGTTTTGTTTAATGTAACCTCTGCCGCCGTCAGTCTTTGTCATTGAAAAGATAACATTCATGTTTATCTAGTTTTGTCAGTCTGTCTTTGTCAACGTATCTGAAAGCCTATGTGTGCTGAGTTGTTTGAATAAATGTTGCATGGATAAAAGTGTGATGCATTTTCATGGGTAAAACCAAAGGTAAACTTGAATTCAAAAACAAAGTAATACTTGAAGTTGGCTGTTTCCTGATTGAACTGAAGAAATGACCACATAAAGTGTCAAAGAGGAACATACGAAGCTTGGATATACAGTTGTGCCTAAAAGTTTACACACTCTCCAGCAGAATTTCAGATTTTTTGGCCTTTTCTCAAAAAATATGGGAACACAAAACCTCTCTGTCACCCATGGTTAGAGGTTGGGTGAAGACATTTATTAACAAACAACTGTGTTTACTCTTTTAAATCATAATGAAAACACAAACTTCAAAAATGACCGTTATCATCATTCATATTTTCTGAGAAACAGCCAAAAAAATCAGAAATTATGCTGGAGTATGTAATTTGGGCACAGCTGTACATAGTTTCTCAACATATAAACACACTCCTTCACTCACATCTCTTATCTAATCACCTATACCTTCCTCTTCTTAGATTCTTCTTCACACTTGACAAATGATGCCATTGAAGAAGATGAGCTCAGCAGCCTGTGGTCCACAGCCTCCTCTTTCATATTCCTCTTCATAACCTCTCTCTTCTATAGCATAATAATCAGCCTACTCAAGGTAAACACGGAGGCTTTTTTCTACATTTCTATTTTATAAAATGTTTCCGTAACCTTATGAAACTGCCCTTTTAAAACGTGAAAAGATGTGTTATAAATTTCAGTGATGAAAACAATTTCAATGCCATACTTAAAGGCAGGACACTTACAATATCTTTGCAGACACAAATGAGTGGGAAAAAAAGATGCCCTATATTTAAAGATCTTAGCCTAAAGAAAAAAAAACCTTAACTTTAAGGGCTGCCTTTATATTTCAAACACTTGCATTTTTTCTAGCACAAACACATACCATGCTTTGGTTCCAGTACCATACTATGTGACTGGTTTGTCTTGTTAACTTTTACTGACACAGTATAATGATCAGTGTAAAATGCTTCACAGTCAGTAAAGTATCTCAGTAGCAAATACATTGATTCTTTTTTTTTTTTAATTCTAATTGCACTTAAAAAAGACTGAAAAAGGCACAAAATAATAAGAAAAATAAATTTTCTCCTTTAGGGTGTTTAGACTTTGATCTGAATCTTTATAAAATGTAAGGAAATTAAACCAACTGGTTCAATTCAAGATAAGATTTACGGTAACTTGGACTGTCCGATGTTTAAAAAACAACTCATTTGTGTATCAAACCTCCAACCCAATGAACTGATGAACTGTTTTTCTTTGTATTTTCTACAGATGAGGAGTCAATAAGGATGATGTTTGCAGAGCCCATCTAAGGGTACAGACTGATGTATAACTGCTTAATTGAAAAAGCTGTTTAAAAGCCAAGAAATGAAATCTGGGAATGTTTCACTGTCACTGTAACAAATTAAGGGAAAAAATGTTTGTGACTTGCAGTGATGTTTACAAAAATGTCTATTTTTCTGGAACTGATGAGATGACATCTGTGACACTTTCATGGTCTCCACATCTTATCCATGATTTTTAATGCTTTATTATCATCATGTCTTGGCTTAAGCAATTTCTGGAGCATGTTTTTTTTTTTTTTTTTTAATTTTAACTAGATATTTACTTCTCATGTTTAGTCAAACAAAACTGTCAAAGATCTACTGAGTGATTTCCAAATGGGATTTAACAATTCCATCTGCAACCTATTTGAATTCTCTGTCATTCATGGAGGTCTAAGTGCATATAAAATAACACCATTGAAAGTCAACCTGCTGCAAACTTCTGTTATCAGTTAAACTCAGAAGGTTCTTCTCATTTCCTGGTGATGCTAAACATATCATCCTTCGAGAGCGGCTTCCTCTCTCTTCGTACCCTTGGGACCACACCTGTGGCAGAGAAACTTTGTAGAAACTGTCAGAGTTTAAAATAAACTTCCTCAAAAGGGAGAGACTCATCTTACGACTGCATTTGTTTGCATATCAGTAGGTTTCCAGGCATGAAGCGCCTGACACACACACACACACACACACACACACACACACACACACACACTGCCGACAAAGGCAAAAGCAACACAAAAACCTTGATAGAAAGAGACAACAGGTTTAATGTGATTTTGTATTTTGCTGAATGATTCAGAGATAGGAGGTCTTTGTGATACAGTAATGAGCATAGTTACATATAAGGGTTCTCCTTAGTTTGTAGAACATCATAGTAGAACACAATTAAAATGGTCAACTTCTGAGATTATGTGCAACAAAATGGATGTATTAAAAAAAAAAAGGTTTGAGGAAAGTCTGTGTCTCACACTTAAGACTTTGACTGAGTTTGCAGTTAAAGGAAGATATTAACTCCACAGACAATAATTCTAGGTTAGGTATAACTATATTTATGATGTTCTGGTATACAATACTTGTCTGTAAACCACCACTTGATTATTCAGATGAGCTACTTTGACAATGAGAGGTTGGCTTTTTATGTGATTGTAGTTACCTGTGTTCAAATTCATACACAGCATTATATTTGTTAGACCACTGATTTACATTTGAATGGGGTTTTTTTGTAAACTTTTTTCATATTCATCATTACAATTCTCTTCAGAAAATGCTTTAGAGCTGCCATCCAAGTTTTGCCTGTTTGAAAATGTGCAATTATGTGTGTATTACAATAGCAAGAGTATTTCTTCCATGTCTTTTTGGAGCATCTTTGCCATTTACAAGAAGTGACAAACGAGAAAGGAGCTAGAGTTAAGAATGGTGTAACAAGTGCAAAAGTTTGTGGCTGGGGGGTTAATCCTGTGACTGCTGCTGCTGTACCCTGTACAAACCAGGCATGCATATTTATAAATCTGAAAAGTAAGTTAAGGTTGCCATCTAGTGGCAAACATATGGGGAGATGTTTGCTGTACTAATGGAAGAAAATTCAACAACATATTTGTCCAGTTCAATTACTCATCTGCAAGTATCTCTGCTTGCTGATGATAATGTTATAATCTTATTATAGATTTTGGGACCATCTATAAAAGCCTAAAAATAAACTAAATATTAAAAAAAAACACTACCTCAGGACAACTGTAGTTATTAACTCACACATTTTGCACAAGCCTCCTTTATTCACTTCATCACAGTCACAACAATGAGACCGAAACCTGTTCAACCATATCACATCTTAAAGCAGTTATTTATCGCCCCATACCCCACAAAGAAAATTCCTTATAACCACTTTAAGTGCTAAAATGTGGCAACCATATCACAGGATTTGGAAGCAGCAGTGGGACCGAAAATTTAGAGTTCATCAGTCTATTCTTGTTTTTCACAATTGTTACACAACGCAGTGTCTTTATCCCTTTAGACACGTTTCGTAGGTGGTTAGTTTAGCAACCAAACGCTGAAACTTTTACTCAGGAAAAGATTAAAGTAGAGACTACAAAAACTGAAAATATGTTTTACACACTCGGCAGGGCAACACTACATCACAACATACGATCTGACACAAGTGATAGAGGGAGGGGCAGATATGACCATTTCAGCCAAAAGATGTCAGTGCAACATTGATATTCAGACAGATAAAGGTAAAGCTTAACAATTAAATGAAACTGTGTGCTCTTTATTGTCTTCAGATCATCATCTTAAACACTCTGAGAGAGTTTTTCTCAGTTTTGGTTAAAACTGGCAAGGAGATTGAAATTTCTAGGATGAAGGCTCAAAGATATATATCACATAAAATTAAGAGAGTAAAGCTCAAAACTATTAATTTTCTTTATTTTTTTAAAAATAGTAAAACTTATATACATTCAAATTTTCGGTGAAAAATCAAAGTGGTATATTCGGTAGACATGGCAGGTAAAGGAAAGGTATGGACAATGGTTCTCTGTCTATGGTGGAGAACATTACTGTCATACAATGGAAAATAGATTCATAATTCAGTGCATAAATGATTGTTTCATATTCTAAAGCATAAACTGAAAGCAATATGATGTCTTTGCAGGTACTGATAAATAGAAAGTAATAACAATAGCTTCTGAGCATATTTCATCATCTACATAGCTTTTTTTGTTTGTTTGTGTTATTTTTTGTATATGTTTTTTTTAATCCCAGCATCGAAAAATAAATTGATCCTAAAAGTGTTGTTACAAAAAATCTTGGAGAATTTTGATGCAAAGCTGTCCAAAATAACCTAATAAAATTCTGTTGCATTGTGAGAAACTATTGCCAGTTATGGTACAGCACAGCACAGGTTTACGTATTGAGGTGTCTCACTGTGCATACGGGGGTGGCCACAGTGATTCACACTGTTACAAAAACCTCTCTAACAAAACATGGTCTTTGAAAATTGAAGGATGATGTAGATGTGCACTAGATAATGCAGTGAAATACAGTCAGTCCGCCGAAACAAGGAGAGCAAATGTCCACTGCTTGAAAGACTTTGTTATTCAAATTAATTGACACTATCCATTTTAAGACTGACTACTGTAATCACCTAGAAGTTTGATTATATGCATGAAATAAAGTATCTTAACTCAACTCAACCTTATTTATAAATCACTGTAAAAAAACAAACAAACAAAAAAGGAAAACAATCACTGATGAAACAAAGTGCCGCACATAAATAGACAAAAAAGGGAAACAAAGGATAAGAACAGGTGGGAACACTAAGATAATTAATTGTTCTTAAAAACAATCTATGGAAAAACAAATCAGTTACTAAAAACAAACCATAAAACACTGAAAAAGAGCAGAGTCTCATGCAGGTTTAAATGCCAAGTAATAGAACGTTTTCTCACACTGTTATCACTTTGTGATTCATTTAAATTGGGAGACCTCTTTTGTTGTATTCACCCTTGTATTTGATAAACTGTTTCTCAAGTGCACTTGGTTGGTTCTTGTTATAACGAGTTTCTAAATAATCAACATGTATAAAAAATTGGAGTAAACAAAACCAACTCGACTGGCATGCTTTGTAGCAGGGAGTTTTCAGGGTGGGTTTTTTTGAATGGAGGTATATCACAGTGTCATACTACGGCCACGGTGATACATCCTGTGACAAAAACCTGTTACCGATACTGACATATCTGCAGCCATTTCACCAGTTAGACTTAATAACGCTGCTGAGAGACAAATGGGATTTTCTATGAAGAAATAGTTTCTGTAGTCAGAGAATCAAAAATATAGATGATAGAGGAGAAATTGAATGATTTTGTTTAATTAATCCTGGAGCCATAAACTTCTTAGTTTGAATGAACTGTGTGAGGCAAAGGTTTTTGTATGAGCGTGTAGCACAGTGTCTGAGTGGGGCCACAGTGGTTTACAGTAATACAAAAACCTGTCCTGAAAGCTGAAACACCAACATTATATTCAGTGGAGGAGAGGAAACATAATTGCAATACATAAGCCATGAATAAAAGTTTTTATACCATAAGAAAAGAAAAGAAAAGATTCAATGGCTGACTTACAAAGGATTAATAAGCAAAACTCCATCAAATCATAAATAACCAAACAGAGAAATATATATTTATCAAGAGCTGATATCTCACGTCATTTATTCTTAACTCTTTGAACAATTATGAGCAATACAAAATTTAAACAAATATTATGTTAATTAAATTAACTTTGCATAATACCCAGAGTGCACTGCAGTTTTTGTAAGGAGTTGTATGACAGTGTATATAGCGGCTACCTTAGTGTTACACTGAATGACAAAAACCTTATCCTGTGATGCTCAATTAAGTTAGCTTGGAAAACTTGTCTGCATTTGCTCAACTATACTCTGCAAATTAATATATTCATAAAATTGACCTCAATTGGTTGCCTTTTAAGTTTGATATTGCCTTTAAGTTTTGATATTTATTTTACATGTTCCCAAGTTTTATTGGTCGTGATAGCTTTCTTCACATATAAATTATGAAAGGGAAAAAGATCTAATTGCAGAATGTGCTTAACAGCTCACACTCTGAGTGATGTTCCTATTGGATTTAAAAGTTAAGGCAACACAGACGCCGTCCATAAGTAACTGAATTTCGATTCGTCTTCATTACACTGACAACAGCAAACGATGAGGAAAAAGATTGGTAGAATTTCTTCTGATAATGATAACAAAAACTACTGATCCACAACAAACAGTGGATCTATAACTCCATTTCATAGTTTATTATTAGTTAGTTTTTATATACAAAATGCAGTAAAAAGTCACTGCAGGTACTGAAAGAAAGGATAGTGTACACTGAAATATTGATAATAAGAAAAGGAAACAGTGCACCCTTAACCCTTAACACTTTTTTTCTCTTATTCATTTGTGGAATTCTTTATCAAGTTTTATTTTTTCCGGCATTCAAAAAAGGAAATTGATGGGAACGAAAAAGTGAGGTTGCAAACTATTTAAGAGTATTTTAACATTAGACTATTTGTTTTAACTGAAAAAAAAAAATGCGGTAGAAAAGAAAAGGACTAGTCAGTTATGCTGCATTACTGCACAGGTTTTTGTATTGCAGTATCCCACTGTGTACTTGGGGGGGTAGCCACAGTGATTCACACTGTGACAAAAACCTCTCAAGAGAAACAATGATCTTTGGAAGTTAAAAGACAGTGAATGTGGGCTCTGGGTATCACACAGTAAAGTACAGTCAGTCTGCTTAAACAAGAGAAGTATATACCCACTGCTTTAAATATTAAATTATTTATTTAACTGACACAACCCTTTGTGTAATTACTTAAAAACAACCCATTTGCATATCTCCATCTGATAAATAAAGACTATGCTTGTTAAATTGATTTTGCATAATATCAAGAGTGCTCTGAGCAGTTTTTGTAAGGAGCTGCATCACAGTGTCGTAGCAGCAGCTACCACAGTGATAAATCCAATGACAAAAATGTTCTCTGACGCAAAAGAAAAGCAGCTTGGAACACATTAGCCACAGTCTACATCTGTACAAAGAGCTCTGTTTAAAGGCAAATCTCCATTTTTCTCCTGTAATTCAGCCTAATACAAAGAGTTGTCAATCAGTCTAAATTGTAAAGCAATGGGCCCAACAAAATAAATAATTATGGTTTTATGAGCTTGCTGAAGAAACTGAAAGAGAGTAACTTCTGTTTAACAAATGGCAAAAACTGGTCATGTCCAGGTCACTGCAAAGGTTTTTGCACGAGTGTGTGTCATTGTGGATGGGATGGCAGCACAGTGTTAAATACTCGTACAAAAACCTGTCTCTAACTACACCAGGGCATACAGTTACTGTCGCCAGAGAGAAAAAAAAATCCTGGGCATTTTACCACATGCAAAGAATGAATTTACAAAGATATAACAGTAAAATGAAAAATATAACATGACTTAGAATTATCTTGATTACAACTTACTTAAAGATTTTTTGAGCATATTAATTGGAAATACAGCAACTGTGACTTTACTGGTGTATTTTTTTATGTTCATACAGCACTTTAAACAAATTATTTTTAATTCGCTGAGAGGAGCAGTTTGGTTTTATGTCAGAGCAAATGAGCCAGAATGAGCCACAATATATACAATTTTCTTGATGAAAAAAATCTGTTTTATCATCATATCACAGTTTTCCATATCAAACAATTGACTCATGTGACACAATTAGATCCCAGTTGTACTTTTCAAAAGATCATAAAACCCTGCAGCTATAGCATTAGCGTGCCATAAGAGCCAGTATACTGGGCGGAGTTTTTGCACTGAGATATATCACAGTGTGGTATAGCAACCACGGTGATATATCCTATGACAAAAACCTCTTCACTGAGCTGAAGAGTCCTGCTTTTGAGGAAGCCTGTTCTTCAAAGAACTGAAGCACAAAGCTCTTTTTTACTCTTTTTCAGATGTATATGAAAATCTTTGTATGGCTGTTTTACAAAACAATAAATACATCTGTGTCTGTTTATAGTCAGTATCTTAAAAAATACAAGTCCAAGATCAAGAATGATGGGTCTTCAAACCTGAAGTTGAGGCAATAAATTGAAGTGTAACATATGATAGTAGCTGCAGTTCTACTGTTTAAAATGGGACGGACAAACAGCTCATAACATTGAGACCCAGACAGAAAAAGGTTTCTCATTGGGGACATGGCTCTGCACTGAGTGTCAACATTAATAAACAATAATGAAGCTTGTGATTATTGGAGAAAAATTGAATATTCAGGCTCACATTGTTCATAAGACATGATTACTTGAAAATTTGAGAGTAAATTGAAATTAATGTGAAATTGACTTGTTATTTCTATTTCCCCCCACTGCTTGATGGGTTAATAATTTGAAACACTAAAGAATTAAAGTGCATAAATAGTGGTCCGACCAAAATTCACCTCCTCACAGCCTCACTTGTCATTTGCTTGTGGAACCTCTATAAATATCCGGACCCTTTGGACTCATGGTTGTAACTTATGTAAAACACAGGAAATCTTCACCACAGCAGGTGTTTCCTCATCCAGTCGCCAAACTGAAACTCTGGACCAAAAGCCAAAAGCTCAAACATGAGCACAGATGAAGCGTGATACAGAAAGTCACAGACATTCAACATCACCATGGTGTGTTGGTATTTCTGCAGATACTGAACCAAAACCACTACCAAAACCAAAATCATGTTCAATCTTTACAACAAAGGATGAAAATAAAGAGCTGTTAAGCCGTCTAAGATTTTGCAGTGTTTCAAAGCATGTATGTATTTTTATAGGCTAACAAGCTTTGCCTTCGATTGCAGAAATGTTGCAATAGATGCAAATTATTTTGAAAGGCATTCAGTAGATTCAGCAGCATACAAGCACAACATGGTAGTCCGTCAGTGATACTGTTGTCGTCAACTTCGCACATGGCCGATCCACAACGAAAGTGTAATGAGCTCACACAAAGCTGAGTGTGATGTCAGCATTTCCACTGAAAACTCTGGCTTGCCGTTTACACAGCAATGGTGAAATGAAAAAGAGACTGAGAAAGTGTGTTATGAAGCCATTGATGACTTTTCTGGTAGGATACTGTGTAACTAGCCATGTTATAGGCAATATTTGGGAAAAGCATTTATTCAATTATAAGGTAAAAAAATCTGTATGTGTAAATTTTCAGTTGCAACATGGACACCTGAGGCCAATAGACAAGTTTGGCCTATATATGTACAACATTTTTTATTTTTTCAATTTGGTTATAACTAAAGATCCAAGCAAGTACCATCTCCTTCAGAAACTGTCAAAGGTAACCAAGCGATAAACCAACCAAGCAACTAAAACCATTTCCCAATGTGTTCCCACAGTTCTTGATTTTCCAGATTTTTGCAGTATTTCCTTGGGAAGGATGATGATACTAATCTATTGTCAGAATTCATCTGATAATATTGTGGCACTTTGTGGAGGTTAGAGTTGAGCCAGGGCCACCTGCAAAAGAGATTGCATCATGGAGCACACCTTAGACAGCAAAGCTATGTGAACGCTCTGGCGTAAGTGAACTTTTACAGATGTTTTTGTCCTAACCTTATTCTGAAATGTGTTAAGGTATTCTAAATATAAGATAATGTTTTGTCCAAGGAAATCCCCATTGAAAAACTGGAGTCTTCTTATTTTGGGGGACTAAGCTTTGAACAGCTTCTCTGTCCACTTTCTCTATTTCTATTTCTCCCTCTCCCTCTCTTCCCTCTGCTTTACTTGTGTTGGTATTACACTTTTTTACCAACTCTCTCTTATGGAGTGAGCTTGTCTTTGAGTGTGCGTGCATGTGTTTGTGTCTGTGTGCATTGGGGCGGAACTCTGCCATGCGTGGTACATAGACAAGGGGGAGACGCACAACCATGTAGAGACAGAAATTATATCCCACCATGTAAATATGGTGGATGATATAGCGCTATTTATTCTGCTGAAAAAGGACAAGGTGTAAACCTGATATGTAAGAGAGGTAACCTTTAATTCCGTGTGCTTTTATCTGGCATACTGACATATGGTAAATAAAAATGAGGATATATATATTTCAACCAATTTAATGGTAGGGGGAACACTGATTTCTTTTCCCCACCAACTCTGATGTTGTGTGTTCTATTTTTTGCAATATTATACTTTTATAAACAACAGTCGAACTTATTTTACCATATTTTTTTTCTCTATTGTGATATGGGCTGCACATTGTGATATGGCTCCATGCTTCCATGCTGTTACAAACAACAACCCATCGAATTTTCTTTGTTTATTTTATCAATGTTTATTGGAATTTTCAAATAAAAATGTTATTCATGCGAAACAAGATTTTATCATCAAATAGCCTTTTTCCAAAGATCTGTCTTGGAAGAAAAGGGATTGTCAATATGGTATTTGCAATAAATCTCATAATAGGAATAATTTTTCCAAATTATATTTCAAATTTCAACATTAGATGCAATCTTCTTTGTACTATTTTATTTGCAAAAATGGAGTTTGGATCATCACAACCCATTATTGTTTGCAGGACACCAAGTTTTTGGAGTTGGAAACATGAATGCAGGTTGATGGTAATTGAGCTCTATCAACAATATTTATTGCAGTAACTGAAAATGAGAGGAGGATGTGATAAAGAGGAAGTGCACAGTAACTGTAGGCGAACACTTAATATTATGTAACCTCCACCACAGGACATGACCATCTCTAGAGACATGGTTAACAAATTGTGCAGCTGGAAAAGCTTTTGTCAGTGGAGCATGTTTGCTTTTCAGTGTTTCAACAATTGTAGTTTTTGAAATAAAGGTAGACTGCAATACATCTCTGTGATGGCTATTACTACTTTGACTATTGGGGGAAAGGAACCCAAGTCACAGTAACTTCTTGTAAGTATTGAATTATTTTTTCTAAAAGATAGTTGACTTTTTCTTTTAATTGTTTAAATGCATTCTATATTCGTCAATGCCTTTCCAAAAGTAATGCGAACTTCTGGAAAAAAAAAAAAGGGTGAACAAATTGTCAACAGAGTGGTGTAGAAATGAAGTAGATCAGTACGTCATGAATGTGGTTTGGTATTCTTGCACCTCAATATCACTGAAAGTAATCACTGTGATGACTACTTTGACTACTGGGGAAAAGGAACAACGGTGACCGTAACATCAGGTAAAATAAGCTTTTTATGTCCTCATTTTGAAAGTGTTATCATAAGACTGTTTAATATAAAAAAATCAGACTTCAGTGGCGTTCATATCGCCTTCAAGGTGCTTGTTTTTGTATGTTGAACATGTTGACTTAATATACTGTGACTACGCTTTTGACTACTGGGGAAAAGGAACAATGGTCACCGTCACATCAGGTAAATAATGTCGTTTTTGTTGTCTGGAATTAAACTGTTGTGGAGACAGTTTAAAATGTAATATTGTGACCTCGGCGGCATTTAAGTTGCTGCACTTGTTTTTGTATGACGGATGTTTTGACAAAATGCACTGTGACGGTGCTTTTGACTACTGGGGGAAAGGCACAATGGTCACGGTAACATCAGGTAAGCCACCTTCTTTTACTCTTTTCTTAAAATTTTGCTTGTTTTTGGGGGGAAATTAAGTTGTTTTGTTAACTTGTTTTTATGTTCTGGAATATCAAGTATTGGTTGTTTTTGGTTCAAAAATTTTGTCTGACTATTTTTCTTGAGTAATTATTTGCAGAAACCATGGTGACAATGAAATTGGGTTATGATAGAAATCCTAAAATGTGTAGAAGTCTGAGAACAGGTTTTTGTATGTAGTCTCGTATACTTTGTTGAACTGTGACTACGCTGCTTTTGACTACTGGGGTAAAGGAACGATGGTCACTGTCACCTCAGGTATGTATCTCTGATTGTAAAGTGTGTCATTCATTTTAATTTAACTGTTACAAAATACAGTGTCTGAAAATACGTTTTTGTGAGAAGTTCCCTTTGACTTTCTCTACTGTGATGGCTGGGGAGTTTTTGACTATTGGGGTAAAGGCACAATGGTCACTGTCACTTCAGGTACGTTTACATTTTTCTCATGCGAAACAAATTCCGTTTTATATTACTCATGTAATTTTGTCTCTTTAAAATAGTCACGAGTAGCCACTAGTGGAAACATTGCTGTGAGTGTAATTTTACCTGACAGGAAATTATTGGACGCTTTTAATTCCTGATCACTAATTCCAGTTAATACAAGATAAATTTATATTTTTTTAATTATACCGTTGCCAAATTATACCATTGAAGTGATTGACAGTAAGTTGGTGGTTAGACCATGAAGTTTTTGTGAGTGGTCCTTTTTGACCTTCTCTACTGTGGTTACTGGGCTTTTGACTACTGGGGGAAAGGCACAACGGTCACTGTCACTTCAGGTATGTACCTTAAGTATTTTTGATTTGTAAACGGAATTCTGTTTTAAATTGCTGATGAATTTTTTTGTTTGTTTGTTTTTTGGGGGATTTTTTGACTCGGATATTTGTTATAACGTGGTAAAGGTGTTTGTCATCTGGTCCAGAAATGGCATATGGTGTTAAATTATGAATGCCAGACTTAGTGAAAAGTAGGTCTGTTAAGTGGTTATCGTTTATGAAAAATGTTTCCAAATCTGTGGTGTAAGAAAACAAGGATCGGTATAGCGTCAAGTTTTTGTGAGAGGTCTTTTTTGACTTTCATCATTGTGATTACTGGGGTGCTTTTGACTACTGGGGGAAAGGCACAACGGTCACTGTCACTTCAGGTATGTACTTAAAGTGTTTCTCATTTCTTAACAAAATTCTTACTTATTTATGCCATTTTTTAAATTACATTGAATAAGTATTTGTCATCTGGCACAGAAATGGCTTAATGTTTTAAACTACCGATTGGAATGCTAAATGAGAAGTATGTCTGTTAAGTGGTAAATATAAAATGTAGTATGACTGCTGTACAAGTTGCAGCGCTGTTTAAAAATTTGCTGGACTGAATGGTATCAAGTTTTTGTGAGCAGTCCTTTTTGACTGTCTTCACTGTGACAGCTGGGATGCTTTTGACTATTGGGGCAAAGGCACAATGGTCACTGTCACTTCAGGTATGTACTTAAAGTATTTCTAAATTTTTGAATACATTTTTTAATTTAATTATTTGCGCAATTTTATCTTTTCAATGCAATATCGTGCAAACACTTGGGATTACATAGTCAAAAGAATTGTTGTCTGGCATAGATATCGCAAAGAGTTTTGGACTCCTGATTGAAAAGCTTATTTTAAAGTACGTCTGTTAAGAAGCAAAAACTTGATTAAATAAAATTTCTGCTTAAAACTGTGCCTTTTTAAAAGTTGGTGAGAATTACAGTTTTAGTTTTTGTAAGCGGTCCTTTTTGATTTTCATCACTGTGATTACTACGGTTACTTTGACTACTGGGGCAAAGGCACAATGGTCACTGTCACTTCAGGTATGTACTGTCAGCATTTTTCTGAACAAAATTCAGGATTCAATTATTCATGTGATCTTATATCGATGTGCTCTGCCGCAGATTTTTATGATTACAGAGTTTAGGTGTTTGTCATCTGGCACAGATATGGTGTATTGTTTTAAACTCCTGATTGGCAAGCTAAATGAAAAGTAGGTCTGTTAAGGGGTTCAGATTCAGTGCCGTTACAACTTCAGAGGAGATCAAAAATTTGTTGGGCAGAATAGTATGAAGTTTTTTGAGTTGTCCTTTTTGACTGTGATAACTGGTATGCTTTTGACTTATGGGGTAAAGGCTCAACAGTCACTGTCACCTCTGGTATGTACCCTAAGTATTTTCTCAAAAAAAAATTCTTCGAATAATTTCTGAAAAAATGTCTTTAATTATCAATTCAAAGTTAATCTACCTTAATACAGTCACATGTAGTAATTACGATAACATGCTTATGTATTGTTGTGTGGTAAAGAAATGGAAAAAGGCTCCAAACCTTAAATTAAAAACTAAATCTTCTAAGACGTTTAAGCTTAATTTAATTAATTGTGCCAAAACTGCAGTGACTGTTAAGATGCCTGTAGAAATAACTGTATTAAGTTGTTGTGACTTTTCCTTTTTGACAGTCTTTACAGTGATAACTGGGGTAAAGGTACTGTGGTAACAGTCACTTTGGGTATGCAGCTGTTTCTGAGTTTTAGATTCTGTTTTTAATTATTTGTGCCATGTTACCCGCTTTTATTGTTTGTTTGTTTGTTTGATTTTTGCAATGAGGTCACATGTGGACATCAGACTTTCCTTAGTTTAAGTTTTTGTTGTATGGCACAGATATGGCATAACGTTTTAAACTTTTGACTGCTGATGCATTTATTTAAAAATTAAGGCTGTTGAGTTGACATGACAGTATCAAGTTTTTGTGATCGGCCTTTTTTGACTGTCTTTACTGTATCATCTGGGATTATGATTTTGACGACTGGTGTAAAGGCTCGATGATGACAGAAACATGTAGCCCCCCAATGAAATGCTGTGGACTGCATTTTCTGCTTGTGTTTGATAATGATTCTTTTATTGATAGGTTTTATGTCCATATTTTAATGACACCTCTGTTTTTCTTTCTTTTTTAGCCGTATCATCTGGACCAGTTGTATTCCCTCTGACACAGTGTGATTCTGTGACTGGAAACACAGTCACTCTCGGTTGCCTCGCCACAAGCTTTTCACCCCCCTCACTGACCTACACGTGGACCAAAGATGGAAATGCCATAACCGACTTCATCCAGTATCCCCCCGTACTGAAGAACGATGTCTATTCAGGAGTCAGCCAACTCAAAGTGAGCAGAGACGACTGGCAAAACAACCACACCTACAAATGCGTTGCCACAAATGGAGTAGGAACTGGACAGGGAATTATCAAAAAGCCAGGTAAGACCTCTGCTAATTTATATGAGAAGGCCTTTATAGCAGTTTTTCATACTATAATAGGTTTACAGCAATAACATATTTTACTGTTTTTTCATTTAAATTTCTATTGAAAATATGTACATGCAGTCATCATGGTTAATGGGAAAACTGTTGGCAACAGAAGTGGCAGTAGAACACAGACTAAAATAAATATTGATATAGAGCTATATTAATGTAGAACTTTACTATTAACGTCATACTGGGCTGACAATTCAAGTTATAAACTTTAAGTTAATTTGTGCATTTGTTTGACTATCAATCCTATTTAATGAAATGAATTTCAAGATTTAGAAAAATATTTTTGGGGTCAAATGTATTAGACTTGGGGGTTAACACAACTGTATGGTGAACTGCAAAGTAATCATTCTCACACACATTTCATTGCTCACTCAGCCGTCTTTACTAATATTTTTCATTTCCCCTGCATCTTTCAATCGAACATATTATTGCAGCGTGCCTTGCTTCCTTCCATCCTCTGCACTATCAGTTGTGCAGACAGATGGAACCTATATGTTGAATTTACACACCATTTATCCATGTTTGCTTGCTCGAGCCGTCGCTATATATGCAGAAGCAAGCAATTAAGTGAAATGTTTTGTTATTTTCCTCTCCACCCTTTAAGATGTACTGTATCTACATGTATTTGAACAACAGCATAAAAAATGATCCTTGAATTTCAATCTTTCCAAAAGCCAGTTATAAATCTAGATTACTAAAAAAATCAAAACACTGTAACCTCTGCTTCTGCATATATGTGTATCATTCCCTGCTTGCGCACACATATATTTGTGTATGTCTTTGTTTTACAGAGGTGGTCAATCAGGCGCCAACTGTCAAAGTGTTTGTGTCTGATGAGGGTGAGGAGGCTTCCTTCTCATGCTTCGCCGAAGATTTTTCACCAAAAACGCATGAGTTCGAATGGCTGAGAAATGACGAGAGAATCCCAAATGCACAAAAAAGAGGGATTAAAACTCTGTCTCCAGAGGAAAAGAGTCAGAATGGAACATACAGTGCCGCAAGTTTTCTCGCAGTGCCATCCAGTCTGTGGAGTACCGGAGATAAATTCACATGTGTGATAAAGGTGACAGGAGGAGGAGGAGTGGTTTCTTCCTGGAATGACTCTGTCAGCTTCAAAGCAGTGTCAACTGGTCCTGGTGAGTAAACCAATACATTATCTGGATTAAATTGTGCGTTTCTTACATTTATATTATCTTTCAGCCATTTCACACTGTTCATTTTTCTCTCATTCCCTACTCAAAAGACAATGAGTGTCCCAAAGCAGATGTGGACATAGAGATTCATAAACCTGATGTGAAGGACTTGTTTCAGAAAGGTAAAGGAACATTAGTGTGTGAGGTCAGAATTAATAACCCTGACGGAGAAAGGATTTCTTGGGAGGATGAGCGCGAAAATGATATCGTTGGTGCCTCAAAATCTATCACAAAAGGACAGAGAGGCCCAATCACACTACCACTTGATATCACCTATGATGAATGGAGCAGCGGGAGAAAGCCCACCTGTGCTGTTACGCATTCACGGTCGGTGGTACCCTTCAGAAAGGCTTTTGACAGGAAAATTGGTAAGAAGACAATTCATCACTTGTGCTCTGAAAGCCTGTTTTTGGTTCTTGTTGTTCTATGAAATTCAAGTGATCTCTTGAAGGTTTAGACAGCGATTCCCTGAAAACATTTTACTATCTATGGCAGGAGGCTTAATTCTTCTTTCATGCTTGCAGGACAACCAACTCAGCGTCCTTCCGTGTTGATGCTGCCTCCATTAGAACACACTAAAAAGAATAAGGTGACTCTGACTTGCTATGTGACAGACTTCTACCCTCGGGATGTTTTGGTTTCTTGGGTTGTTGATGATATGGAACCAGACACAGAGTATGAGTCCCATCAAACAGAGCCTATTGAAAACAAAGGAACCTATTCAGTTTATGGCCAGTTATCGCTCAGCCTTGACAAGTGGAAAAAAGATGGCTCAATGTATGGCTGCGTAGTGAACCATGAGTCCCTGATCAATGCAACTTCATGCAACAATAGAGCTATTGTCAGGTCTATTGGCTACAGAAATTTTGAAAACACCAACATGGTCAACTTCAACATGAACACGCCTGAAACATGCCAGGCCAAGTAGACGTCATTCTGTCTCCCCGTGACTTCTGCTATTTTTTGTTTGTTTGTTGCTTGTGAATCAACGTAATTGTCTTTTAAATGCAAAATCAAAATAAAAAAAAAACTCTGAACTGTGTTTACGTTTGTCTGTGCATGTTGTTCATGTCTGCACTCAACTGGTATTTTGATCTTAATGTTCATTGTATGTTCTTTTGTCTTTGCTATTTTAATGTGTCAGGGATTTTTTATATCGTAAATTAAGTTATATCATACTATATTTCCTAGGATAGCATAAATTATTACTCTATTTGGTCCAAAAAAAAACCGAAAAAAAAACAGATTGCAGCAAAACCCTTCACATTGTAGATATGTATTTACGTGTGCATGTGTGTGACCAGTCTCTGTGTGATGCATGTTCCCTTTTCTGGGTCTTGCACCCTCTATGACAGTCGTTTGCTTGGGGTTTGACTCCAGCGTGGTCAAATGAGAAATATAATATTTCATGGGCTCAGTAATACAAATTGAGGTCTTTTCAATGCAATTCAGAGTCACCAAAAGATAACTTGAAAGAATATAATTCACATTTTAAAAGATCTTCGTGACAGAGTAAATTACAAGAAAGTCAGAACTAGAATTCATTTCGTCAACAAATGTGCGCATGAGAATTTTTTTTTTTTTTTCTGTATCCATGACTAAAATGAATAAAGTTAATTCATTTTCGTTATGGATGAAAAATACACACGTAAAATTAATAAACGTGACAACAAAGATTATCATGCCTTGAAAGGCAAAACAAAATTACAACCAATGTTAGATCAACAACAAGAGAGCCACAGGTACATAATGTTACTGCCTCCATGCAGCTTTCTCATTATTTTCGTAGATCCATTTCAGTAATGAACCACAAGTAGTTTCCAGGTTGTCAGGTAATATTTGACAATTGGTTTAAGATTATTGCAACAGGCCTTCAGATCACAAGTGCTGAGTAGATTTCTTACAGATACTCCTCGTGAAAAAACATCCTTGCTTGGGTCTACCAAATTTGAATGTGCAACAAAGCAGGTAAGCTTTTTCCTACTGCATCACAGGTCATATCACTTTAAAGATTAAACACGCCTGTCTGTTCTTTCTTGAGTGCCTTTGAGTCAATTTCATTTCCTTTCCTGTCCTCCCAGTAACTGTTATCTCTGTTAAAATTTTTAATTCTGACTTCACACATCAGAAATCCTTTTCAGTTCTGAAACAAAACCTTCCCTGTAACTTTGAAAGATCACTGGTCCCATCCTGGTAACCATTGTATTACTTAACAATCTTTGCCTCAAAAATTGTGTAACCATGTTCCCTTTTGACAGGTTTAATTTATAACAAGCAATTAAATTCAAGGTGAATAACTTAATTAGGTTGAGCCCCTCAGCATGATGATTATGGTTGAATTTTGGAAATATAATTAGTGATTGTGCACCAGACAAAACACTTATACTGTGAATTGGGGTGGAGGTGCAAAATGCTTGGTACTGATGGTGTACAAGTGTAAAGAGAACAGTAGGTGGGATGTCAGACAAGATCCAGTCAAGTATTGCTCATTAAATGCTCTGTTTTAGACACGTTTATCACACTTACATCATTCTTTATTTAGTTCCTAATTATCATACACAAAGTGAATGCTTGTCATCCCGGGGTCCATATTACAAACTGTAAGAAAAGCAGTTATTTGAAACAACCCAGTGTTCATCAAAACAAAATTTTTAAGTCAAAGAAAAAAATTAAAACCATGATGCCAGAGAGAAACTTTATTCTATCACTAGGTTAATCTTTGAGTTATTCACTTTCCTTATCTTACCACCTCACTAAGGACAGTGCAGTAGCATTTCAGTGTAGGAGAGTTTCAGTGAGTTCATCCAACTAAAGTATAGAAATACTCAGTGATACTTCGCCTCACAGATTATAGGATGCTTGCCCACAGTATTAACTCTTAAACTGTAAAATTCTTTCAGACTTCAGTCAGTGGAATGGTTCTTGGGAGGTAGAAGATAATATGGTTGAAGCAGCCCTCACGTTCATCCTTCTCTTCCTCATCACTCTGCTCTTCACAATCGGAACCACTGCTTTAAAGGTAAAGAGTTGTTGCAGATACTTTTAACTTCACGAAGAAGAGGAAATTTAATAGATAGATTAATGGAGATCAACTAAAGGTTATGAGTAAACAAACAATTCTAGGTAATAGGTGCAATAGAAAAATGTGATGATGCTGAAATTGTTTCAGTCAATACAACAGGTCTATCTAATGTACCAAATTATATTTTGCAGTGTTGCCTATTGTGATATAAACTTAACCTAATTTCTCCTTCATAAATATCATTATTATAATAATTTTGAAACTTGATTGCTATAGCAACAATTAGGATGGACATTATCAATAAGAAATCTGGCGAGGACTAATTGGAACAGTTGCTTTTGCAGGGGCGATGTTGGCCAGTCTAGTCAAAAGCAAAGTTAACCTCTGTGGTGCATTTTCAGTGATCTGTAATTGTATGTTTTCCTTATCTTTGCTTATGTTTTTTTTTTTTATCTTTGCAGGTTAAATGAAACAACATGAACTTTCTCAAAAGTATACTTTCCCCTGTGTTTTTTTTATTAACTCAGAACATCATGTAAGTAGTGACTGTCCCAACTTTTTTTTATTTTCATCATATTTTCATCTTTGTTATGCGAAAAAAAAATATTGAAATGAAATTTCTTTATCTGCAAAATATCTCTATTCTTTATCGTTTATGATGACAACTGATTTACCAACAAAGTTGTTTCAATATGACTTCTATCAGTATAATTTCTTGCTATAAACAGATCTGATTGTTTTGCTCTGTAAAATATTGTGTTAATGCCTTCCTCTTTTTCCCAGCACCATATATTAAAAACTCATGAGACTCAATATGTAAATGTGAAAATGTTTGCAGTTGGTTTTGTTCTTGGGCTACTATTAAAGGACTTGAGAACTGAAATTGTTTGCAAAGTCCAAAACCTATTTTACAACTGATGTGAGATATTTAAATGTGTGCTCCGTTATTCTTACTGGCATAACCATACCTCGCACCTGCTTTCTGCAATGCACCGTTGCTCTCGACACTGTTTCAGTTCTGTAATTTGGTACTTTTTTCTGGGCTGGGTGTTGCACAATGCTTCCGCTTGCTGCTGGCGTGATCACTCTGCCCTGTCACACTGCAGCACATCTGTGCAACAGTTTCAGCCTTAAACTCCACAACTTTATAAAACACAGTTTAAAAGTAGAACTCTGCCACATATCCCAAAAATAAAGATATTGTGTTAGAATGAGATGAATATGATCTGAAGGTATGTATGGATCATTTTATAAGATGCAAGCATATTTCACGAAAGCCAATATTTTACAGTCAGGAAACACAAATAATGATAAAATATTGTCTCTTCTTTCAAAGTACAGCGGGTCATACCTCCGAACATTACATTACAACCGCTCTGGGAGGGTGAACTCAAAATTTCAGAGGTCAGACTCCTCTGCACCCTTAGCGGCTACTTTCCAGATAAACTGAGTGTGACGTGGCTAAAGGATGGTAAACCTCTGAAGACTGCAACAAACCAAAGAAAGCTGCAGAATGTGGAGGGGGAGAAAGAATTTAGTCAAAGCAGTGAAATTAAACCAGACAGCAAAAGTTGGGCTGCAGGCTCGAGCTTCACCTGCAAGGCAATTCACAATGGCACCCCATTTACCAAGACAATAAATGTCTGTCAAAGTAAGTTTCCATGGCATAAAACACAAACTTCTGATTAATGCTTTGGGAAAGAAGTTTTTGTTCAATTAATTAAAATGTTTTCTTCAGTCTTTCCAAGCAGCACTCCTGTTATCGATGTTAAGATCCCAAGCTTCAAAGCAGTAATGATGGCTAATTCTGAGGTGGAAGCAACATGTTCAGTCCGCAGTTTGTTTGATGTAAAAGTGACCTGGCTACTAGATGAGAGATCCCCATCTGCAAGTCAAGTGAACCAAGTCACCAATGCAACTCATATCATGAGCACTTTGAAAGTTACATCTCAGAAGTGGAAACAACTGACGCATGTTAAATGTAAAGCTGAACACATCTGTTTCTCACCCACTGAGGAAACTAAATTGGTTTCAGGTAAGATCAAAAGGCAAAAGGCACAAAAATGTCATCAAAATGAATGCCAAAAATAAACAAATGTTTTGTTTTCATTTGCATAACTAAGGCACTGCAGTTTCTTCAAGAACAGTGGAAATCAGGAGATCTTTCCCACATTTATTGAGGGGAGACAGTGCAGTACTGGTGTGTGATATTACACAGCCCTCCTCCAGTGACTTCTTTGTTACTTTCCATAACCAAAGCACAAAAATTTCTGAGGATCAGTATGTGGCTCTTCCAGAAGCCCAGGGACCTCATTCAACCAGTAGATATTTTCCCATTCCTCAAAGATACTGGAAAAATGGCAATACATTCACCTGCAAAGTCAGTAATGGCTTCTCAAGTTTTTCAGAATCAAGATATACCGGGAACATTTTTGGTGAGTTTTTCTCAATTAAAAGTTGCATCACCAATTTCCTTCCAATTCATTTTTAATGGTTGTTTTATTGTATTATTTATTTTTACTATTCTATTTGATGGTCACTTTGGCAAAGACACATGTGTCACTATGTTTTAATTTGTATGATAATGATCCTAATGTGAACAAATTTCTCTCAACAAAAGTCTATCTTGGCTTTTCTGATGTATATCACTCTGGAAATCTCAGCAATATATTTGGTGACTAACATAACACATTGATCCTATATGTCACTTTATTACTATTTGTATGATAATGATCCTAATGTGAACAAATTTCTCTCATATGCAGTTGACCCCTCAGTGGAAATACTTGTCATCCCAAGTGAAGGGTCTGGACCACAGAAGCTCTTGTGCTCTGGACGCGGATTTGACCCTCAGATAACTTGGTTGACTGAGTCTCCCAAAAAACCTTCTCCATCCTTTGATATAAGCATGGGTACAGATGGACTTGTGTCAGTAACAAGTCAAATTCAGGTTCCTCAAGATGATTGGAAATCTGGTATAAGCTTCACTTGTGAAGTCTCTGACAAGTCATTGAACCAGAAAGCCAGAAAGGACACCAGCATCTGCTCAGGTAAAATCAAGTAAAAAAGCAATCCATCCCAAGCTGAGGAAAATCCGAAACAGTTTCTTGGAATAATTTAAAAACAATTCAGCAATGATGTGAGATGCACCTGACTATATAGCTGGATATCATGATTTGTTCTTACTTATGTTTCTCTTTCTTTTCCCATTTAGTTCATCTCTCTAACCCTCCTTCTCTTCACTTGGAGACTCCCAGTGTCAAGTCTGTTATAACAGAATCAAAGGTCAAAGCATCATGTTTGGTTAGAACTGTTCTTGATGCAAGGGTGACCTGGCTGATGGATGGGAGGGTCAAAACAGATGATGGAGCAACTGAAACTAAAAATAGTACTCATATAGTCAGTGTTGTCACTCTTCAATCAAGTCAGTGGAAAGTACTCAAATCTATATCATGCAAGGCCACCCATAAGTGCTTCTCACCCATAGAGGAGACTGTGACTCTGACAGGTATGATTCTGGTAAAGCTTCAGTCTTCCGTTCTCAAACAACGACACAGTTTAATGAAAATCTTTGTTGTGGTCTTGCATCAACGTCCCGGACGTCAGTGGGGAGGTAGTTAAGTCTAGTCTTCTAGTGAAGTTCTAGACGTCTTCCCCCTGTAACGACATGAGGTCACACTATAGTGTGTCGAGAGGTGGTCACTACAAATACAATCGGACCAAGCTGGAACAGAAGAAATTCCTGATGGACAGTACAAATGTTTGTCTCAGACCTCAGGGTCCTTTTCCCTAACCAAGCGCTTTTCTGTGCCTCAAAAATACTGGATGAGAGATCAAAACTTTGCCTGCAAAGTCTATCTTGGCTTTTCTAATGTATATCACTCAGACAAATTAAGCAATATATTTGGTGAGTAACACAACACATTGATCCTATATGTCACTTCATTATTATTTGTATGATAATGATCCTAATGTGAACAAATTTCTCTCATATGCAGTTGACCCCTCAGTGGAAATACTTGTCATCCCAAGTGAAGGGTCTGGACCACAGAAGCTCTTGTGCTCTGGGCGCGGATTTGACCCTCAGATAACTTGGTTGACTGAGTCTCCCAAAAAACCTTCTCCATCCTTTGATGTAAGCTACCCATGTCTACCTGAACACAGTCATTGTTCAGTTTAAGTCCAAGGAGTTCTACTAACCTTTAGACCATATTCGAAGTGAACACTTCAGAGACTGTTCAGTAACTTGGTCTTTCGGTCTTTCCTGTGGTCGTAGACAAGTCCATTTTAGTTCATTTTTTCGTTACCATCCCAAGCTGAGGAAAACCCAAAACAGTTTCCTGGAATAATTTAAAAACAATCCAGCAATGATGTGAGATGCACCTGACTATATAGCTGGATATCATGATTTGTTCTTATTTATGCTTCCTTTCTTTTCCCATTTAGTTCATCTCTCTAACCCTCCTCTTGTCCACTTGGAGATTCCCAGTGTCAAATCTGTTATAACAGAATCAAAGGTCAAAGCATCATGTTTGGTTAGAACTGTTCTTGATGCAAGGGTGACCTGGCTGATGGATGGGAGGGTCAAAACAGATGTTGGAGCGATTGAAACTAAAAATAGTACTCATATAGTCAGTGTTGTCACTCTTCAATCAAGTCAGTGTAAAGTACTCAAATCTATATCATGCAAGGCCACCCATAAGTGCTTCTCACCCATAGAGGAGACTGTGACTCTGACAGGTATGATCCTGCTAAAGCTTCAGTCTTCCGTTCTCAAACAACGACACAGTTTAATGAAAATCTTTGTTGTGGTCTTGCATCTTGCAGGGCCTGCAGTCACCCCTCCATCAATTCAGATCAGAAGATCACTTCAAGATCTGCAGAAGGGGGACATTGCTGTACTCCAGTGTGATATCACACAGCTCTCCACCAGTGATGTTTATGTTAGCCTCCAAGCTGGAACAGAAGAAATTCCTGATGGACAGTACAAATNGGATTTGACCCTCAGATAACTTGGTTGACTGAGTCTCCCAAAAAACCTTCTCCATCCTTTGATATAAGCATGGGTACAGATGGACTTGTGTCAGTAACAAGTCAAATTCAGGTTCCTCAAGATGATTGGAAATCTGGTATAAGCTTCACTTGTGAAGTCTCTGACAAGTCATTGAACCAGAAAGCCAGAAAGGACACCAGCATCTGTTCAGGTAAAATCAAGTAAAAAAGCAATCCATCCCAAGCTGAGGAAAACCCAAAACAGTTTCTTGGAACAATTTAAAAACAGTCCAGCAATGATGTGAGATGCACCTGACTATATAACTGGATATAATGATTTGTTCTTACTTATGTTTCTCTTTCTTATTTTCCACATTAGTTCATCTCTCCAACCCTCCTTCTCTTCACTTGGAGACTCCCAGTGTCAAGTCTGTTATAACAGAATCAAAGGTCAAAGCATCATGTTTGGTTAGAACTGTTCTTGATGCAAGGGTGACCTGGCTGATGGATGGGAGGGTCAAAACAGATGTTGGAGCAATTGAAACTAAAAATAGTACTCATATAGTCAGTGTTGTCACTCTTCAATCAAGTCAGTGGAAAGTACTCGAATCTATATCATGCAAGGCCACCCATAAGTGCTTCTCACCCATAGAGGAGACTGTGACTCTGACAGGTATGATCCTGCTAAAGCTTCAGTCTTCCGTTCTCAAACAACGACACAGTTTAATGAAAATCTTTGTTGTGGTCTTGGATCTTGCAGGGCCTGCCGTCACCCCTCCATCAATTCAGATCAGAAGATCACTTCAAGATCTGCAGAAGGGGGACATTGCTGTACTCCAGTGTGATATCACACAGCTCTCCACCAGTGATGTTTATGTTAGCCTCCAAGCTGGAACAGAAGAAATTCCTGATGGACAGTACAAATATTTTTCTCAGACCTCAGGGTCCTTTTCCCTAACCAAGCGCTTTTCTGTGCCTCAAAAATACTGGAGGAGAGATCAAAACTTTGCCTGCAAAGTCTATCTTGGCTTTTCTAATGTATATCACTCAGAAAAATTCAGCAATATATTTGGTGAGTAACACAACACATTGATCCTATATGTCACTTTATTANAGGCCACCCATAAGTGCTTCTCACCCATAGAGGAGACTGTGACTCTGACAGGTATGATCCTGCTAAAGCTTCAGTCTTCCGTTCTCAAACAACGACACAGTTTAATGAAAATCTTTGTTGTGGTCTTGCATCTTGCAGGGCCTGCAGTCACCCCTCCATCAATTCAGATCAGAAGATCACTTCAAGATCTGCAGAAGGGGGACATTGCTGTACTCCAGTGTGATATCACACAGCTCTCCACCAGTGATGTTTATGTTAGCCTCCAAGCTGGAACAGAAGAAATTCCTGATGGACAGTACAAATATTTTTCTCAGACCTCAGGGTCCTTTTCCCTAACCAAGCGCTTTTCTGTGCCTCAAAAATACTGGATGAGAGATCAAAACTTTGCCTGCAAAGTCTATCTTGGCTTTTCTAATGTATATCACTCAGAAAAATTCAGCAATATATTTGGTGAGTAACACAACACATTGATCCTATATGTCACTTTATTATTGTTTGTATGATAATGATCCTAATGTGAACAAATTACTCTCATATGCAGTTGACCCCTCAGTGGAAATACTTGTCATCCCAAGTGAAGGGTCTGGACCACAGAAGCTCTTGTGCTCTGGACGCGGATTTGACCCTCAGATAACTTGGTTGACTGAGTTTCCCAAAAAACCTTCTCCATCCTTTGATGTAAGCATGGGTACAGATGGACTTGTGTCAGTAACAAGTCAAATTCAGGTTCCTCAAGATGATTGGAAATCTGGTATAAGCTTCACTTGTGAAGTCTCTGACAAGTCATTGAACCAGAAAGCCAGAAAGGACACCAGCATCTGTTCAGGTAAAATCAAGTAAAAAAGCAATCCATCCCAAGCTGAGGAAAACCCAAAACAGTTTCTTGGAACAATTTAAAAACAGTCCAGCAATGATGTGAGATGCACCTGACTATATANGTTCTCAAACAACGACACAGTTTAATGAAAATCTTTGTTGTGGTCTTGCATCTTGCAGGGCCTGCAGTCACCCCTCCATCAATTCAGATCAGAAGATCACTTCAAGATCTGCAGAAGGGGGACATTGCTGTACTCCAGTGTGATATCACACAGCTCTCCACCAGTGATGTTTATGTTAGCCTCCAAGCTGGAACAGAAGAAATTCCTGATGGACAGTACAAATATTTTTCTCAGACCTCAGGGTCCTTTTCCCTAACCAAGCGCTTTTCTGTGCCTCAAAAATACTGGATGAGAGATCAAAACTTTGCCTGCAAAGTCTATCTTGGCTTTTCTGATGTATATCACTCTGGAAATCTCAGCAATATATTTGGTGACTAACATAACACATTGATCCTATATGTCACTTTATTACTATTTGTATGATAATGATCCTAATGTGAAAAAATTTCTCTCATATGCAGTTGACCCCTCAGTGGAAATACTTGTCATCCCAAGTGAAGGGTCTGGACCACAGAAGCTCTTGTGCTCTGGACGCGGATTTGACCCTCAGATAACTTGGTTGACTGAGTCTCCCAAAAAACCTTCTCCATCCTTTGATGTAAGCATGGGTACAGATGGACTTGTGTCAGTAACAAGTCAAATTCAGGTTCCTCAAGATGATTGGAAATCTGGTATAAGCTTCACTTGTGAAGTCTCTGACAAGTCATTGAACCAGAAAGCCAGGTTCCTGTGGTCGTAGACAAGTCCATTTTAATTACGTAGTATACGACTGAAAAAAGGGTCATGCTGAAAGGAGACTCTATAAGTAGACCGAAAACAAATTCTAATACTGAAATGTACAGACAAAAGAGGTTAACTTAAAAAAATAGCAGGAAAATTATCAATGAGGTCGTAGTCGAGTAAGTCAACCGTAGAAATAGTTCGGACCTCCACTCGAGGAGATACAAAGCAAAAGACACGTGACTATCACCTGTCTTTTGGTTGGCTCTCATCTTCAAGGTTTCTCCATCACATGGAAAGTAGATGGAGAAAAAAATATACACCATGTTCATACTGAGCCACCAGTGAATCACAGCAATGGGACTGAAACTTTGCAGAGCTTCCTAAATCTGCCAGCAGACGACTGGGACTCCTATAAGACGGTGTCTTGTGAGACAAGGCGCAACTGTTCCACGCAAAGCTTTGAGGACCACATAAGCAAAATCAGAGGTAGCAACACATTTAAAACAAAGGGGTTTTTTGGGGTTTTTTTTTGAGCGTTTGCCTGTAGTTGGTTTCAAAGTTAAGGCACACAATAAATATATACCGGGCAATATTAGAGCTGCTTAAAAAGATAAAAGATTGAAATAAGGGCTGGACATTATGATATTTTTTTTGGGCATGTGAAATATAAACCTTGAAAGGTGTGCAATGCCTGTCATGTAACCGGAAACTCTTGGTGCTGCCACTTTTAAGCTCTTTAATACGAAACAAAACTCCATAATTTCTTTGTTCTCCATGACCAGCATAAAATGAGTCACAACCTATTGCTACTTAGTGGTGTGGTTTTTATATTCTGACCATTTGTGTTGTGAACCTGCCACAACAGCCCACATACAGAAAAATGCACTCATATCGCAGACAGCTCAAGATATTGACAGTGCTGAGGAAGCATATAGGATGTAATTTTATAACTGTTTGACAGTTGAGAAAAAAAACACAATGGTGGTCAAAGGATTATTGTTAAGGTTTGTACAAAACCTGCAGACCAACCAGTTGTCTCATTGGAATTGCTTTCAAGAGGTTAGACCAAAGGAGGTTTTTGATTGGAAAGTGAAAAAAGAAATATCCAAAGTCTAATCTGATGTAATCAAAACACCCTGAATGATATCCATTATAACATCCTTTAATGGGTAACATCACAGGATTCATTGCAGATGGAATAAATGTCCCAATATCAGTTCTTTTATAATATTCCTACTAACTTTTTTTGATGGACACACCATTATTTTATCTTACGTTTTATATATTTTTTCTCTCTAGACCCGAAGCCACCAACAGTGAAGATTATACAACCAAGTGTCGTAGAGGCGTCTACATCCAACACCCTCAGGCTTAATTGCCTGGTCTCTGAATTTTTCCCATCTGACATACTAGTTCACTGGGAAAAAGACGGAAAGAGACTCCCTTCAACTGACTACACAAATAGCCCTGTGTGGAAGTATAATGGCAGCAGCACTTACTCAATGAGTAGCAGACTAAACATAACCTTAACTGTGTACAGGAAGTCTACATATTCTTGCATTGTCAGACATGAGTCATCTGAAACACCTCTTGAAAGCTCTATAAAGGATGTGTTTGGTAAGCGAATTATTTACATTTTTCCAAACTGCTGTTTAATAGTGATATTCTTAAAAATAGTACAGCTGTCCTTGGATTTCATATGGAGGCTTTCTTGGCTAAATTATATCTTTCAAACTAAAATCTTTTAAATGTTCTTTGAATAGACAGTATGTTTACTATCAATTAACTGCTTTATACTGTAACTTTTATGTACTACCTTTATTTAATCTCCATTGAATTTTTCAACAGACGCCTTGGAGAGCTGTAATTTCCTAGATGACATTGTTCACACAGCCAGGAACCAAGACGTAGATGTGGACAGCTGGTATATGGCTTTAACGTTCCTCATTTTTTTCCTCCTCTCCATCATCTTTGGTGTCATTATTACAGTAATAAAGGTAAGAGACAGCAGTGAAAATACTTTTACTCTTCTAGTTGGGTATATTTCATTAGACTTCTTTGCTATGATTGGAATTTCATTCGGAGACAGTAATGCTTAGAAAACTTTAACTGAACTATTGTTTTCTTCTTTTAGATCAAATGAAGACCTTATGAGGATGGATCTACTTACACAAACAAAATGTAAAGTTTTGGGAAGTTGTGATGGGTTCAGGCATAATTAACCTTAAAGTGTAATAATCCATTAAAAACCTTCCACCTCTTAACTAACTGTATTTACGAAAATGAATATTAAAAGGTAATCAATAAAGTCTGTGTTTTCTTCATTTTGTTGATGACAGTGGAAAAATTAACAGACAAATGTGGAAACTGTTACATAATAAGAAGCATATGTTCAAGTTTTTTCTTTTAAACTAATTCAGTGGGAGAACTTGTTTTTTAGAAGAACACTGAAACACAATGTCTTACATGGTTGATGTTTTCCTCAGATGTCATCTACACCTTCCTTTATCCAAGGAAGGGGAGTCATTGAACCTTTTTCATGAACAAGATACTTGAAATGAACAAACTCAATGTGATTAAAAACGTATATAACTACTAAGTAAATATAACACGTATAATCCAGATATCTAATCAATTACCTTTTTGAATTTATTTTTTAGATTGCAAAGGGACTTTATGGACACCCTCTATATTAAAAATATTTTTTTCCTCATATTGATATGTTAATGTAGTACTCAGTTCATCCACAAGAGTGAGACAAAGCTCCATGGACCGCAGTGGTGGACTACATCCCCCTCATAAAAAAATGTGAACTCATAGAAACACTTTGTCAGGTCTGAACTGGACAAAATCATTTCATCATTTAAAGCAGAATTATATTCACTGAAAAAAACAGACTGTTGGTGACACCCTTGCTATAAATCCACAAACACTAATTTACTCCCAACATGTGCACACTGTCGTAGGCCTGTCTGCATTTGTATACCTAGTGGGTTTAAAGGAATTCACATCAAGAGGGATGGCACTTAGTACATACAGGCTCGCTATTGGCTACCTCCAGAGTTATCTATCCCTGTGTGTGCCCTGATTGGCTGGGGGCTGTGCAGCTGCCAGCCCAAATCTATGACGCTGTTGCTGGGATGGAGCCCCTCCATGCGGCTGCCAGTTTAAGTGCCATGGGACCGGCAACAGGAAAAGCAGAAAATTATGCCAAGCAAGCTGTGCATGAGTGTCTCCCTGTCTAACACCACTGTACCCGAACATCCTCTTATGCCAAGTCTCCTCCCTCCCTTTGGATCCTCACTTGACCCCATGACTGTCAACATAAGCCAGGTGTAAGTAACAACCAAACTTGCTCACACTTTGGGGGAGAAATACTCTATATCTATTGCTGGGGCATCACAAAACAAGGTAGAAAACCACAAGATGCAGAGGGCTGGGTGTTGTTCTTAGCAGCTCCTAGTCTTTAATGCCTAACCAAATGTGAAGCATAGCAGTTCTGAAAAAAATGCAGTTGGGAATCTTGGAGGTGAAGTTTAATTCTCATCCAAATCATTAGATGGACAAAAAATAAATAAATAAAATGTGTTAAAGATTAACCTCATATGCTCCAGCTGAGGGTCGGCGACCCGTTTGATAGTCCTCTGACGTCATCAAAGTCGCAGTAATTGCCAAACATCAGAATGCTATACCGCGTTAGAAAGCTTAGATGCTTCATATCGAAATTCATTTTACAGTTCACCAACAAAACGTTACAGTCAGAGAATCACTCAACAAATTGGAGGTCCTACCTGTATGACGTCATCGCATCACGCCTGCAGCCCGTGCCCCGAATAGTCACTCTTCTTTCCACCAGAAGAATCCAGAGTTCAAACATGTCAAAAGTGTTGTTTCATGAAATTATTCCAAGTGGTGAAATTTCTCCTGCAAAGTCTGTTGTTTGTTCTCATCAATAACAGCAGCGTCACAGTCTTGTAGCATTTCCTCCTTGATGTGAATTTGGCAAAGCTTGGCATATTTTTTTTCCTTAGACTTCTAGCTAGTGTCCCCGTCTTGATACACGGAGATTTGGTGCCAGGAGAGCCTGATTTATACAACAACTGCTCTCTGTTCGACTAGCTGGTAGCATTAGCAAATGCTGAGTAAAAGCCTCCTAACAAGCTCGTTTCTCAGCTGTCGGCCCCGTCAATCACTCCTACAGTAACCAATCACCTTACCGTTCACGCGAAGCCTGCTTTGGTCAGACAGACTCCCAAAAATCCGATTTTAGCCGCATGTAATCATTAATATTGCTGTGCGCAACAGGAGCTGTACAGTCCGTGACCGGTAGCTACAATTTCACAACTTTTAGCGAAGCTTTTCACACAGAGAGCAAAGACTACTACAGAGAAGCCATTGGGCACTGATACAGCTGGTTGTAATTGCGTGAAGACGTCAGACTCGTGCGGGGTAAACAAGAACGCATCTGCTGGTGTTGGTCACCTGAGACTAAAAAAAGTCTTTAACTCCCAAAAGGTTTTAACTAGAAAGCTCAACTTTCTCCCAGATGTAGATGACAAGGTGTAGCAGTGATGTGGTGGATGTTTTATGTTTGGCATGAATCATCTTAAAGTTAATGATGTTCAAAAATTATTTCTTTATAAAAATGAAGAGGAAGAAAAGGTGTTTCAGCTTCATTTATCCTCATGTGAACATTAGACACATATAAAAAACAGGACATTTTCTGCAACTGGGGACTTAAATCTTTCAAATGAGGGGTCACTGATGAATTTTGACCTTTGGTTCTACATTTATAAGCTCTGAAATAAAGCATGGTATATGGGCCAGAATTGGGTGGGATGGAATGGGTTAAAATACAATAATATGTACATTTTCAGGGACAAAATTTGTTTACACAAAAATCAAGTGAAAATTCTGTGTTTTAGAATGGGATGAGATTTCTAAGCTTTATTCATTAAGATAAATTGTAATTTATGTGCCTAATTTTTTTGTGCCTGCTGCTGTGTACAGTATCATTCAGTCATGCCACAAATTGAACACAATGTCATGTGCCTGCTTTAGAGACGGATCACAAAATAAGCTTGGAGACCCTGGTGCAGACACTACCTATTAAAAAAATCCAAAATCACTTGCTGAAGGAATGTGGACAGATAATTTAAAGCACTGAACTGCCAAAGAAGGGAGGAAATATAGGTTTGATTAACACAGATGTTAGACATATGAAACTAATGAGTTAACTCAAACAGGAGAGGAAACCAAGGGTAGGTTTAAGTAGACATACAGGGAGCAAGATAAACAAATAAAATAGGAATCACTAGTGAAACACACAAACTAAACACTGAACAAAAACACCAACATATGACCCCCTCCTCAAGACATGTCCCAAAACAAGACCCTAACAAAGGTAATTTTGGGATCAACAATCCAGGTAGATGGAGGGATACGAACGGAGGGACTGAGGTATCTAACCGCCTAGAGGACAGTGTGCAGGGGACAGCCAGAAGGCCAACCACCCAGGAGAAACGGTTCAGGGGAATGGCCTAGAGGCCTACCACACAGGACAGACAATGCACAGTAGCTGGAGACGACCCAGGCCAGGACAGGAGCTGGTGTCGGCCCAAGAGCCAATGAGGCACCAGCAAATGGGTTGGAGTGGACTTTGGAGTGGGATGGGAACAGGGACATGAGCTGGAGCTGCCCTGGAAGCCAATAAAGAGCATGAACTTGAGTCTGCATGAGGAACCAGCACTGGGGCTTGGATTAGAGGGAGAGGTGGAGGACGGCATTGGAGGACTGGGGAAGTTGATGCACTGTTATGACAGGGGTCAGCTGTCACACCCACACACCCCAAACCACTGTGTCCACTCTAGTCAGTTCCTGCAGTCACTGCTGTGGACAAAAAAAAATAGAATTTTTATATATATATATGAAGGAGAACAAAAAATGCTGACAAAGCAAATAACTTATTAACAAAATCAAACAAGCAAAAAATTACTACAAAGGATAAGGGCAAGAGATGCCCTCCTTTTTTGGCCATAAAACTATTCCTAAGGGGATTTTGTCAAATTCTCCAAAATGTGTGAGCTTTTCTCAGCTTGTTTCACAAACCACTGATAGTTATAATAAGTTGCTGCTCCAGTCTCCTAGTATTATTCTGCTGCCCAAACATCAAAGTCGAAACTATGAGATAAAAAGTCATAATTTAGAGATAGTGTGACCAAAAACAATTGTGATTATATAGTCAAGGTTCTGGGAAAGCAGTCAACATTTTCTGATAAAAAGTGAAATAATGAGATGAAGAGTTAGATTTCTATGATAAGAAGCCACAATTTTTAGATAAAAAGTTAAAATTTTGTGAGCATACGGTCAAAGTTATGAGAAAAAACTCAACATTTTGAGATACACTCAAAGTTATAAAAAAAAATGAGAAGTCGATATTCTGAAATAAAATTTAAAATGAGATATTAAAGTCAGTCTTCTGAGATAATTATGAGGGGAAAAGGCCAAAATTCAAAATAGAAATTGGGAATTCCGACTTTTTATCTGCAACCCTTGCACTGGACAGCGGTCTGCAGGGAGCGAGAGTGATTGTAAATTTGTGAGTATATAAAGTGGTAAATTTGTGATTTTAATGTAAATTTACAAGTTTAAAAACCTGCAAATTTAACACGTTGTAAAGTCACAATTTGCCACTTTACAGAATTGCAAATTCATTTCGTCGGAATCCCGGTTGATGTGATTTATGTGCTTTAGAGACATTAACATGGCTTTGTCGTGTTGTGCTTAAACATTCTTATAATAATGCAATGGCTTTGGGCTGAAACCAGTTGTATCTTCATTTTGCTGAGTCCAAGTTAAAAGTGTTTTAATTATGCTGTCAAGTCGATTCATAATTCAATGAAACGCAACACAATCAATCTACAGAATATGATTCTGGTAGGAATCACAATCGCAAATTTGCCTTTTTTAAAAAATGTTCTTTGACTAGCCCTAATACGCAGTTGTACATGATCAGTCAGTCACTCTTATTGATTTGAATAGTGCATCTACTAACTTTGGTAAGGCCCAGCCAGTATTTGTTTGGCCCACCCAAAACTGAAATTCTGGCTCCGCCCCTGATTTAAGCAGGACTCAGGTGAGAGTGTAGGTATGGAGGGCATCATAATCCTGTATTTTGGACATAAGG
This sequence comes from Thalassoma bifasciatum, assembly GCA_008086565.1. Taxonomy (NCBI): domain Eukaryota; kingdom Metazoa; phylum Chordata; class Actinopteri; order Labriformes; family Labridae; genus Thalassoma; species Thalassoma bifasciatum. The sequence goes on along the minus strand of RPOG01000036.1, from coordinate 946,141 downwards.
TTTCGCTTGTTTACTGCCAAAGAGGGCGCGGCTTTATCCCTGCTTTATGTGCGAGTTCACCCAAGTTAAAGGAAGTATACACACACACACACACACACACACACACACACACACACACACTCGCCAGCCCACTTTCCCAAATCTATCACCCATACGCGACGAGGAGAGTAAAGAGTCAGGTTCGGTTCTTGTGCAGACTGATGAGCCGACGCGCACACACTTATTGAGTCGATTCCCCCCAAACTGAGTCAGCGCTTCAAACGAACATGAGACTGGACGAGGAGCGCGTCATGCGTGTCTTCCTCGTCTTTTTCTGTGCACGATCAGTGGCTCTGTGTTCCGCAATCCCTCGGGATATCGTACCGCCCTCGATGTCTCTGCAATCGGCGTTTCACACACACTGAATGGCTGCCTGGAGCGAGGAAAACCGGGGAGAAAGAGAGCTGCCTGCTGGCCTCCTTTGAACCCGCGCTGTCTGCATCAACTTCCCAGCGAGGGGGTGAGTGTCTTGTCTGCCGCTGCGTGTGGCGTTCTGCCGGGGTCGTTTGAGGATCCACCGGTGTCAGAGCAGGAGGAGGAGGAGGAGCAGAGAAGGGGTCTGTGCCATTCTCCAGCATTTGGAGAGCGTTAAAGTTGGGTTAAGAAGAAACGAGACATTAATGTTTGAGAAAGTCTGCTGTTTATTTGGCGTTGCATTTAACTTCTTTGAACCCTTTTACGCAATTCTTTCTGATGACTTGAAATAACAGTGTTTTTATGTTTCGAGTATTCTCCCCCAAAATATGTGAAAATGCGGTGGCAGTCAGGTTTTTTGGCACAGCAGCTCTTGCGCGCCGGTTGTAAAGAATTGTGCCTTGTTGTGCTCCCACCCCCCTGCTCCGTGCCGCACTGGTTCCGTCTGGCTCGCCCTCAGCTGCTGCGTGTCCTGGGATGACCTGTTGATGTCGGTAGAATGGAGAATGGCAGGGGGAGCGATTTCCCCCATCACCAAAATATTTAAATAAGCAACATTTTGGGCTGACAACCGGCGTCGCAGCACAACTACCTCGTCCGCATAGGCAGTAAGTGTCTCGTTTATGTTTTGAGTGTGGATTATCGCGGAAATGCGTGACATTGTGCAGCTGGGGCTGAATGTGCATGAGGTGGATGGTGCGCCGGGGCCAACCCAAAAATATTTAACAGCGCTGTTAGCTTAGCCATTAGCCACCTCCATAGGCCTGCTGCGGATGGAGACAGGACATCAAACATTCCAGCTTTGACAGCCACAGGGGGGAGATGAGGAAGTTATGGCTGCTCAGTCTCCTGTGTATGACTCTGATTAATTTACTTAAACGCCATTTGGTGGCACGTAAACAGGAACGCACCGTCGCCCTCACCCGGGTATCACCGGGGCTTGCTGCCATCCTGTGTCGCCCCCCTCCCGCCGCGTCCCGGCTCCTGTGCCAGCAGACGGTGGAGCTCTCCCGGCGGATAGCCTGGCACACAGCGTGTTTGGAGCCCCATTACCCCGCATCCTTTCCACTTTAAAACATTACTGTCTAGTGGCAGCCTCCAGTCAGGACACTCATAATGTAATCTTCATTAATTTGGAGTAATCACATTCTGAATTGACTTTCAGATTTTTCCTCTTATATAAGAATAATGAAGAATCCGGCCTTTTTTGTATCAGACTTAATAGACGCAACTCAGCCATGCAAGCATGGGCACATTAGAACCAGGAAATGCCTATGGAGGGAATGCATTGAGTGCCAGCTGCCCCAATGACTCCACAGTAATCATCCTCTTAGCAAAGTAAAGCTGGTACTTCTACTTTAATTGAGCAAGTGGACCCAGTGGAAAGAAGGAATACATTAACAAATGTTTTGAAGGTTGTCCCATCATAGTGTTGAGCCTGCAACATTCAGGCGTACAATCAAAAGTCTTTGCTCTGAAGCATGTTGTGGGTATGTTTGACCTACTTTCCTCCCCAGGATGGTTAGTTTAAGATCTAAGCCTCAAGATGAGTTTGGGTGAGTGTCATTTTTTCCCATCGCTGAGCTCTATATATTTAATGGAGTGAGGACCTAAGATGATCCTTCTCATCTCTGCAGGCCTCACTGCCCCTCCTTGGTGCATAGACACATGCAAACACACACACACACACAGAGTCACATTCTCTCTCTGTCAGGACAAACTGTGCAAACACACCCTGCTCTCAGCCCTGTGCCTGTGTGTCTTTATGTGCACGCATGTGTGCTTACTGCGGCTCGCCAAACTGTAAACAAGCAGTATTGTCTAATGCCTGTGTGTGACTCAGTGTGCCTTTTGTGGGTTTGTTTGAGTTTGTGTGTGCGCATCTGTGTTTTAGTATGAGGGAGAGGGAGCTTGAGTGAGACAGAGACAAAGAGAGCATTTCTCTTTACCCTGGAGCTTGGCGAGGTCCCAAATGAAAGGCTTTGGATATGATGGGGCGGCTCACTCCAGCCCTCATCAGTCAGGCACACCAAAGTTGGTTGTGTGCCTCTCACAGGGTGGGCTTCAGCCAGTTTGCTCTCTTAGTGTCACAAATTACCGTTGTGCGGTTTGCTTTTGCATGCATCCATGCAACACTTTGAAGTGATATAACACCCTGGTGAAAGTAACTTTGTCAAGGCAACGCATGCACACTTTGGAGCTGTGCAGGCCTGTTTTTTTTATCACACATAGGAAAAAAGATCATACTTGCATACTTTGTTGTGTGTCATTGAAAATGCCACATGGGCTTATCATTAGATTAATTTTATGGCACACTGATATAGTGGAGGTTATATCATTGTGTGAACAGAGGTCATCGAATGCCTATAGATGCAAAGTCCTGGTACTTAAAGTAGACTTCTGCCACTGTGAATGTGGTAAACAAGGTGCAGACAGAATCAGAAATATTTAAAAAAAACACTGAAAGGAAAACAGCTATCTGACAAAATCCAGCTGCCATCTTGCTGCTGCACACACAGAGCAGAAGGAGCCGTGATTCACTTTAATTTAATATTGACATAATATAGGGATCTTGGAGAGGGACTCAGGGTAAGGGGGTTTGTTTGCTCCGGACTATTTAGAGAAGTCCATTCAAACAAGTTATGCAGTGTTTGTTCAGGCCACACACACATATTTGCACATAGAATAACAGAATGTGACCCAGTTATCCAAGGACAGCGGGATTTTATAGCTCATAGAAGACAGAAAATAAAAAGCCTTTTACTGAGCCTGCACTTGGCAACAACAACTTCTGGGAGGCTGAAGTGACGTATAGGATTAATGCAATGTAGATTATCCATGGAAGCTTCAACAAAACTTTGTTTCAAATTTCAACGTCCCATGAGCTTGCCAGCAGTTTTCAGTGGGACTGTGCGAAGAAATATTTGTGGCTTATATCAACTGGATATGCCAAGGGACTACTTTTCCTCTAAAATGGAGGCATTGCAAACTGGCAAAAAACTCTCAGACATTAATGGTGTCAAATACTGTAAATCAAAGCCCTGTATAGTCAATGGATATAGTCTTTGTGACATCGCCCATCTGTTCCTGATGAGGAGTTATGACTATCATGGCCGACAGGTCCCATATTGAAAAGCTGATCTCAACATAGCTTTGTTTAAGTTTGGATGATAAAGAGAGGCAGACTTTTGGATTCTTTGCCTATCAGCTGAGTTTTTCCTGTCTTTAAATATGCCAATCTGCTCAGCTTCAGTTTGGCATATTCAAAGACAGAACTACAATCCGACCCCTGCTTAAGTTATTGAAGCTAAAATCTGCAGAGTCTCTGATTTTCATCATTGTCTCAGTATGAGTTTAAAAAAGAGTCAGGTTTGGGTGAAACCATAACTTTCTTTCTGTTTGTCCCTCTGCTTTCTTATGCAGACCCTTAGGTGGTGTGCGTTGGCGCACCATGGCCCAGACCCTCCAGATGGCGATCCCAAACTTCGGAAATAACGTTTTAGAGTGTTTGAATGAGCAGCGGCTGCAGGGGCTCTACTGTGACGTCTCCGTGGTGGTCAAGGGCCACACTTTCAAGGTAAGGATGAGACAGTAAGGTGTCACAGCTTCAGTGATGAAGGTGAAGCCAAAGCGTATGGTAGGTTGATCATCTCAGCATACATCAGCTCTTTTAACACTTTTCTTATCCACACTTTGTCCCAGGCTCATCGAGCTGTGCTGGCTGCTAGCAGTTCTTATTTCCGGGACCTTTTCAGCAGCAATAGTGGAGGTGGAAGCAGCAATGAAACCAGCCCTACTGTCGTGGAGCTTCCATCAGCCGTGCAGCCTCAGAGCTTTCAGCAGATTTTGTCCTTCTGCTACACGGGTCGTCTCAGCATGACAGTGGGGGACCAGTTTCTCCTCATGTACACTGCAGGCTTCCTGCAGATCCAGCAGATCATGGAAAAAGGGACTGAGTTCTTCCTCAAAGTAAGGATTATCTGAGAGTAAGCATGTGTGCTGCACAGATGTAATGAGCACTCTTCCGTGCTGCAGATATACCCTGTTAAAGCCCAGTGTTAGCAGCACTCACATTAAAGAGGATCAGGGCTCTCCACACAGAAGTTGGATCACTGTTTTTCCATCACAGAAACTTTCCTTCTGGACTTTGGGAGGGTTAGAACTGAAAATGCAGAGATACTCTAGGTATTTGCTGCACTTGCCAAACCTTCGTGAGTCTTAAGACATCTGTTGAAATGCTGACAGCTTTGGGACTGAGGGACCTTTCACCCTTGAGAATAAACGCCACATTAATCATCAGGAAAGCTATACTGAAAAGTAGGAATGAAAGGAAACTTGCCAATGGTTATTGATATGTGTAGCTATTTGATTCTCAGCCGATAGTCTGGCTAACACAAACACATCACTGCAAATAACCAAAAGCTAAGCAAGTGTTTGTCCTACTTTCCAGTAGAAAATGTCTTTTTAGACGTACTATTAGCCACATTTACCCTTTCAGTCCAGATAATGTTCTTATTTCAGATTATTAAAATACAAAAGCAAAGTCTGAATCGCTTGTAATGAGTGAAAAAATCTGCCAGTGGGGTGGGAAAAATCTGCACAAGTTTTTTGAAATTAGAATAATGTCATGATACAAGAAAGTGGAGATGTCACTTCTTATCAAACCAAGCAAGAGTGGAAGTACTTACATTCGAGTTCTCTACGATGCCCAGTACTGATTTAAATACTTAATAACATCTCTGCTGTTCTAATGCGACATTGAAAATATCTTTTATTTCCTTGTTCTCTCATTCTAAAAAATGAAATGAAGACCATGATGCACCTGCATATGTTGCTGACATTTTAAGAGTCAACAGTCCTTTACCTGTGTGCCAATGACAAGCCAACTTTGTGTGTATAGTGGTATCGGATGTTAGTGTATTCTTCTTACTTTTACAAGTATGAATACCAGTATCAGCCTGACACCTGATTCTGGTATCCATATTAGTGCATCCCTGCTAGAAACCTTTTTGTTACCCCATTGGCAGATTGTTTTTCTTACTTTTTACAAGCAACTCAGACATCATTTTGTCTCAAAATAACTTAAAATAAAACAATTTTATGGACTTGTCAGGCAAATGTGGCTCATGTTAAATCTAAAAAGATATTCTTTTAGATTTTCAGTTAAATCAGTTTCTTTCTGTTATGCAAGCATTAAGTTTATGTTTCTATTCTTCTCCAGGTCTCATCCCCCAGCTGTGACTCTCAGGGCCTCCACGCCGAAGAGGCCCCACCCTCGGAGCCCCAGAGTCCTGTAACACAGACCGGTAACGGAGCAGCACGTCCTGCGTCCTGTGTGACGCCACTCTCTCTAGTGTCCCGTGTAAAAACGGAGCAGCCAGCCAACCAGCCGGAAGCAGCCACCCCTTACTCCGTGGTCTGCACACCTGTCGCCAAGCGGCTGTGGGAGGGCAGCAGCAGCAGAGAGGGAGGTGTAGCAGGCTCAGGAGGAGGTAGCGGAGGAGGGGCCAGGAAGGCAGCTCGTTATTCCCAGGAGGCAGTGCGTGGCAGTGCCATCCAGAGCCCTGGGGCCCTTGGACTGGCCATGGGTATGGGGGCCACTGCAACCAGCCTGGCAGGGATGGTGGCCGGTGGTGGGATCAGTGGGAGTACTGGCACCAATGGGAGCTCTACAGCGGGTCTTGGCATGTCAGATGGCGCCAGCCCCGGCACCCTCAGCACCTACGCCAGTGACTCACCCATCAGCTATCATGATGATGAAGAGGAGGAAGAGGGGACAGAGGACTGTGCTGAAGAGCAGTACAGGCAAATCTGCAACATGTATACGATGTACAGCATGCTCAACATGGGAGCTGCAGGTAAAGAGCCACATGGAAGCCTCCTTTTAATCAACCTTCAAAAAAAATGTTCTGTTTAAGGTTCACGCCCACTTTTCTTGGTCGTTTTATGAATTTAACAGTCATCCCATGTTCCAGCAGGCGTTTAATTTCTGTGTAAAAGTTATGTGGCTCATTTTAAGCTAGCTTTTTTCTGTTTCTTCAGCAGCTGGTGAGCGTGTTGAAGCTCTACCAGACCACACAGAGACACGGGGTAGGATGCGAGGCAGAGACCTTACCTGTCTCCCTGCAGAACTCATCGCACAGATAGGAAACCGCTGTCACCCCAAACTGTACGAGGAAGGAGACCCTGCTGAGAAACTAGAGTTAGTCTCAGGTAAGCCCATCTTTAGGGTTTTGTTTCTAAATTTAACGGAAATTAAAATGTAGGCAAGATTTTTTTATTGTCCATGTGTGGAAAAGAAAACACCACAATCTGAAAATGTTGATTCAAGCAATCTAAGCAGGACAAGGCCAATGACATGTATTTGGAAGATGTCCTCAGATGACCGGGCTTGGCACCAACATGCAGATTACGCTGCACTGTTGCATGTGACTCTGTGTTTATGTAAAGAAAGTCCTGTGACATTGTCTGCCTCATGGTGCCAGCTGAGCTACATACCTCTCAATAAAGTGTGTGCATGTGATAAAGATAGAGAATGACACATGAATGAGAGAGGAGAGGTTTCTTTTTGGTGTTAATGTTGGAATACAAAAAGGTAGATGTGTGGGGAGAGAAAAACATTGAGGTTACTAAAGTAGGAAGAGAAACAAAACAGAAAAGAGTTTTAAGGTGTGAGAAGTGGAGGCGAAAGCATTCTCCACCTGGAGCTGCGATGTTTGATGTGAGTCAGAGTTGTCTCTCCATAAACAAACACTGGCCTCCAGTAAATCACATCCTGACTTTATACGACCCACATAAACTGAATCTGCACAGGTCAAACAGACCACAAAGTGAGTTAGGTGAGTCATTAATAGTAGGAAAGATGAGTACTTGGCTTAATTTGTTCTGTTTGTGTGTGCAGGTACTTCTGTGTATATATCCAGAGCCCAGCTTATGAACTGTCATGTGAGCGCAGGGACCAGACACAAGGTGCTGCTGAGGAGGCTGCTGGCCGCCTTCTTTGACAGGTCTGTTACTTCCGTCTGAGTGTCTGGGTCTATTTCTGCAAGCTTAGTTTTAATATAGAAACCATCCTAATGTTTTTTATCTGCAAGCATTAAAGCGATTAAACAGCTATTTTTGTTTCTCTGTGTCCTGTGTAACTCCTTATTTCACTTTATCAGGAACACACTGGCTAACAGCTGTGGAACGGGCATCCGCTCATCCACCAACGATCCCAGTCGCAAACCCCTGGATAACAGAGTTCTTCACGCGGTCAAATGTGAGCATTAAGGGTTTTTTGTTTGCTCGTATTATCTTTCATTGTTGACCAAAAGTAGAAAGTGCTGACTGAAGATTTCTGTATGTGCTCCTACTGCTTCTTAATGGTTTGCATTCTGTAATGACATGCAGTGACCACTCGGGGGCATCATAAATCGAATGAAAGGCATTACTGGAGTGTTCATGAGAGTTTACAAAAGACATGAGTTCATAAGTTTTTAAAAAACAATTTTAAATTTAAAAAGAGAATTTTTGGCTCATTTTGTTGCTTGCCGGGTTTGCCTCATAAAACTTTAGTGTTATCTCTCAGAAGATATAGATGCAGGTGGTGTTTCAGTATTTTTATTTACAGCAAGAAACGGACAAGTCAGCACAGTTTTTATGACGTATAGTAAACCCTAATTTATTTTCCGCATCACCCAGAGAATATATTTTTAGGAGGCAGATTTTAGTTGATTGATGCTTAATAGATGAGTCGGGGTTTACATGAACACAGAGTCCAAAGGGGCTTACACTGTTTTTCTCTGTTTCCTTCACAGTTTACTGCCAGAACTTTGCCACCAGCTTCAAAGAGAGCGAGATGAACGCCATCGCAGCTGACATGTGCACCAACGCCCGCCGCGTGGTCCGCAAAAGCTGGATCCCTAAGCTGAAGCTGCTGATGGCAGAGAGCGACGCCTACTCCGCTTTCCTTCCTGATGGGGTCAAGATGGAGGATGACACCCTTGGGACGGACCCCAGCTTTGACCCCGCCACTTTGGAGGCTGCTAGTGGTGTGGGCATGGAGTCTGGTGGATCTTCAGGTGAATCATTACCAGGTGTGGGCGGGGATGGAGGACCTTTATTTTGAACGCTCTGTTCAGGGGAGGGTTGAAATTTGGTGACACACATCCCGGTATTCCCCTGCTCTGCTTGCCTCCTCACTCTTTGGCCCACGCTGATCTCTCACATGTGACTGTCTGTACTACACTGCAGGGGTCAACAGCTGTTTGCACCCTGACGTAACCAGGACGTGAAACTTTAATTCTTGCTTTATGACTGTACGATGGAGTTGGCTGAGGAGAGGGAGAGAGTTAGAGGGTGTTGAGTTGTTTCTAACTGCCCTCTGCCCCCCTTGTCTTTTTAAGGTGTGTAACTCATCCACTGTTGCATATTAAACACATTCCCCGAAATGCAGGTGGGGGCGCTGCACATGTAGCCTGAGGAAGATGGTTGAATGAACATATTTGGAGACGAAGAGGCAAGTACTGTACATTGAATGTAAGTGTCAGTGGCATTTTTCTCTATGCAAGCCTGACAACTTGTGTTCCAGCCTCGGAGAGGGACCTCATTTAAAAGCGGATAGAAAATATCAAGAACACTACCTGCTCTCCCTCCATGCACCCTCAACTCATCAACCTACAAGTATTCTTCACCCTGCATCCTCTCCTGAGACCAGAGAGTCTCCTCCAGTGATTCACTGTGCAGTCTTACAGAAATATATCTCACTTTGGTTTTTCCAAAATGTTACTGTCTGTAACTCAGAAGAGAAGCAGAGAGAAGGGAAAAAGCTTTCACTGAGATGACTGAAAAGCAAATTAGAGGGCAACAGGTAATCAAAGATGGTCATATTTTTAGAGGATAAACTATATTTATACAAATGTCCACGCCAAGAATATGGCCCTAGCTAAGAGAGTGAGAGGGATTGTTTTAAAATCTCAATCTTCATGTTTTATTGAAAGTGGTCTTGTCAAACAAGGAAAAGTGCTATTTTTGCAGGTAAAAAACAGTATATAAAAGCAGTCTTATCATAGGATCCACACTCATTTATTTTTATCTTACTTGATGGGGGCTAGTGATGGAGTGAGTAGTTGAACTGCTAAGTTTCAAGCATTTCACCTGCTGTTCTCTGGCTTAAAAGAAAACTGATTGAGCTGGCTTGACTGTTTTATGATAACCGTTTCTTTTTAGGTTAAAAACCTGCAAGGTTTGCTTCCCTCAAACACATCGATCCACCGTTTGAAGATTACTCGTAGATATAACAAGGTTATCATGGTGTGACAACAACTCAGCCTCTCTGAACTGAAATAACAGGAACACTGCTTTATTTGGTGCAAATGCTAAAGCTAATCATGGACTATTGGAATGTGCCTTTTTGAGTTTAAATGAAGAAGCAGAAGCCTGGTGGGCACCGTCATGTCACGAGAGGGCAATACTGCTTGAAGCAAACAGGCTTTGTGGTACTCTGGTGTGTGTGTGTGAGTGTGGAGCAGGAGAAGAAGGAGAGTCTGTACTGCATGGCTGTGTGTTCTGGTATGTCGTTTATTCATGTATCTAATGCACCACCTCTTTGATTTTGCACCTTCTATGAGAGGTCGAGTGGAGGTTTCTGCACCTTAACGAGAAGAACCAGTGGTTCATGCACCTTTTTGAGAAATGTTGTGTAGCACCTGAACCCTTTAGATGGTATTTTCTTTTGTTGCCTGTTTTTTCTGCGTAGAAGTGGCACAAACCCCAACTGTAAATAATCCAGAGGACTGTTTCGTTTAATCCCAAGTGTTCTTCCTTTCTGTTGCTGGATGCACCCGTTTCTTCTGTCAAAAACTGACCTTTTCTTGTTCAAGTCTTTGTTTGTGAATGCATGTGGACCTTAAGATTACAGGTCTGTGCAGGGGGAGTTGTTATTCCTGTGGAGGGCGGGTACAGGGGACAGTGATCAGGTGTGATTTAGGTGTTACTCTGAAATGCTTTCAAAGATGACTGATCACTTTCCTAAAGGTTTTATTTTTCTGAGGATAGGTTTGGTGTAAGATTAGTTATTTTTTCAGTCTTATTGAAAGTATAACAAGAAGAGTGATTGAAGCTCAACCTATTCTTATTTTTCAATAACAAATCAGGATGACTTTACTGGACAGAACAAAAATGCAGTACCTTGTAAGTATTCTTTTAAGGGTAATGCCAACAAAACCTCAGTAAGCTTGCATTTGACTGTAGATGCCACATGAGCATCCCACCCCCACTTACCTCTTTGAAGACTGCTGTGCTTCCTGTCCTTCATGCAGCTGTTTCAGGTTTCACTTCCTCAACTTTATTCATGTGTGTCAGAGAGGCAAAGCAGCGGTTTCAGGTCGTCAAATCTGAACTATTTTGTATAATTTGCGCTGTGGCTTTTCACTCAGCCAAGTTTACACAACTCAAGCTACATCTTTGTTAACATTTGTTATCATGATCGTACCTTAGTTTGCGTTTCCCTGTGTTTTAGTGAGCAAAATCCTCAGTAATATGTTGAGAAATTTCATGATGTTGCACAGAAAACTTGTTGTCACTTTTTAAAATTTCAACTAAAGAGTTCAAGTAAGGTTCACAAAGAGAGCTGATAACTGCTGGGTGTGCAGATTTAGAGGACCAACAGGAGTTGATTAACTTACCTCTGGAGTCAATGTTGGGACATTCAAAGTAAATTTGCGCTCTATGGAGAATCCCAGTATTGTTTACCAAGTCAAGGGATGTGCCCCCTTATCTGATGGAATAAAAACTAGCTATAACATCGTCAAACCCGCTCTTGAACCTGATTTGTTCTGTTCACAGATGTATCACAGAGAGAATTTACAGAAACAAGGAGGTTCGAAGATTGATGAAAAATCAAACTGAGAAGCAACAAGGGCTTGAATCAGTTTCTTACACTGTGACCAACTGAATGACTGGAACTCCATTCTGAGTCACTTCTACTCGTGCTGAAAATATCACCACTGAATCAGCAGTGATTGTAAGAAAAAACATGTTGGTCTGATTTTCCAACACGGCAGAAAAAACTCAGCCCTGATTCTGAAGCCCTGAAAGATCTGTTGCATCTCATGAGCAGAGCTTAGTGATTTTTTAAGGCCTGAATAGATGAAGCAGCGATGACTCAGCTGTCAGGGCCAAGTCCAGTTTTAAAGTAAAGGTTTTAATCACCCACAGCTCTGTTTATCTTTTACCGTAAGTGTTTACACCTCACAGAACATGTAGACCTACACACTTGAATGGATAAGGTGCGGCACGGCATAGGGAACCTTTTGTCACTTAACAGTACATATATAAATATGATAATACACATGTATAGATAAATACTGTATATTATATATAGATGCACACATAGAGGTCAGATTGTTTGTTGTGCACTCGCAGCATGAGGTATATACTTACCCGGAGACAACGCTTTTTCACAACCTGTGCAGTAACTGGTCTGCCCATGTCTTGGCCCCTGCTCCTTTCCCTCTGTAACCCTGTGGCGCCAGTGGACATCCTGTACTTGTCATCCTCCTCTTTCTGTGTTCCAAGTGCCAATAACTTTGTGAAAGCCCTGTAACTGTGACCCAACATTATCAAAGGTAATTGCACATTAATGACTGTAAAATAAATAAATAAATACAAATCATAGAGAAAATGTCGACATGGATTAAATAATGAATATCTTAATAAAAGATTTGTAACAATTTCTGTGTGCGCTCTTTTTATAGGACTCTTCAGATGCTGAGAAATTAAGGATAACTTGTTTATTAATTGATGCAAAAGTTTCATAAAGAAATACAAAATATTCTTCCCAAAGACATCATGCTACTCTGATCAGTTTTTTGGCGCAAAACCAATCAGCTGCAGTATGAAACTGTAAAATCAGCTGTGAATCTCATCTTTCTGTTGATTCTGATAAGTCAAAAATAACTTAATTTTCATAAATCTGCAGATAACAAGTTCATGCTCATGTTGAGCTCTCCTTTGAGTGTACACTTCAGCACACACACCTGCAGACGAACATGCATGAGCAGTTTTTTCACACTTAAAAGGCGCAAAATGGACGTACAATGATTCCCGCCTTCATTTGTCTGCAGGTTTTAGTCTCATTATTGAAATTCACTCATTTGAATTCTATGTAATTTCATATTTTTTGACTAAAGCAAACAGTGTGAAGGTGACATTACCGCTTTGCTTTGTATAAAAATAATTTGCTTTTCTGCATTTACCCAAAACCACATAAATATTTTTTATCTGAAACAGTGATTTCCTTCCCTCAAAATGAAGACTATTTAAATAAGTATGAAACAATAACTTGTTTCATCAGATGATGGGTGTTAAGGCACAGCTTTGTTGAATACTAAAGTCAAGTGAAAAATCAAGGTTTTCTATCATGGATTCAGTTTAAAGTATTTGTAGTGAAATTGGTATTTTAATCTACACCTGAAGTAAACCTTTTCAGCTTGGACCCCCAAAATGGTGGTGCAGGAGACCAGCGCTGTAAGAATAAAATATCATGCCTATCCAAAAACAAAAACTAAACAAAGAAAGGCCCAAAATACTTAGTTTAGCTGATTTATTTTTTTAAAAATGGACCACCTGTGTGAACACATTATTGAGTTTCATAAGTTATTCTGCCTCTAATGAGATCTCAAAGGTCTTCAACAGAGAAATGTGAAACAAGTAATTTATTTTTCTATTTAAATGCTTTTATATGAAATTTAACTTTGATTTCTGTCAATGTTTTTACAGTAATGAAGGAAGTATGTGTTTGTGAATAGTATTTTTTTTTTTTTTTTTTAACTTTTGAAGGAATTTCTCGACCCCCACTTTGGATATAATTGGTGTACCTTTAATTAGAAAATCATCAAAGTGATCTCATTAGATCCACTATGATGTAGATAATTTATAATCTGTACATTTTTTCAACCAGGTCTCTGAGCTGTGATGCCACCCTGTGGTGAAAAAACATAAAAGCCCAACTGCACTTTGTAGGAAAATGAAATTTTAATGACTTTTGCACAAGATATTTTAAAATCATTATAAAAAATCAGGAGGAAATCCCTGACAGGAAACTCTCAAAACATTTTAGAAAGCTGCTTAAAGTCAAAGTATGGTGTTAAAATCAGGTGGTGAGGACAGAAAGTGGCTGATTCTACAAACAGGAGATAATATTCTGGGGCAAATTTTTGTTTATAAAACTCAGCCTTCAACATGTTACACAAAAATTCAGTTTTAAAGAAAAGAGCTTCAATCTATAGGATTCTTTGAGGGTTTTTTCTCTTATTTTACTGCCTAAGACATAATAAAAGCTATATTCACTTCAAAACATTAGAAAAAGTATCTTATTTTTAGATACTACGTCCCAAGAGCTGATTTGCTTGAAATGAGTAAATTACTTAGGAAAAAGGTTTTTCATCAAAGTTAATTTCACCCATTAAAAACAACTTGTGCATAATTTCAGATTATATGAAATAATAAGAAAAAATGACTTTCTTGGTTTTGACTTTCAGCAACGTGAGCTCCCTCATATGGGTTCAGTTTTCTGTCCAGTCAGTTGTTTGTATGCACTTAGTTTTACACTTAAGCCAGCAGCTGTTGTGTTGTCGTCAAATCATGTGAGCTGAGTGGAGAAAATGGAAATGAGATGAAGAGCAGCAGCAGAGCGAGTGACTCTGTTTTTGTCTCATTTTAAATACATGACTGCCCTCCAGTGGTGATTAAAAAAAAGCTTCTATTGCATGTTTCAGGTTTGATCTCTTTATAATGAATTGATAGAGCATTTGAGTGATTACAGATTTTTCTGATGTGGAGAAAAGCTGCTTGTTTTTTCTCCCTGATAAAAACTGCTCAAATTTTATGCAACTGATTAAACGTAGGAGGACTATGAACCAAAGGAAAGCAAAAGAGACAATTTAATTGTTTTAAAAAGATCAAAAAAAAAGAAAATGAAAGAGAAATATATGGAGGGAAAGTTTCAAACCACAAAAATATCAGAAGAGAAACAAAACTCATTGGAGGTTTGAAATTATTGACAGGCAAAATTATTTTAAATAACAAGAAATATTCAACTGAAATCACTAGATCTAATAATTTAGATCCCACATTTCTACACTTTCATTTAGCAGACACTTTTGTCCAATGCAACATACAACACATACAAGAATTTGAATTGAAGGAAAAAACCATAGTAAGTGTGGCAAAGTACTTTAAGTAGACAAGCTACAGGTGCCACCCATAGGTGCCACCATTTCGTGCAAAAAGAAGTGCTATTTTTCTTTCTCCCAATAATGCAGTCAAAACTAGCCACAACTAATAATTCAGTGTCAATAACATTGTTAGGCAGGCAGGCCAGATCCAGGTAAGCCAGAGCAGATCTTGTCGCTGTTTTGTAAGACACAAGAAGTGCTTTAATTTCCACTCAAGCTGCAACTGGAAGCCAGTGGAGACAGGAGAGATTAACTGGGAGGTGGCGTGTTGTTTTGGATTGGTTAAAGATCAGATGTACTGCTACATTCTGAATCATCTGCAGAGGTTCAAATGTATAAGCAAGAAAATCTGCTAGAAGAGAGCCAGAAATGGATGCATGAAATCACAAGGGCCTGTAACAGAAGCTGTGAGTCCTGTTGTGTCTGATCAGGTCTGATCCTCCTGATGTTATAGAGGACATAACGACAAGACCAAACAATTGAGGCCACATTAACCTTAAAGGTCAGCTGGTCATGAATCATGACACTATGATTTCTGGCTGAGTTTGTTGGCACAAGTTGATAGACTTCATTGAAGACACACTGGAAAGACAAGGAGCTCAGTTTTGGACATAAAAAAACTGTCTGTGACACTGCCTGAGAATAATAAAAAACAGCATTTTGAGGTTTAAAACACATGAGGATAACATCTTCTGTAAAAGCATATTGATAGAAATCTATTTTGGAAAAAAAAAATGATAGGAGACAAGGACTAATGATCTGATCCCCTGAGGGAGGTTGATGCAGAGGGTGGGAGCCCAGACAGAAAAGGTCAAAGGTCATCTGGTGAACAGAGCCTTCCCTGAAGATCTCAGGTTATGACCAAGCATGTATGAACAGAAGAGAAGTTCTTGATATGTCTTCAAAGTCAACAACTAGATATGAATTGATTCTGAAGCCTGATCCAGGAGATTCTGACTCCGCTTCACTTCAATCAGGGCGCCACAAGAGGGCGCTATTTTATCTGTTATTGGACTCTTCTGTGACTCTGCACCTTTTTGTGAGGACTTCACACTGAGGAGTATCCTGCAGTGAGTCTGCACATCAGAAGGAGGCGGACTGACACCTTTAACTGATATACTCATAACGGGGTTAAAATAGTTTCTATAGTTTTTCATTTTGCGCATAAATAAGATCTGATTTTGTCCTTTTCTTCTCTGCCCATGATTGTTTTCCAGTTATCATCATGAACCTAAATTATGTTGACCAGTTACAGAAGAGGGAAAAAATGCAAAGCGTCACTGGCTGCTGTTTGCCTGAAGTGCTCCTACCGTAAAAAACAATCACCTGCATACCAAACATTCCTCTGAAGGCACAGAGCACCTCTGTCTCTGTGGGGATAACACTCTGAACGACAAACAGCATAAAACCGTCTCTCCAGAGAGCTCAATCCGTAGATATTACATCACCCTGAGTGTATCCATGAGTTATAAAGGTGAAAACTTTCTGATGGGGAATAGATTCCATTGCCCAAATATGGTCAGAGGAAGTAGCCTCTCTGACGCAACCCTCTCTGCTGTTACTTTAAATGGCTTCAGGAAACAAGGGCTCCCACTCACGTCATGGGTTTTCCTCTGTATGTGCCACAGGAGCAGGATGTTCTAAATATGGGCATCTGGCTCTTCTCACCCCACCCCACCCCCCCTCCACCCTTTCTTATTTCCTTCAAAAGGAAGCAGCACAGTGGGGGATGGGTGAGCCTGCAGACTGATAGGCAGCTTTTTTTCCTCACCGTGTCAAACACAGGCGCAGAAGAGATGTGTGCAGCCCTGACAGACACAAACATGGAAAATTGAAAGGCTCTGGCTTCAGGTTTTACTCATCAAACTGAAACATCATGATCAATTTATACTATGTCAGGTATTTCAAAATGTGCCTGGATGAAAAGATGCGGTTGATCTGTTTCTATTTTGATGCACTAAAAGTCAGCTGATCGAATTTCAGGCAATAGTATTGGTATCATCTAAACAAACAGATCTTCCTTTGAGTAAGAGCTGGCAAATGTTTGACTTCTGTGCTGTAATTATTTGATTATTATTATAGCAAGATTTTTCAGGTTGTTTAATTGAAACTGTGTTTTTCTTAACTGAGTTATGGCACTTATCTGTTCACTATAGCTTCAAATTGCTGTCATACCTCCATCCATCATTATAATAATAAAAATTCTTCCTCTTCTTCTTCTTCTTCTTCTTCTTCTTCTTAAAAATATTATTATTATCATTATTATCATTATTTATTGATCTAGTTATTGGATTAATAAAAAGGGATATTTTTTCTTTCTTCCTTTTTGTACAAAGTTTCTATATTCCTAATATTTCTAATCTGTAGTTACTTGATATCTGTTCTTTTATATATTTCATATTTATTCTTACTTGTTTTTGTACAAGAGAGCACAGCTAAACCAAAGTCAAATTCCTTGTATGCTTCTTGAAGATACTTGGCAATAAAAGTGATTCTGATACAACAATATGACTAACAGTCAATAAATGTGGAAGAGAACAAGAACTTAAGTGAACAAACAGCAAAATAAATAAATAAATAATGTAATAATACTCCAAGAGAGCCAAGAAAGTAAGAATTCAATTGGAGACCATGAAGAAAAATAATGATAAAACATAATTTAAAGGTTCAGGCAGATGTGAAACTAAGGTGTATTCAGCAGCTGATGATAATAAACACATGCAGACTTTCAGTTGGATGCATGTCTATGTGAATAAGACACGTTTGGCCTGTTAACATGAAAGTTAATTATATGTTAAATTTGCTGCATTTATATCATTATAGAATATTTTTGAGAGTGTTTATCTTGCTTGTTGACAGATTTTATCAGCAGGAGATCTTATCATTAAAGTCTCGATATAGAGGATTTTGTACCAAGGTGTAGGGATGTTTTGAGTTTTAAGCGTGGTGGGCGGGGTTTGCTGAGTGACGGTACGTGTGTGACGTCACCGAGGTGATAAGTAGTTCTCCTAGGAGCGGCTCGTATTGTATCTGTGAGAAGTCAGAGGGGTTACACTGAAACCACAATCCTCCTTCTGTTTTCTATCTGAACCAAACGTGACATGGAGGTCAGCGCGGAGGCCAAGAGGATCATGGTCGTGGCTTTGGGGAAACTGTACAGCTCGCGCACCCAACGAGGAGGTCTCCGTCTGCACCGGAGCCTTCTCCTGACCATGGTGATGAAATCCGCTCGGGACATCTACCACGCGGCTCAGACCACGGAGGAAAGCGTCACCCCAGGATGTGAACAACACAGCCCCACGGGAGAGGAGACCACGCAGCCTATTCCTCAGTCGAGTCCTCTCCACGGGGAGGAAAGTGGAGGTGCCCAAACGGAGCTGCGCCATGACGCACACACGCGCCCTGTCGCTGAAAACAAGGAGAATATGTTTCCAGTTGTTCAGCAGCAACACTCGAGGAAAAGAAGAGGAAAAGCAGCCGTGGAGCCGGACTTTCTGCCCTGCAAGAAAGCTAAACTTGAACAGGGGATTTGTGCACAGCCTTTGGTTGTGAGTTCCGTTTTGAACTGCAGTAGTGAACTGGTTGCACCACAGACCCCACTGCCTCTTCACAGAGTCATTGCAGTGTGTTGAAACCCTGTGCAAGCCTCGGGATTTGAACATACCCACTTGGGGGAGTGTGGCTGAGTCTGCACCGGGACGTTTGGACGATAACCCGGATCCAGGGCTCCAAGAAAACTAACACCCGGATCTAGACTCACTGATCCGGGGCCTGTTGGGGGAAGGAGCCACACAGTGCTCTCTTTGACTTTTGGCCTCGCTGTGAGACACTGTTTATTACAGAGACTCACTGCAGCTGGTCTGAGGTGGACTCGAAGGAAAATCCTGATGGAGCCTTTAACTTCCTAACTGACCAGTTTCACCAAACCTGTTCAGGAAGCAGGTTTTTCTTCTCATGGTGCTCTGAATGTTTGTCAGGAGTGTTTGTGTACAGAGTGCTGACTGAAACTCAAGTGTAAACCATTCAATGAATACAACTACCTCAGTATTTATTAAATATGATTTGATTCAGTGCAACTTTTGAGTACTTTGTCATCTGTAAGGTACATTTTATTTATTGTTTTTATGATAGCTGACTTTCTTTTGCTGCTAAACATACTGATGTGAAAGGATGTGTGAGTGTTTGACAGGAAGCGTAGTGGGGTGTGAGAAAAGCTTGTGTCCTTCCCCCACAACTTTGCAACCCCCCACACTGATTTGCAGGACAAAAAGCAGGACCATTGAGATCAGAGCCAAAAGAGTGATGGGGGAGGTTTTAGAGCCTCTGACCAGCAGTAAAAAGGGGACAATAAGGAACCCCAGAGTCCTTAAGTACTGTCTCTATTGGGACTGTGGCACTATAAAGCTAAACAATCAAGAGGTAAAATGACGTGATCAGCTGATGATGGGGGTCAGAGCTGCTGATTTACAAACTGTGAGGAAGATAAGAATGATGATTGGTTTGTAGAGGAATGAATGAGAAATGTGACCCTTAAAAAGAGGTAGTGTGGCAGGATACAACGTTTTCAAAGTCACATTACTCTGAGCTGCTCATAGTCAGTGATTTTTGGCATCATGATTTTGTTGACACCAAACACTCAGTTCAAGGGATAGAAGTAACTTATCCAGTTTACTTTGCTTAAGAGGCTATTTTTAAAACTTCATCTTAAAACTAGTGCTTTCATTCTACAATGCTGTCAGTTATTGAGTCAAGAAGTAAAAGCCAGAACATCACAAACTGCCCATCAATAAAATTGACTGCAGCTGATTGAATCTATCTGAATGTGAAGTCATGCAGGAATCTGTCATGTGTGAGACAAATTACAATGATGACGATAGCTCAGATGCAGAAGAAAAAGAGACTTGTTCTTGAAGACAAGACAGAGACAAGAACGAGACACAGGTGTGGCAAAGAGACATGTTAAATCTTTAAAAAGCATTAAAAAAAGCACGAAACACTGAAGTACAGGCAGTTGCTAATTACCAGATCAAGGTTATGATAGTTAAGAGAAGCTTATAGAGGTGGGCAGGACATTTACCCAATATCATTTTATAAATGCAAGTGTTAGCATATAAATGTCTTTTTGCTTGAATATCTTATCCGTGATCATTTATATTTAAAGAAGATAAAATAAGCCTCTAAATGGATCCCTGGGGGACACTGCAAGTTGCCCTAACCTCTTCAGACCCGAGCATTTATCTTGTGTGCAATTTTTTATTTCTCTTTGATCATTAAGAACTAATATGAATAAAAAATAAATTGGTCTTTGTACAGGAAGTTATTTTTTGAGTGTTATTACTTAGCTACTAGCTTTAGTTATAAGTGTTATTGTCCATAACTACACTTTTTTTCTCACTGAAATGGGTGTAAAGATGCGATATCACCAAAAGTTGACATGGAAAGTGTCCCTAAATGTGGCTAATAGATTAAAGTTTTAAAAAAAATGAAGTTTCATGGCTCTGAGAGGCAGAAATGATGTCCGCATATGTGGATGCCAGGTCTAAAGAGGTTAAGAAACTTAGGCACACGGCAAAGACTGTGTCTGTTTGCTTTTATTCGAGGAGAGTGAATAAGGTTGGAAAGGAAGCTATGACCCCTATATTTACTCACAGGCACCCTCTTCTGCTATCTGAGATCTTACAGACAGTTGATCATTGATGGAAAACATATTGACATTGTAGCTTATCGTGAAAGTGTTTGTTGATTTCAATGTGAGCAAGATTACTTCATGTCAACCAGTCAGCTGCAGTTTTTCTTGTGATGGAAAGCTTGTTCTGTTTTTGATTTTCACTTTCACTCAGCATCTGATGCAGTGAAAACTGTTTAAAATACAATGCCCCTCACCAGAAATACTCAAGTACAGGTCAAAGCGTTGGGTTCCTGTCTCCTCAGGTACACAAACAGCTACAGAAACTTGAGTTAACGTGTTCAGTTACTTTCCAGACCAGTTCACAGAGAATGGAGCCGCAGGAGGACAGGGATTCACTTGTGTTTGGGGGGAGGGTGTTAACAACAGAGGAAGGAATGTGGGGGGGGAAGTGCCTCTGGGAGCCCCATGGGGCCCCGTGCTTATTCTTCCGGCTGAAACCAGAGCACCCAGTCTGTGTACACAGGCTGGGAGGAGGGGCCGGACCCGTCTGGACACGCATGTTAAAAGTCACACGTCAAACACGCACACACACATTCACACTCGTTCACTTCTCTATCAGGTCTTTCAAACACAGGGAGTGAAAACGCTGACACATCTATGTCCTTGGTATGACTGAGCCTCAGTCAGCAGATATTTCCCGCCTTTGAAAACATCCTGAGGGTAAACCTCTGCATCTCGAAGCTTCATCAGGACACTTTCTCCATTAACTACCCCTCATTAACACTCTGCTCCCTGCAAGTCCAGCAGCTCACAACACAGAGGTTGAGTTACCAACATGCTTGTCGGTAAAGGTGAGCGTTTAGCATCTGTTCAGGCAGACATTAGAGCCAGTGAGAGGTCAAGATGATTCTACTGCCCCCTTGTGGACAAAGGAGACAGAGAAACAAATCACTAGCAGCTTTAAACTTATATTACTATCAAAGAAATATGCTTACAGTAACTAAGTTAGGGTATCTTCCATTATTAGGAGAGTCTCAAGGTGACTTTTGTGTTTTTTACTGGGAGCCAAATGTTCTGTAGAACTCTCCAAAACAGACAAGCTAAGTGAAATGAAGCCGGTAAAGAAAGGTGTGAAGGTGTAACAGCTCGAGCTTGAGGGAGAGAAATCCCACATTAAAAAAGGATGTCAAAAATAAAATTCAGCAGGGTGTTTAAAAAAGTGGCTAACAAGTCCTTTCTTGATTCCTAAGCTTTTATTTTGAAGGGATTTTCAGCAGCGTGACATCATGCTCCAAAATCATTATGTGGCAATTATACCCTGTATTGCTAAAAGACACAGTTTATTCTACAGTGTTGAAGATAACCATCAGTGTAAGTATGTTTAATTTTGGGAAACAAAGTTGAAGTCGTCCACTGATTTGGGTCTGGGCTCATCATTGTTGGGAAATGTTTTAATGATTAAGTGGTGAGTAAACAAAGTAATTGCTTTATTATCATTTTGTTGACTTAATTCTTGTTATTGTTTTTATGTGACATTGACTGTATGGCTGTGCTGCTGTTTTGGCCAGGACTTCCTTGTAAAAGAGTTTTTTTTTTTTTTTTTTTTTTTTTTAATCTCAAAAGGAAAACTCCTGGTAAAATAAAGGTTAAATAAAGTAAAATGGTGGGTCCCAAAGCCAGACCAATTGAGAACCACTGACTTACACTGTGTTTAGTCCCACCTCCGTCTCTAACCAAACCCATCTTTACTTTGTGGCTAAAGCGTGATGGTGGTCCAGTCCACAGCAGAAAGCATTAATGTGCTGATTTGAAGCAGATACATTTTCTCACTTGCAGAATCTGATAACTGATTCAGGCTGAAATGAACACTGTGGTATATACCTGCATCATGAAAAAGAGTTGTTTCACCTGTTGGTCTCAGTAGGGGGAGCTTCAAAGGTTTCAGCTTCACTTTAGAACAGCTGTCACGCCATCCATCCTCTCGCCTCGAGAAACATCCCCTCACAATTTCACAAACCACAGCAATCACGCAAACAAAAAGGAGACAGAGCGGTGTGCATTCTCTCTGGATTTTATTCTTTAGGAAGAGTTCTGTTTGGAATTACAAAATGCACTGGTAGAAATAGCAGTGAGACAGGTTGAGAGTGTGACAGATAAGAGTGTGAGAGAGACAGAGTTTGAGAGAGAAAAAGAAGGAGTGAGTGAGAGATCAAGGGTTCAGAGGCCACCGTGATCGTAGCTGGCTCCTGCAGCCCCTGATCCCCACAGAGAGAAGAAGGGAGAATACACCGTCTTCTGAACTGAACTTTCTTTTCTTCGTATTTTTTTTCTTTAAAAACAGTTCTTTTTTGTGGTGTCCTGAACATGGTTGTGTTGTGCCTCAACCCCATGTAACAGAAGAAAACAAACGAGACTTACTTTCACCAAAGTCTCTTTTTTTCATCTTTAGCTCTTTTTTTTTTTGCAATTTTAAAGTTTTTTGTTTTCAAAAATAGAAGGAAAAAGAAAAGGTTGCTTTTTTAAAAACATCTATCTATTTAAATATTCTTTTTTTTTATTCCTCTGAATTCATTAATCTGCTTTTTCTTTTATGTCCTGAAGATGACTGTTAACCCACGGTGTGGCATGCACATAGCACATGCATTTCTGGAACTAGATATTTTTTCCTTTTTTAAATCTTTTGTACTTAAAAAACGTGTTTTTTTTTCTCAGTAGCGGCTTTACATTGCTTTTTGAAGACTTTGTGTGGTTAATCAGCGTGTTAGTGGATTTCACTGCAGCATTGACACAAAGATGGGTGGTGAATGTTTAGGACTGGGTCTGCTTCATTCAGGGGCTACTGAGATCACACACACACACACACACACACGCACACACACACACACACACACACGCACACACACATACACACACACACAAACAGGCAGAGAAGAATTCAAAAGATTTCTGGAGACAGAGATTGGAAAGCAAAGCAAGCAGTGAAACCAAAGCATAAAAACTGAACAAACTCATCCATGTACAGGCACATACTTAAATCCTACTTACACACACATTCACACGAACACACTCGCACACACACACTCACATACACACCACAACCAGGAGCTACATACCTAGTGTGCTTTCTGATTTTAAGTGTCGTGATGTGAAAAAATACTCGTTTGTGACATTCCACTGAGGTTGGAAAGACACTAATAGGCAGTTTTTTTTCTTTTCTATTTTTCGTTGCATTCTCTGGTCAACGTGTGATGGACCTCCAGGAAAGAAATCAGAGTTCAAATAGATAAATCAACAACTTGAACCCATAAAAAATAAGAGTGCGGGGGCTGACAGTGGTGTGTGTTTTGTGACCGGTGTTAGTTTGAGGCACACAGAGATACACACAGAGAGAAATTAAAGATGTACAGGAGTGAAACACACTGAACACAGATGCTTTAGAGGAATACAAAAAGGCCCGGATATCATTTCTCCAACCCCTGCAGACAGATCTGCAGGTCAGAGGAGGAGCTCCACGGCTTTCTGAAAGTAAAACTCATCAATACATTTACATGACGCACTTTTAAATCCACGTAAACACGTATGGGTCATTAGGGATCAACTTCCTCTTTTGAAGTGTGTTTTGTCCGATTGTTGTCCAATGCTATCTATCTGAAAGGGGGAATATCGTCTATTTATGTATATTTTCAATTTTGGAAATCCCTAACCCAGAATCAGTCTCTGGATAGAGCGCCACCTTTGGGTTGGGAAAATGATACGCGAGGCCAAAACAAGAACAAACGAAGAAAAAGCACAAGCACACAGAATATCAGACAAATCACGGAGAATCTTCCTCAATTATCACAAACATCATGATCATCATTTTCTCATTACATCATCTTTTTATCCGTTATTACTGTCAGTAACAAAGAAAACAAAGATGAAGAGTTTCTCTCCTTCCTGTGCCTTTCTTTTGGTCTCTTTCTCTCTGATGTCTCTGTTTTAACCCCCAAACCCTGGAAGACTTTAACATGTTACTGATTTGTTGGACCCAATATGGACACAGAGTCCTTGAACCACTTTACCCTGCTTCCCAGTGTTTTCGTTTAGAAGTATCACTTTAGTTATAAAAAAGTTACTTTCACAAAAATCTGTGCAATTCGAGCTGTATCAGTGGCAGGCATCTGGCATGAAACACACAGACAAGCAAGCAAAAAGTAATCACTCTGTTCCCTCTGGGAAAAAGAAAGAGAAGTAAATATCCAATCCTCTCTGTCACTTGGTTTGAGTGTTTTTGAAGGTACAGAGAGAGGAATGTTTTACAGAGGAGAGAGAAAGAGAAACAGAAAGAGAGAGAAACCCGAAAGACCACAAGAGAAATGACCAAGAAAAGTTTAACCCCGCATACAGTAGATTCTCTTTGTTGCTAGTATTATTTTTTGTATCATTCATGCAGGATTCAACGGGGTGTACAACTTCGCAAGTCTAAAAACCGAAGCTGTGTGGGGTGCAACAGAAGATTCAAGCTTCAATGTTTTGAAGAAGTAGAAGAGAAGGAGGAAGAAGAAGCAGGAGTAGAAGAAGAAATACTGCAGAAAACAGTTACTGGTTTGTATGTTTTTTGTTTCTGTAACCCATCTCCACTTTTTTGTTTTTCTTCT
The DNA here is from genome assembly GCA_008086565.1 of Thalassoma bifasciatum. Taxonomy (NCBI): domain Eukaryota; kingdom Metazoa; phylum Chordata; class Actinopteri; order Labriformes; family Labridae; genus Thalassoma; species Thalassoma bifasciatum. The sequence goes on along the minus strand of RPOG01000036.1, from coordinate 921,203 downwards.
CCCAAAGGTCAAAGGTCGAGGGGTTGGTGACATTGTTTCTTGGAGGAAGGTGTTTTTCTGGAGCTGGGGACAATCATCCCCCAACAGACCCATCCAGACCTCTAGATTCTGACGCGTCAACCCTGAACAACCCTTCCCAACTCTCCCATCCACTCACCCGTCTCACCTCATACAGGTGGAGGGCTCATTGTTAGTTTTTTATTTAAAAACACAGATGATAAAACTCATCAATATTATACTGGTGGCTGGGAGGGTTGGATTTGATTCTTTTTGAAGCTAACTTAAGTGAAGTTAGCTTCAAGAGGCGAAAAAAAATCAGTGGTCGTTCTTTTGTTCTGACTGTAAAGTGTCTTGTCGAGTCGCAACTCTTGACATCTTGTAAGTGGCTGTAGCTCTTTGCCAGAGGCATAATTTAAGACACACAAAGACTCTTGTCCATCACCTTTCTGCTTGCATCCTTAAAAACGGCAATTTGAGGTTAGTCTTATTTGGCATCAGAGATGAATGCAACAATGATGCACGCAGATCACGGAGGTGGTTTGTCCTGTCCTTACACCACCTGTTCCTCCAGATTCTGCCTCTGCATTTCAATTCATCCCTTCATCCTGACACCTGTCCTCCAGAAAGTTCAACATCACTGGGACGTGCCGTGCAGAGGAAGAGAGGAAAAAATTGAACAGACAAAAACGAAAGAATCATGGTTTCTCTTGGCAGTCAGAGCTCTGGCTCAGAGCTTCCTTTCTTCTTCTTTCCCTCCATCTATCAATTCTTTTCCCCGTTTAAGCCCTTCCCCTATCCCCAGAGGCTAGCACCAGTCGTCCGCCTCCGTCTCGCCGTAGGGTTCATGCAGGCCCTTGCGGGGACCTCTTGGATGCCCCGCTGGAGGCGGGACCTTGAGAGGTCCGGTGTGTGGCGGTCCGTGGAGATGTGTAGAGGGTGATGAAGAGCGGTAGCCATTGGGGAGGCGGCGCTGAGCAGCAGGCTGCATCTGGCCCTGTACAGGCCCAGTCAGGGCGGTGGTTGGTGGGGGCGCGTGGTGGACAGTCCTCGGTGAGGTGCGGCTGGGCTGTGGGTGGGGTGGGGGGTGGGAATGGGGGTTGTTTACAGGATGAGGTTGGGGTGGAGGGAGGGGATGGGGGTTGTGTGGCTGCTGTTGTGGGGGAGGCGGCAGTGGGTGGTTGGCCAGGGCATGAGGGTGAGGATTCCCACCCTGCATGGGGCTCTGCTCGTAGGCAGGGGGTTCATGGTGGGGCTCATAGTCCTGGTAGTCCTGGTTGTAGAAGCAGCCGTCCCCTTCCATGGAGCCGCCTCCTCCACCTGTATCCCCCCAGCGAGGTGGGGGGTGATGCCCCTGGCGGGGTCCACCATGATGGGCTAATGGGAGGCCACCAGGAGGGGGTCCCTGGCCTAGGGGAGGTTCAGGAGAAAAGTGGCGGGGGGCGGGAGCCATGGGCCTACCCTGAGGTCCCCCAGGTGGAGTGGGCATGGCCTTACGGACTACAGGGGAATAGGTCACATGGGGTCGAGGGGTTGCAGGGGTTTGAGGCAACTGTCGACGACCTCGACGTGGCGTACTGGTCCCCGAGGTCGAGGGGACGGGACTTCCGCTGACCGAACTACTGCCCTACACGAAAAGTGAAATAAAGCAAATAAAAAGAACGAACCACAAATTCAACGACAAAACATGTAGAATAAAGTAGAGGATGGGAAAGACAGAGTGTAAAACAAATAGAGAGACAGAGAGAGAGGCAGCAAACGGTCCAAGAAAGAAAAGCCAGAAAAGACAGGAACAAGAAGCAGAGCAACAATAAGAAGAGAAGCACCAGTCATGATGTACGTGGAGTGGAGGAGAGGGAGGCAGGAATGACAGGCACCCAAAGAAAGAGAGCAGAGGGGTGGATAAAAAAGATTCAAACAGCAGCATACACGAAGAAGCAACATGTTACGCAGAGGAAAGGAAACAAAAGACGACAGGAGAAAAAAGGGTAAAGGGTTGATTTCAGGAGCAAATAGTGCGGTACAGGCTAAATGGTGTTTGGTTTTTACGACTGTGAAAGAGCTTCGAGACAAAACATGGAGTTATTTAAAGTGAAACAAGATCTGTATTGGGGAAAGGATGCCAAAAAAGGGAAGTAGTGTGAGGAAATACTAGCAGGCTAATACATTCAGGGCGGGCAGGTAGGGGAGGAAGTCAGGTACTCAAATATACATCTACATGTATATTTGTTTGGGAGGATTAAAGCAGTAACTGAATCAAACAAACATTAAATTGTACTCACGATTTTATCAACAAGTATGAAGTTGTGTGCATGTAGTAAAATGTATCTGTACCACAAAGGGACGTGCTATTTTTGTCAATTTAAACACAAATGGAGCAACATCCCTTGACATCCAAAAACAGCCTCTATTTGAGCCCAAAGACTTTTTAATCTGCAAGGAGTGATGATGCTGAAACACAGAAGATGCTGTGCTGGAGAGATACTGACTGAGCTGAGCTGTGTTGTCGGGGAAATCAACAGAACCCTTGAATTTGGAAACAGTAGCAAACAGGAACATAATCCTGATTTTGATCTAGAGAGCTAAGGACAGCTGGGTACCACATGCACACAAGTCCCCAGACGCCCACCTGTCTGTGTGTGAGGCACTCCCTGCCCTCGCTGGGTGATCGCGACCAGCGGCGGTCTCGATCCCTCTCCCTCTCTCTCTCCCTCTCCCTGTCCCGGTCGTGCTCTCGGTCCCGGGAGTGTCGGTGTCCATACTCGCCCCCTCGCTCTGCTACATAGCGCTCTTTATCTATGGAGCCGTGGTGGTGATGGTGATGATGGTGGTGTTTGCGGTCTTTGGACCGGCCGCGGTCCCGGTCACGATCCTTGTCTTTGAGGTCACCAGACTGAGTGGTTGTGCTCAGGTCTGTGCCCAGGCCTGGTGGTGGAGGTAAACAGGCTTGTTAATAGTTGTGTGAAACAACAGAAACTGTGGTAATTAAAAAGAAACTGACACCCAAACCCTTTCCAAAACAAAAACTCAAACAACTTTTTTTTCTTTGTTTAAACCAGCTGTGAGCAGTTTCTGGAAAGCTAGCGTTAGAGTCCACTTCCCATATGTCTTTAATGACTTTTCTTTGTTCAAGACAACTTCTCACGGGATACAATGCGATGAGGTAATGTATTTATTAACAGTTACATAGCACTGTTGTTTGAAACATAAGGTTTTGTCAGGTTTCAGTAAAACCAGGAGGGAACATTCTATAATGTTAGATCTTGATTTAGTACAAACTAATATTTAAGTAACCATAGTCTACTGTTATTGCTACGCTCTGTTTTGCTTAGGAAGCAGACCCAGTTTGTACTGGTTTAAGAGCCATTTAGCGCTACTCACAGTCTGGTGCTGAGACATGTTGTATAATGATAGCCAATAGGTTGGAATGAACATTAGCACAAACAGCATAGCTTATGTTTTGCCCTGTAGTTAATGTTTTAGCCCTTCAGCCTATGTTTTAGCCTTTAATCCATGCTCTATCACACTCCCTTTTAGCTTTCTTATGTTCTGTTTCTGTCAGACAGTTCAGCTACTGCTCCTGCTTAAACTACTAAATAAATCACAGAAATCTGTTTCAGCAGAGAAAAATATAGATCTCTCTTCTCACTACTTCACTTCATCAACCTGCATGGTGTTGCAATAGAGACTTCAGTGTGCTGTAAATCAATCCACTCATGCTCAACCAGACCGGGGTATATAAAAAAATATAAAAAATATATAAAAATGAGAATTTTTCGTGATCACTTTGAAACTTCTCACAGCCCCTTTAATGTCTTATAAATACCTCTACATGATGCTAAAATAAAAACCTCAAGCCTGGGTTGCTTTTATGTTCCACAACTTAAATGAAGTAATTTAGGACATCTTCTATTAGACATATGATAAAAACATTGGCTGTGTTTTGACTTTTTGTTGGTCTGTAGGAGAATCTTTAAAGTTCATCACAGCTGGGTCAGTTAAGTTACAAAGCATTCTTTTTAGAGCTGAGGCTTAAACTGAATCTATGCAGGCTTTAACATACCACATAAGCATGTGGAAGGATGGGAAACTCTCAGATCAGAACCATACTTCCAAATATCATGTATAGCATCCAAATAACTCTTTTGAATTTCAGTTTGTTTCCAGTTTGACCTCCACAAATTTGACTGGAGTCCGTCCCACCTGTGTCACCCTCAGTGTATCGATGCAGGGACCTCTCGGATGCCCGATGACTCCGCTCTTTTCTCCGGTGTCCATGTCTGGAGCTTCTGCCCTCTTCAGGCACGCGCTCCATGGTGTAGTCGTCTGGTCCTCCTTTGTCCCGGTGTCCTCGCCCGGACCTGCTGTGGCCCAGAGACGAGGCCGAGCGCTTCATCGGACTGCTGTCATTAATGGTCTGAGAGACAGAGAGAAAGAGAGAGCACCGAGGCGGGAGAGGTAGGGAGAGAAAGAGGTGCAGGGGGAGACGTTTCCTTTGATTGGTGTTTTTTGAGAGATATCAGGTGGGAGTACTGTGTGTTTGTGTGTGGATGTTCATGTATGAATAAGGTCTGTGAGAACCTCACTATCAAAGTACTTCAAAAATAAAGATGGAAAACAGTTTGTAAGGTAGGCGATGGGCGAGACCTATCATCATTATTCAGCTCTTACAAAAGAAGCTATTTTTTTATTCCTGATGGAATCATAGTAAGAATTTCAGATTAAAAGATTTTTTTTTTTTTTTTTTACAAAAACAGAGCACCCTTCAAATCAAACACAAACTGAGAAGAAACCATCTATGCTGCAAACTGCAAAACTTGAAATCCAGGCAAATATATTTGTACTTTCATTAAAAATTCACCTGACAAGTCACGAGAAAAAAGTTTTCTTTCAAGATATGAAAAGACAAAAATGATGCCTGAAGTGAGTAAAAAAATCTGCTAATTGGTTCAGACAAATGTATTTGTTTATTTCATTTAGACATTTTTCTTATTTAAAAAAAAACATCTCTGCTCTTAAGTAGAGTTGCAAATTGGTGGGAAACTTCTGACAACTTTCAGGAAAGTTGCATATAGTAAATATTTGTGCCTATTATTGTGATAGTTTGACTCAGTTAGATAATGTCTTTCTAAATTATTGCATTAGAAGTTTGCATGCATGCCTGCTTAAAGCGAACCACATTTTTTTCATATTTATACATGTATAAGACCAGGTACAATCAGTTAATGTAAATTCTCAAAAAATTCCTAATAATTGCAGCAAAATTCCTTGAGGAAAGATTCAATTTGTAAAAAATCCCAGAATTTTGCAACCCTACTCTTCAGTCATAATTTTGTCTGTCAAATCTTGAAATAAGACTTTGTTTTTTTAGATCTCTAAAATATTTAATTAAAGCTTTCTATTATTTTTCATTGACAATTAAGGATGTTACACCTGTACTGCTCCCTAATTACCCTGTTTGTCTTAATCTGCAAACTTTTGTAGCAAAAGATAAAAAAGACAGGAAAAAAGGAGACTTTAAATAGATGGTGGCAAACAGCCATGCCTTCCATGCGTCTGTTATCGCTTTGACATAAAAAAGGAAGAGAAAGTTCAGTAAAATCCTCGCCCCCCTTAACCCTTAAACATGGAACATTCCAGGCTGCAAAGACTCCTCTATTCTGGAGCTTCAATGAGCTTTATCCAGCCATGCAGGTAGCTACATCGACGTTGTCCTGAGTGCTCATGCTCTGACAGGACAAAGCCGATGGAGCCACAAGTTTCTGACCTCATCATGAATCCTGGTTAGGCTACTTCAGTGCTAGATCCTTTAGGCAGCTGCTCTGATTTTCACTTGTTGTGACAGATTAGCAGATGATTGAAAAACACCAGAATATTTGGCCTCATAGAAGTAGCACTGAGAAACCCAACATCATACCCACTCACACACATCCATTCCTGAATCATTCCTTTTCCCTCCTCTTGTCTTCAGTCACTCACATTGATGCACACACACTTTTTTCTTTTAGCAAATTCTGCATGCAGGTAAGCAGGAATGAATGTAGACCAACAAAAACGACCTGAACACAAAGAGCACGGTAACAGACAAGCACACAGGCATGAAGACACAGAGAGACAAGCAGCTGAAAGACACAAAGATGCCACGAGACAACGTGATAAGGGACGTGCAGAGNTTTTTCCAAAAACAGAGTACCCTTCAGATCAAACACAAACTGAGAAGAAACCATCTATGGCTGCAAACTGCAAAACTTGAAATCCAGGCAAATATATTTGTACTTTCATTAAAAATTCACCTGACAAGTCACGAGAAAAAAGTTTTCTTTCAAGATATGAAAAGACAAAAATGATGCCTGAAGTGAGTAACAAAATCTGCCAATTGGTTCAGACAAATGTATTTGTTTATTTTATTTAGACATTTTTCTTATTTAAAAAAACCCCATCTCTGCTCTTAAGTAGAGTTGCAAATTGGTGGGAAACTTCTGACAACTTTCAGGAAAGTTGCATATAGTAAATATTTGTGCCTATTCTTGTGATAGTTTGACACAGTTAGATAATGTCTTTTTAAATTATTGCATTGGAAGTTTGCATGCATGCCTGCTTAAAGCGAACCACATTTTTTTCATATTTATACATGTATAAGACCAGGTACAAGCAGTTAATGTAAATTCTCAAAAAAATTCTAATAATTGCAGCAAAATTCCTTGAGGAAAGGTTCAATTTAAAAAAAAAAAAACATTTTTGCAACCCTACTCTTCAGTCATAATTTTGTCTGTCAATATCTTGAACTAAGACTTTGTTTTTTTAGATCTCTAAAATATTTAATTAAAGCTTTCTATTATTTTTCATTGACAATTTAGGATGTTACACCTGTACTGCTCCCTAATTCCCCTGTTTGTCTTAATCTGCAAACTTTTGGAGCAAAAGATAAAAAAGACAGGAAAAAAGGAGACTTTAAATAGATGGTGGCAAACAGCCATGCCTTCCATGCGTCTGTTATCGCTTTGACACAAAAAAGGAAGAGAAAGTTCAGTAAAATCCTCGCCCCCCTTAACCCTTAAACATGGAACATTCCAGGCTGCAAAGACTCCTCTATTCTGGAGCTTCAATGAGCTTTATCCAGCCATGCAGGTAGCTACATCGACGTTGTCCTGAGTGCTCATGCTCTGACAGGACAAAGCCGATGGAACCACAAGTTTCTGACCTCATCATGAATCCTGGTCTCCGATGAAGTCACGATCTAGGAAATCCGTCGACGAGACTAAAAGTGAACAACACTGTCTAATCGTCTACTAACTTTTTGTGGTCTTATAAACCGGAGTATCTTCATCGTGACTCTTTGGGTTGTAGTATGGGTGAGTGTGTGTAGGTAAGGACTTAGTAAGGAAAAGGGAGGAGAACAGAAGTCAGTGAGTGTAACTAGCACACACACTTTTTTCTTTTAGCAAATTCTGCATGCAGGTAAGCAGGAATGAATGTAGACCAACAAAAACGACCTGAACACAAAGAGCACGGTAACAGACAAGCACACAGGCATGAAGACACAGAGAGACAAGCAGCTGAAAGACACAAAGATGCCACGAGACAACGTGATAAGGGACGTGCAGAGTCCAGCCCAGTCCCAAACACAGAGGCAGCAAAGGATGCTGGGACATGCTGAAAGAAATCTGTCCAAATGATAAAGAAAACTCTTTCTACACTGAAGAGGAAACATGGAGACGTGACAGATGAGGAAAACAGAATTTTGACGACTCGAGAAAGAGAGAGGGAGGGGGAGAGGGAGAGAGAGAGAGACAAGACAGGGAAGACAGGGTACATACACTGAGGTTACTGCCACGTTGTTTCCCTTTCCTCCGCTGCTGTATGAGCACAGAGAAGACACACACACACACACGCACGCACACACGCATACAAAAGAGCCGCAAATACACAGGAGTGGACACACATGAAGTATACACACAGCACCAGAAGAGGGAGGAAAGAGGAGAGGATGGGTTGACACACAACAGACGAGAAAAGGGGGTCAGAGAAGAACAACCAGGTGTAGGTTAAACGAAAGAAAAAAAAGATGGGGTGCCAGGGTGGAGCGCAAGGAAAGAGAGGAAAGAGAGGAAAAGAAGGAGGGACAGAGAGAGAGAGAGTTCGATTAGACATAGAAGCTGCAGTGAAGGTGGAAGAGAAACACTTACCACAGACAGTGGATGGTGCCCACACAAGATTATAAAGACAAGGTCACCATGAAAATGCTCAATCAACAGCACCACAGTCACAACAGCCGTGACAACAGAGAGCAAAACACACATACAGATGGATATATACAGGAGCCCCAGGTGGTCATGCATCACTTTCTTATTTACTCTGTTTTCCAATTTTAGAGCTCCAGTTTCAAATCATCAAACAAATACAGAAAAGATCTTTTACGTCCCATTTCTCAGTTTCAGAGAGAAGCAAAAGCTAAAAAGCACCAAAACAAACATTCCTGGCAAGCTCTGCAGATGAACCTGAAAAACAAGTCCCGGTGTTATATTTGCTGATTGTCACACAGAGAATATTGAATGTAAAGATGCATGTCTCCTCAGGGCTCCCGTAGATATTCACAGTTACTTTTGACTCAAACAGCAGACAACAGAGTGACAGAAACAGAGTGAGGAACAGGGCACATTGAGAGCACTGAAAAATCTTTAAAGCACATTTAACTACTTAACTTAACAACACACATAATCACACACACACACACACACTCACACACCTACAAGTACACACAATGTTATGCTGGATCCCAAAATGCCCCCAAATTTCAAAAAGAGCTCTGCACAACCTTCAATAAAAAAGGAAGAGACAGTTTAGTACAAAAGTAACAAAAACCAAGAGTAAATAATGGAGCGCACAGAAGTGTGTGAACTGTATCTGTTTGTGTGTGTGTTTGTGTATGTAAAAATGTGAATATGACAACCAGAGCACTCCCCAGAGCTATAACATTATCAAATGGATGAATGTGTTGGATGACAACAGGACAACCACGACCAAAAACCTGCATGCAGGTGTGAGGATGACAGGACGAGGAGACAACAGAGGAGGAGGAGAACAGAGGAGCAGAGGTCTGACTTTGCCTTGTTGTGGTCCTTTTAAATGCATGTTTGGAAGTTTGGGGAAAACAATGACATGTTTTCATCAGAAAAATCATCATGTGGTCACATTACCTGAAATGATGGAGGGAGGGGGGGCTACAGCTCAATCTTCTTGCTGATTTTAGTCAAAGTGAAGTGGATAAACTCTCACAGACATGGATTCAAGTGACCACAGCAATTAACGTTTCAGCAACCAGTCAGATCTTTGATGATCTTTTCAACCCGAAGCGGATGAGGAGCACAGAGAAATGGGAGGAATAGAAAGAGAGTGGAAAGGTGAGAATGCTGCTCACTTGGTTGTCGCCTGGGAGGCGGGGCATGGAAGCGGCCCTGCCATGGCCTTCCATTGGTGGAAAGTGCTCGGTATCCGAGTAACCATCCTGCCCCATCTCTCTCATCTCTACCGTCTGCAAACAGAGCAGGAGAGCAGGAGATGGCTGCCATGAAAACTGAGAGGGAGCAGGGGGGGGACAGGTGGGAGAGTTTGTTATCCAGAGAAGAAGAGAACTGAGGCTCTCAGAGAAAACTGAGTGAGTAAGTGTGTGAGTGAAGAGGGAATTTATCCTCAAGCTTTGCTTACTTTTATTGTGCTATGAATGAAAACACGGAGCTGTAAGTTTGGGCTCACGCTGATAAGATCATGAGTTCGAGCTACAGTTACAGTTTGTGGTTTTACAACTGCTACTGTCAGAAAGGGAGCTATATTGTAAAAACAGAAATCTACATGAAATATTCTTAGTGAAATTGTCTTTTTGGACTTAATATGATCTTGAAAAATGTCCTCAACTTATCAGGAGAAAAAATGTTGCCAGAATTGCTTGATAAGAGTAAAAAATTGTGCTAACAGTAAGAAAAATGCACTATTTAGTTTCTTATATTAATTCTTCTTTCACATTTGACATTTTTTTCTCATTTGCACTAAGGATTGACTGATATGGATTTTTTTAAGGGCTGATGTCGATTCTGATTTTTTTTCATCAACCTTAGCAAATTATATATTTTGGCCGATGCAGTTTTGATCCCTCAATTTACATGATAAAAATGACACAATGATAACAAATGGTGTGGTTCCCACTTTCAAAATAAGGAAATTTTTGAACCCTTTTTGAAACTACACCAAGATGAAAAAGAGAAGCAGAATATGTTTTAAACAATAGGAACAGCTTAATCTTTGTCTAACTTTATCAAACAGTTTTAAAGTTTCTTCATTCTGCAGTGTGCAAGTAGGGGAGGAGCAAGTCATGGTCCGCATGTGGACTGTAGTGTCTTCTTGCAACACATAGCTGTTCGTGGATCCCTGTCTGTAAATCATGCTGGCGGAAATTATATTGGTGAACCCATCCGCGTATCGACTGATGCCGAAACAAGCAAAAAGAAAAAAAAAACGGCCCAAAATATAAGCCTGCTGATATATCAGTCAATCCTTAAGATGCTGATTTTTTACTCTTCACAAGAAATTTGCGTGCCACTTTTATCTTTTAATACCATGAGGATATTTTTCACTATTATTAAGTCTAATGAGACAATTTTGCCTGAATATAAGACATAGACACATGCTTGAATTTTTCAGTGTAAGAGTAAACATATATTTTTTATCTGTTTAAACAGCATCAGTGCTGTGTCAGGGAGAGAAATCTGACTTCAGTGGGAAATCTAGCAAAAGTGAAAGGAGTATTTATACACACTAACAAACAGCACTTCTGGACAGATGCTGGGGCTAAAGGATCCAGAATAAGTCATGTTTGTAAACAGTCTAATAGGGCTTGGCGTCTTCTCAGCTCGTGAAAAAAATCTCCAAACGAAGCTTTATTTAAGAAGCTGAAACAACTTGTGGTCCGTGTATACTGCCCAGTGACTCGGCGTTATTTGGCTTTGCCTTTTCTAATGTCCTGTGGGTTATCATTCAAACTGGTTTGAATGAAGCCAACAGCCACTCTCTTCTATTAAACTCCTGAATTTAAACGTCTCCAGACCTCCGTCTATGGATATGAAGAGGTGACTCAGTAACAGGGGACGACTGGTTCAGAGACCTGTCGGGCCCTTCGAGAGGTCTACAAGCAGAGAGGTTTAATATGAAGACAGAAACATGACCCACCCTGAAGACAGAAGCCAGAAAGACTTGTGAAAAGAAAGTGAAGGAAGAATCTGCTGAGATAAAAGAATAAAAACTATGCAGAGATGTTTGAAAGATGAAACCGGTTAAAGAAAATGTTCCCCCATGACGATGCTAACTGAGGAGGAGAGAAAAAAGAGATCACAACAAATCAGTGGAGACAGGACAGAATGACCTCTGAACCTCTCTGTTTTGTGAGATGCTGGCTTCACATTTGCAAATCATGTTAAGTCTGTATATGAAAGACAATAGTGCAAAGGTGACATACAAAAGTGCACTATATTTCATTTTAACATCTAATATGTTGCTATTGCTTATTTCACATAAGCTTTAAACGATCTTTTGAGCATCTTAATTTGTATCACACTGCAAAAACTCAACACTTTACCAAGTATATTTTTCTAATTTCTTGTCAAAATTTCTCATCACGTGTAATAAAAGACACAGTTACTTAAAGGGAAACATTTCAGTAAATTGGAACTTGCTTCTAAATGGATCATCTTAAATATCTTGTGAGTCATTTCTAAATTGAGACATACTTATATTTCTTGTCCTAAGGTTTTGAAGTGGCTGAGTTATTTGTTAAATAAATAATCTTGTTTCAGAAAATAGACTCGGCTTGAATAAAAATATCTTTGTTTAAATCTGTAGCTTATTATATGCTTAGGAGACACAAAACTTCTCAAAACAAGAGAATGTAGCTGAAATGAGTTTTCCCAACTATTTCCAAGGTCTTTCTTATTTAGCAAAGCTTAAATCTGCTTACCAGGAGAATTTTCACCTGTTCATCTGGCAGTATTTTATTTTTAATTTTGCTTATTAGAAGCAAAATTATCTTGTATTCATTTTCTAAAACTTATTTTCAGGGTGGCTTTTCCTTGTGTATAATTATGTCAAGATTATGGCACTAGTATTCACTTAAATAAGAATATTTTTCAACACACTGAGAAAAGAATTCTCGTAATTTTTATTTGTATCAAGATAAATGCACTTGTTATTAGTGAGAATACACAAATGTTAATTTTTTTTTTTGGAAAGTCTTGACAAGCCAAATTTTGTTCGTCTGTTGGCAGATAATTTTGCTTAGTTTAAGTAAAATACCCCTAGTTTTGTTTATGTTTTTCTCCTTTTTGAAGGCTGGATTTTTGCAGTGCAGGAACGGGGTGCAAAATTAAGAAACCAACATCAACCATACGTAATTGTACCTTACCTGAACTTTAGTTTTAAAAAGGCAAACAAACTTTAGGTCTTATATAATAAAGGCAGGGACTCTGCTCTCCATGGGAATGAAACTGACATTTGTAGCTGCATAAAGATCCTTTACCATTCACTGTCCTCCGTGTTTCTTTTGTTTGGCAGAAATGACATGAAAGTCAGGACAAATGCTGAATGGATTGTGTTTTTGAAAACTTCACACAAACTTCATGTTTCCTTTGTGAGGTGTGTGTGAGTGTGAGTGTGTGTGTGGGTGTGTGTTCTGTTCGGTGTGTCGTCCTCAGTGTGTGCCAGTCTAAACTTGCTACCTGAGAGTTGCTCATGCTTCCCAGGCCATCCTCAGGGTGTCCCTCAGGACTCCAGCTGCCCACCTTCTGGGACATCTCCTGAGCACGAGCCGTCACCCATGATTGGCTCGCTGGGATCCCACCCCCCACCGGCCTATGACACACACACATACGATCAAAGACACACCTTCTTTAACTGCTCTGGCTTCACGTCCTGCAAAGTAAAGCTCAGCATCATGGCACTCACAGACTGTTGGCTGTCTCAGTCGTCTCAGGTGGAGGCAGAGCGTTGTTGAGTCCCGGCCCCCCGTCCTGAGCGGGGGAAGGTGGCTCCACGCGCTGAAACAGTAATGGCGTTCGATTCTGTGTGAGATATACAACATGGCCGTCGCCAGCTATCAGGCAGACTGACAGGGAAATGGAGGGGAAAGGAGCAGAGCAGGAACAGAGGACATGTAGAGAGTGGGGGGGCTGTTGGCTGAAGCGGAGCGAGGCAGAAGAGGTTATGCAGGAGGAAGAAAAGGAGGGGAGGACTTTTGAGCAACTGATGCCCAGCGGCAGGAAAATGAGATGGGTGAAGTGCATTCTGGGACCTGGAAACCCTCTGAAGTGTCCAGGTCCAGGTCTTAAACTATAGAAGTGTTTGAAAGGTTTAATAATGTTGCGAAACATTCTGCATTTCATGTTAGTAATTTCAATATCATGAGAAACAGAAGATGAATTTTGGATAAATGAAGGACCTCGCTCGAAGGAGGGAAGTTCATAATGGAGGATAAACAGTCCTGGAGAGGGGAACATCGCAGGTGGGGTGCATGATGGGACAAATGCAGAGTCAAAAACAGACCTATACACGCTGGGAAATGTTCATTTTGAGCCCTTTGATTCAAAACATTTCAAATGATTTCATGTGTTTGCTCCAACAACTGAACGGTTAAACATGATGATGATGGATGAGAGGATGCTGGTGTTTGTTTGGATAAAGGATTTGGGGGGGATGCTCGCTGGAGAGAAGGTGCAGAAAAGCTTTTTCAGGTGAAAGCTTTGACCCTGGAGTATCAGATATCATTCTCTGACATGAAGATGGGAGAGAAATGTGTTCAGTTACCTCTGTTTCCAGAAGTGCTCTCCTTTTGTTTGAAAGTACAAAACCATTAAGGGAATGTAACTGTCCCGGGTTACAAGCATGGGTGAAGGGGAGTGAGAAGGTTCAGTATCTTTACAAGCAGTCTACACGGGAAAGAATCAAGCTCAGGAAAAAGGAGCCGTTATGAGATCTCCTGTGCACCTCAGGAGCTGTGACAACACCTCCACCTGCTGGAAACAAAACCCTTTCTGCTCAGTTAATGAGCACTCTCAGTTCTGTGAGAAAATCCTCTGGGATTACATTTTTCTGCACAGTACCAATGCTACAGTTCTTATTAAGGAGGGAAGTTACATATTTCGCCAGCAGATGGCAGCACTGGTTATGGAGCCAGAGATGCAGCAGGAGCCAGAGGATGGTTCCTCCTCAGTGCCCTTTGAGGTGACTGACTGAGGATGTGGATGAGGGTTGTCACAGTCCTGGATTATATGAATGGGATTACAGCCCGGCAGCCTTGATTTCAGTGCGTCAGTCTGCCTTCATCTTTAAAGGGTTGGATGCAAATTAAGAAAAGTGTTGTTCCCTCTGAGACCGCAGTACCTGCTCATCCCGAAGTGCCTGCGAGCGCTTGATCTTGCTCTGCCGGTAGTACTCCATGATCATCATAGCCGCGTAGATTTTCCCCACTGTGAGGTCTGTCGCTGCTGAGAGAATGACAAGTTACCCTGCAAGATTAGACCTTTTGGTATGGACCCTGAGCGCGAGGAATGGGAGAAAGGGGTGAGGGATGCACACGAACAGAAACATAGTTTGACTCACACACCAACACAGACATACACATGGACATTGAGCATTTAGTCTTTTCACAAGCAGATTTTTTTAAACTGAAGCTTACTCTATTTGACTCTATATCACACTTAAATCTCCAACACAGGTTAAATCTTATAAAAGCAACTCATGCTGATAAAGGCTGAACAAAACTCAGTGGCTCTAAGAATCTGTAATCATGTGAATGCAAGACTCAAAAGAAATTTAAAGCAAAGTCATGTCAAACTTAAACTTAGTATATAAATAAAATTTCTAATCAAGACTTAGCAGAACATTTCTTTTAGCTTTTGGTCATTTTTCAAGTAGATCGCATGCATTTCACAAACTGAAGCATACACTGTGGGATGCAACCAGTGCGTTGGCACATGTGCATTTAGTCTCAGTGTAAGGACACTCGAAATAAACGGTAACTTCTATCGGTCAGCCAGCAGCTGTGCACAGCCGACCTCCCCTGGAGTGAAAAGACGTCTATAGAGAGTTGATCTATAGTGAGGCACCCTCTGATCTCAGGCACAC
Source organism: Thalassoma bifasciatum (assembly GCA_008086565.1). Taxonomy (NCBI): domain Eukaryota; kingdom Metazoa; phylum Chordata; class Actinopteri; order Labriformes; family Labridae; genus Thalassoma; species Thalassoma bifasciatum. Next base: position 906,041 of record RPOG01000036.1, on the reverse strand, counting down.
ACAGGTGAGGTGTGAGGGTCTGGGGCTGATGGTGAGGGGGTGTTTCTGTGACTGAGAGAAAGCAAGTGAGTGTGTGTGAGCGTGTGTGTAGAAATGTGCATCTTCCATGCAGGCTCTGCCATATCTAAAGCCTTGTTTACACCTAAACTTCGGAGGTGGAGGAAATTGAGCTTTTCTGTACTAATTTATCGTTAATATTTGTGGACATGATTTCTTTTTAAAACTTAATATGAAAATAAATGTGAGCTCAGCTGTGTTTGAACTTGATAAACTTTGGAATCTGACCATTGTGCCCATTTTTTTCCCTTTTTTTATTTTTGGATTGGACAAATGGTTTGTAAATGCCAGTCATTTGAGAAGATTCCAGCGATAGATGGGTTAAAAAGCCTGAGTGTTGGCTGGTAGGGTTTAAGAATCTCAGAGATTTGGGGCAGGTTTCCAGGCCCGCTAACACCATGAAAGACCACCCTTCTTTATGGCAGTGGGAAGTGCAGTGATGATAATTATTAAACTACTTACTGTCTTTCCCTCTGATATAAAATCTTCTTTTAGTGGGCACCAATAGCCTAGTGCAGTGGTTTCCAAACTTTTAAGGCCCTCTTTAAAGTCTCAAAAAATTTTGCTGTCCACCTGGACTCACCCACTTTTAATTTCCTTTTAAAAATGATAGAATTCAAACATTTACAGCATTTTCTTGATCTCTGTTTAATTGCCCCCCAAGAAAATCAAACTACTTAAGAAATGGTTTGGTGGCCCACTTGCAATACTTTCATGACCCACCAGGGGCATGCAGCCCACAGGTTGGGAATCACTGGCTTTGTGGTTGGGCAGTACACCCCCATGAGTATCCCTACATTTATCCTGCAGCACCCTTCCTGTATTCCTCCCAACTCTCACCTTGTTTCCTGCTGTATCCCCTGTCCTGTCCTCTCTGACAGAGGCATAAAACCCCCCAAAATAGAAATCCTCCCTGATGTCTCTGTGGTATGTGGCTGTGGGGATGTGAGGGCATGTGCCACTTGTATCAGAGGGTGCAGCAGTGACAGGGACTGGCTGAGAAAAGCGGTCCTCGGGTGGCGTGAAGAGAAACATCGTTGGAGCACTGGGCGGCACAGGGTGGCTGCGTCCGTGGCCACAAGGCTGCACCTGAACCCATACTCTGCAACTTACACTTGTGGGGCGTCACCAGCAAATCCAGAGTCTTCTGAGACAGGTTGGGCCAGATCGCCATCATCTCCTTCCTCAGCTCTGCGTCCATCTGGTGCTTGTCTACACCGCCTGGGCAGATACAACAAGCATACACACACATGGATACACACACAAATATGCAAACACCCACATCCAAGTGCAAAGACATTCATACATTCAGACACAAAGGCAGAAAGAATAGATTAATCACACTCAGTCACAAACAAACAATTCACATACATTCAGTTTGATATAAAAATACACAAACATGTAAACAGAGACACAAGAGAGACACGCAAACTTCTTAGAGAGGGCATTACGGCTGCAAAAACCAAACGATTAGGGCTGCAATGATGAATCGAAAAGATCAATAAAAGTTGAATGATATTTGGTCCTGCATTCACTTGGAATTGGATTGACACCAAATCTTGTAGTATCTCACACCACAAGTTTCTATTATTCTGCCCATTCTGTTGAAAATAGTTTACAATGTAGCTACTATGATTACCTATGATTCATATTTGAAACTGATAAACTGATACAGGGAAAAGGTTATTTGTATCTTTTTTCCCCCATTCCCCGATTAATCATAAAAATAATTGTCAAATTAATCGACCAATAAAATAATCACTAGTTGCAGCCCTACATACGATTTTAGTGTTGCAGGCAAGATCCAAACCCTCAGCTCCCGTATGAGGAGCATCAGGAAGAGATGGCAGATTGGATGTTAGAGCTGTATTTGGGAGGAAATCAGAGTTAAGGACATAAAAGAGGGATTCGAACCTTCGGCACCCTTGGCGATCTTGATGTCCAAGGCCGTGCGGATCAAGGCCATGAGAGTGGAGTTGAAGTGGACTGTGTTGTCGTCTGCAACAGGAAGATCCATACGAAGGAGTCTCTGTGGAGGAGCCAATCAGTGTGGACAGTGAGGACATCAGGAAAGAGGCGTGACGTACGTGGAACCTCCAGGTGACGAGGGGGAGTCGAGGAGGAGGGCAAGGGGAAGGGGTTTGGGGGGAGGTAGGCTGAGGGAGCTTTGCATAGCTGTTTTCACAGACTCAGCTTCAGTGTTTGATTCAAATAAAGGCTTTTTTATGCTTGTGTGTTCAGTGATATGAAGGAACCTGTGAGAGCAAAAGCATCGACGGCAGGTTTCTTTTGTTTGTCCCTTGATTTAATACAATTATTCATGTTATGGCTGCAGGTCGTTCATATAATTATCTAAGCCATTACCGCAAAGATTTTCTGCTTGATCTCACAGGTCGTTGAAACTCAATCCTGAGTCTTCTGACGATGAAACATCAGGCAGGCAGCAGCTATCATGCAGAGCTCCCCCTGGTGGTTTGGAGGTTCACAGTGAAAACCACAAAGACCGGATGCTAAACCAATAAAGCAAAACAAATAAGGGACCACTCTGAGGAAAAGCAGCTGTCTAGTTTTGTTTATTGGTTTCATCCTTTGAGGTCCTGTTGGTTTTTGATTGAGACGAACTTCACGGGGACACACACCAACTCACGGATGCCGGAGTGAGGTTAGTGTGTGTTTGGTGACAGGGTACGACGACAACCTGGACATGCAGCTTATCATGCCTCGAACATACCCAGCTTTAACATCCTCTATATCCACCCACTGACTCTTTTTTTTAACCCAGCCCCTCTTGCACATCTCAACCCCATGCAGCATGCGATGCACACGCAATATGCCTCACAGGACAAGCAGCTGCGCAGCCGTACACAGAGAGCATCCTCTGCTGGCGACATTAGAATGAGTTTGTGAGCTGTGCTGTCGCTGAAGGAAGGATGGGACTAGGCTGAAGTGATAGAGTACCTATCTCTATCGTTGGTTATCTGATGTCTAATGTGTGAAAAATGGGCACATTGGAGGGTTAATAGGTGAGAGAGAGCAGCATTCTGTGAAACAAAAAGAAGAAGAAACAGAAAAAAAGGGCCTCCATGGAAGAGTAAGTTTAGGTGACAAGAAGAAAACGGTGCAGGTGAGCTTAATCCAGGGGGGAAGTTGGAAATATGAAGCGGGGGAATATTTCTCCTGACAGAAAATAGATTCAAGGAGACGGGAAAGCCTTAGGCAAAGATGATTGAGATATTTAACTCAAGAGGTTAACAGGTTAAAGTTCGTAAAGAGAAAAAGTGGACAAAGAAAAAAAGAGAACTGAAGGAAACGAAACTTCACCACACTGAGCTGTAAGAGAGCCGTCCGGCCTGAAGACTCATCTGCCTCTCCTCAGGACAGAGAAGATCAGAGGCTCAAAGCAGTGGAGCATTATGGGACATTGTTCTGTGGACGGGTGGGGAGGTCAAAGGTCAGGTTTGGAATTGTCTCATTGGCAGGATGATGAGGAGGTAAAGTTAGGGAGGATTTACAGCAACCTTCTGGAAAACTGATCCAGGATCCAGGTGTAAAGTTTAAGTCATGCACAGGTAACACTTTATATTAACTACCCACTTTTACCATTGGTCAAGCATCAGTTCAGTAGTACTTCTTTCTTAACTCAGCATCTGTAAAGCATTGTCTGTACATTAATACTCATTTGTATGTCATGTGCCAACCATTTAAAAGCTGTTTGTTCAAATGGTTTTATACAGCCAGAGCTTAAATGTTAATACCTTTTATATAATTGATATTTTACATATGAGAAAAATATAAGATAAATAAGTCATTTGTGACAACCTAAATTAATCACAATTTCCTCTTTGTTCACTAACTCTTGCTACATGTTCAAATCACTATCTGTAAATGGTTTATAACTAGTTCATAATGACCATAATCGCTCATTTGTAAGTGGTGAATCCATCATTTATAAAGCATGAACAAAGGGTCAGTTAACGCATTATAGAGGCTCATATTTATCAATAATAAAACATTTGTAACTGTGTTTGCACATAATACATGAGCAATGCTTTACAGATGATGAGTTACTTTTAATTGATGCTAATCTAATGCTTTACTCATGCTAAAAAAGTGTGTAGTTAATGTAAAGTGTTACCAATGCACATCGAAGTTGCTGTTCAGAGGGTGTGATGAGGAGTATCAGAGTTCAGGGAGGAGGCTTCGAGGGAAAAAAATGTGTGAGGGTAGAAGCAAGAAGATGGAAAAAGGAGAAAAGGATCTGATGTAAAACTGGGAGGAGAAATAAACATTCCTAAAGGAAGGGAGGAAGCTGAAGCAGCAGAAACCTGGGTCAAATAATTCTGTATGTTCACTTCAAAGTACTCTAATTCAGTCCCATCCATGAGGATAAAGGGATGCTGTGAGGAGTGTTTATTATTGGGCCCAGGTCTGCTGAAGGAGGAGTGATGTTAGCGATGGGGTGATCTCCTGCGCCTACAGGCTGAGTGGCCGGCTGTCCCCTGAGGCTCACAGTGATCCGCCAATGATGCTCATGATGCTGTCAGAGGTGTTACATGACCATGTCGTGACAAAGAGGGAGGTTTATTCACATCTCTCTATGTATTTTAGATTGAGTGGAGTTAACTGTGTCCGTGCTCGTGGTCTGACAGACGGGTGTTGGTGGTTATCGGCCATGCAGAGGGCAGGTGAGGTAGAGTGTGTATGTGAAGGGAGGGGAGCAGTATGCAGAAATGAGGGGGGCTGGAAACAGAATAGAACTGCATTGACGACAGAACCAAAGGACAAAGAGAAGGTTGGACTTGCAGATAGAAAAGGCAGCTTGGGGGCTTGGAGCTGCTACATGAAGGGTAACAGAAAAGAACTGCGTCTGAATGACAACCAAAGACTCTCTGAGGAGAACACACCACTGACACAAACCCTCCTGCTCTCTCTACCATTAGAAAGAACAGATCACATCTGTGTACAGCTATGATTCAGTGTGTGTTTGCATGTGTTTGCGTGTCCGTCGGATCCACAGGACGGGACGAGTCAGAGGACGCAAGTCTGTCGGACCTTCCAAGCCCTGCTGCACACGCAGGCATGTCTCAGTGTAAGAACTTGTGTGTGTCCAGCTGTGAGATGTCTGTCTGAATAATCCATATCTTTAATGAATATGTACTAACTCCTCTCGCTGTGCTTGGAGGAATAAATCTGGTGTTTCGTGAAAGTGAAAGTGTGCGGTTACGGTGCAAACGAGCTGAGAAGGTCCCTCTTTCATCCCCTCCTGTGGATACACACCCCCAGCTCTAGCCTTCACCCTAATGTTCTTTCTAGCTCCACCCGCCGATCGCACACCACCACACAACCCCACAACACCGACGAGCCCACCCTCACTTTCCACGGGAAGAAAAAGGAAACAGAACCAAAGAAACCACAACACTAAAGTTGACACCACGTTAAGCGCTTAAACCCCTGCCCCACCCTTCCCTCCCTCCCTCCCTCCCCAACACCTGGAAGACACTCAGGTGATGATGGGGTCCTTTCTGACCTTGTAGGCCACCCGTGCTGGACACCTCTTCCCAAGGCCTAGTGGAGGACACATGTGCCTCAGCATGTCATACATTTCCCTGCAACTGATCCTGCCACTGCACCAGAGCCATCAACCAACAAGAGCACAAAGAGAGGGAGAGATGGAGATGTTTAGAGAGAGAGGAGGGGCAAAAAGATGGAGTGAGAGCGAGAGATTGAGGAGTAGAACCACAGTGTCAGATATGAAGAGATAAAGAGAAAGAAAGAGAGGAAGTGAAAGAACAAAACAGCACAAACATCGTTATTGGGCTGATTCTGCTTCTTTGGGAGCTCTAACATTTAGGAGCGTCAAAAAGAGAGGGAGTAAATGTCAGAGGGAGGGGAGACAACAAGAGGAAGAGCCTGATAAAATGTTTGTTTGCAACATCAAAGAACAAAGATGTGTGTGTGAAACTGTGTGTTTGCATATTAACGCAGGGCAGAGCTTGACCTGCATGGAGTAGGAGGGAGGAGAGGCAGAGGGAGGGGAGTCAATGCAGTTTCTGTCTTTCCCCCAACCCCCAAAAACCAAGAACAATGCAACACTACAGTGGGCAACCGTAGCTGCTACATTATAGCCATGGCTCCACAGCAAGCAAAAGAAAAGAGTACTCAAAAAAAGATTTATTTTACGATGTGTTCAAGCTTCTTAATGTGGATTTTTTTTCCCCATTTCACTGAGTGCATTTCACATGCTTCTCTGGGTGTCTGCATTGTCCCGCACATTCTCTCAGCAGTTCAGAATGCAGGTCGAAAATGGTCGAAAAAATTGAAATGAAAAAGAGAAAAAGAAACAAAAAAATAACAAAGCGGCATTCATTCCATTCCCCGAATGCTGTGGCTAGCAAGTGTGGTTGAGAGATTTTGTTTGAATGGAAGTCAAACCTTGCAGGCCACCCTATGGGGGCATTTCTTGCCTAAGCCGAGAGGCGGGTCGATAACTCGTAATAAACTGTACATGTCCTTATAATGAATGCGCCCACTGCAAGAAGAATACAGGGGAGTTAAGAGACACCCACACACTCTCTCTCTCACACACACACACACACATACACAGAGAGAAGAGAAAAAACATTGGGAGGAAGAGCACAAGATTGACAAATACACAGTAAATGAAAATACATAACAGACTCTGTAGACGTGGTGTTCTCAGTCCACAGCCCTCTCCTTACAGTCCAACCCCCAGACTGAATGTGTGTAATTAAGGAAGAGCAAACAGAGTAGAAAGGCCTGTGCTTTGTAAACAGTTCAGGGCTTAATAGCTGCTTGTAGAGAGCAGATCTCCTCCTTCTTAAATATGTGTTTTTGTTTTGCTTCCTGTGTAGTACCAGCCAAGCTCTGGCCGGGTTAAAACAGAGAGCTGATTCCAGGGATGAAACACTTTGATTATTCATAAAATATCATCCATCTCTTTTCTTTAATCTGATTGTTTCCCCTCTTCTCCTCCTTTCACTTTCCTGTCCTCGCGTTGCAGTGCATGTACAGTCTACACGAGGGCAACACAGAAACTGGAATACAGATACCATCGAACGCAGCACGTCTACGGTGGAGGCTACAGAGCAGGGACAGGGGAGCTTTATTTGGGGAGTAGACGTCGCCACGTTAAGTTTCAGCAGTATGCAGATTCCAGAGGAGGGGATACGTTTGGGAAGGGCTAGGAGGGGTTTAAATACACGCTACAAAAACGAGGAAAGAGCACAAGGGAGGGGTTGTACAGTAAGACTGGTAACCAGGTGTCCGGTTGCGTCATTGAAGTTCATTTGTTTGAAATGAAAAGTTAGTCAAATTTTTTCTGAGCTCGTGTTTTATCTCATTCACAGCCCTGCTGAGGTGTTGGGAATTTGATTTCTCAAGCCCTGCTCTGTCAATAAAAATTTAATTTATAAAAATTTAAATTTAATTTTGTTTTGTTTTGGCCACGGCTGCAAAATTTATTAAAAATTAGACGTTTTCATGAGTCTAACCTCTCTCAAAACGAGTGTCTACGTGCATCTGAGAGTGTGTGTTTCCACTCACCAGGCAGCAGGGTCATACTCTGCCCATATCCTGACATACTCATCCAGGTGGTGAGGTCCCAATATGGATGAATCTCTGGTCAGGTACTCAAAGTTGTCCATGATGACGGCTACGAACAGATTCAGCATCTACACAAAAACACATGCAAGATTCACCATATTGAAGTTTGATGCTGATAAAAGTTTTGGATTAAAGATTACAGACAGGCAGCAGATGTCTGAACTCACCAGGAACGAACAAAAGAAGATGAAGGAGACGAAGTAGAGGTAGGCGACCTGGCTGCCACATTCTGGTTCTGTGTTTCCTGATAGCTCGTCACAGTCCTTACCGCCGAGGCACGCCAGCATGATGTCATGCCACGCCTCTCCTGTTGCACTCCTAAAACACACATGCAGAAACTGATCAGGAAAACACCCTATAGCTGTTAGTGTGGAGACTTGTCGCCCGTCCCATTTCTTCTAAGGCTACACCAGTCGTTTTGCTTCACAACTCAGATTCAAAAAACAGATGGGTGACATCTTGGAGACGATGACCATTTATCATACAGTCAGTGGTCCCATTGCACAATCACACATTTACATACACACACACACACACACCTGAAGAGAAGCATGAGAGCTTGTATGAAGGTCCTGAAGTTGTTGTGCTGGTTGATGGCACTTTCTCCGTCCTCTTCGAGAGCAATATTCCCAAACAGCTGTTGAGAACAATTAAAGCATGAGTGAAGCTCGTCATCAACCTTCAGGGTTGTCTTCATCGCTAAAGCAGGGCATTAAAACTTTAAAACCTTTATTGCAGTTACTCTTCTATAATGATCCTGTTATACACCAAATCCTTCTGAGGATTACCATCATCCTCCTTATCTTCCTCCTCCTCCTCCTCCTCCTCCTCCTCATTATCCTATGAAAGATATTTTGTGTATCCTAAAAGGACTGGAGCAGTTTTTAGGTTGAGCTCTCACCCACCTGCATCCCGATGATGGCGTAGATGAAGAACAGCATGGCGATGAGGAGGCAGACATAAGGCAGCGCCTGAGGAGACACACATTCATTGTTTGGAATCAGGCTTGATACACAAACGCACTCCTCACGCTGTGTGAGAGAGTTTCTCTAACATCTACAGATATCAGTGCATGAGCTGTCTGTGTGCATTTTGCTGTGTAATTAAGTTTGAACCTTGAAGGACTGAACAAAGGTCCAGAGCAAGATGCGGATGGTTTCTCCCTGCCTCAGTAGCTTGATGAGACGAGCTGCCCTGAACAGCCTCAGGAAACTTAGGTTGATGAAATTATTCTACAGAACATACCGGCAGATGAAAGAGAGACAGAAAGAGAACAAAAGAGAGACGCAGAGGGGAAGGGAGTGGACATAGAGAAGATACAAGAGGGAGGAGAGGAAGATGGGTGTGGGGTTGGAATAAAAGGAAGGAGCTGTTAGTTTTAGAGGAAAGACTGCAAATGGTTTTCCTCAGAAATAAAACAAACCAAAGAAATCAAAATTAAAATGAGGGAGATTCAAACTCAAGACAAATAAAGGAATCAGGAGCCAAACATGTCAAAGCAAACCAAACTCAAATCAGCAAGGCTCCAACAAGCTTTTCATGTCCATCAAGTTAGGCAGAACCAAACAGAACAACACAAGGGGAAGGATCATCCAAATCTAACTAGTTTCATCCAATCAGGTCACGTAAGTAGTAATCGTGGGAGGAGGGATGGTGAGTAGTTGAAGTGCAGGGATGTCAGGACGTTTCCTTGGAAGGACAACCAAATGCACTAATTCTCTCAAGGCAAAGTGTGCAAACTTTAACATGAAGCACAAAACACAGCATGCAGATGTGCACCTCACAGCAGACCAGGTTAGCTAACGGCAGCGAGAGCACCATCCAATCGGACTGGGTGCCAAAGTCATGTGACAGTCTGTAGTGATGTCACAGCTCATCATGAGCAAGAAGGTGGTTGAAGGACTAATTAAGGTCAAGACATAAACATGTCCTTTAAACATTTATGCATTTGTTTTTCTTTAATAAAAATGTTCATCAATTATTTATGAGAAGCAGAAGGTCCTTCAACCATGCACCGCAGGAAAGAACTGAAGAATGCAGCTGAAGAGCGTTTAAAGTGAGCTGGAGTGAGACTGGAAGGGTCTGGCAGCAGGCACATGCAGGTTTCAGATTCACTACCGCATCTATTACAGTATATTGTGAGTGAGTGAGCGTGTGTGTGTATGTGTGTGTGTGAGAGAAAATAAAGGGTCCCTGCCAAAGACATGCAAGGGGCAGCATGCATCACTTGTTCTCTCTGCCAGGGGGCAAAGCTTTGGATTCACTCGACTGTTACTGGAAACACTCCACCAGTCACTGCTTATGTATAAGACACAACGTCCGGGTCGTCACTTTCTCCTGCAGTTTAAACAATCCAACCCTTTACGATCTCTGCATTTGTTCTCAGTAAAGGATGTGCGGTCATGATGGGACCCTCGGGAATGAATTAAGAGAGACAGTGACCGGCAGAGAGGACAGTAAATGAGTGCTAACGTCACAGATTCAGCGCTCTCTCAGGGTTCAGGGTTCTGGGAGCTGAGGCTCAAGCAAAGCATGCACATTTCACAGCTGTAACACTGGCCAGGATGCAGATGCAGTAAAATAAGATCTCCAAAAAATTACAAACCATCTACATGTGGATGTTGCAGACATATGGTTTATAGCGGCAATTTTTGGATTTTGGTTGGTTTGAAGAGCAACCAGAGAGATTGACCAAGCCGGTTGTCATGGGTGGACACAGAGGATTCATAGTGCATTTTGATTGGACAGAATCGCAGGAAGTAGTAGTTGATGGGGAAGGGAGAGGGGGGGACAGGGCGGAGTAGATTACAGTAGATCATCATTAAGTTTGTGGACGATTTAAAGAAAGCATGTAAAAAGATAAAAACAAGAAAGAAATGAAGAGTCATTAAAGAGTTATCACAGCAGCAGAGTCACAGAGCAGGGACACCAAGGATCATACAGCTGCAAAAATACTTCAATTACACGTTTAAATTATGTCTTTTAACCAGAACTGAGGTCGACCACCCAGTGAAGTATATATCATTATCATTTAAACACCAATCCAGTGGTATCCCTTTCTGTGTAAGACAAAACATCAGGTGCATTTATCACTTACAATCTGCAGATATGAAACATAACCTTCCAAATATGACATAGATTCTTTTACTTGTGTTTTATTTCTTTGGATCCAAGCTATTAAAGAGGCTGATATCTCATTTCAACATGTTGCAGTGGCGTATACAGACTTTTTGAAGCGCAGGGGTGATAAAAAAGACAAAGGCCCATGTAGCACATCCTCACCACCTAAGGGGGTAGTTGTACTTTGCCAAACAAGAGGGCACTTTGGTATGTTTAACCAGCCAAGAGGGCACTGTCATGTTTTGGCTCTCACAAGGGCACTTTATTGTGCATTTTGGCTCCAAGGTGGGCACTTAAGTATGTATTTTGGATCCCAAGGGGGGAATTTAGTATGTTTTGGATCCTAAAAGGTCATTTCAGTGTGCATTTTGATTGCCAAAGAGGGGACTTGAGTACATTTGGGTTCCCAAAAAGGCACTTTTATGTTCAATTTGGCTCCCAAGAGAGCACTTAAGTGTGGGTTTTATGTCAATTTGGCCATCAAGGTGAGCTACTGATGCCCCACCACCACCACCCCCCTCTGTGCACACCACTGACATGTGTCATGTTTAAAACTTCTTGTTAAATTCTGATTCCTACCTCCATGGAGCAGCAGTCGTACATTTATTTGCTCATTTAAAGATAAACTAATAACAGCACAGGATGAGCATGAATTCTCTTTGCAGATGAGTTACTTTTGCTGGACTCAGGTTGTTGTTCTGTGAGAACAAAGCTGCAGCTAAAGCTCCAGATAATGTTACGGAAGTGACAATCCTAGTTACATACAAACAAACGTCCATTTGTGTAAATCTTTGTCCTAAACACACTCCATGCTCTTTATGTTGTTTCTAGTTCATTTGTCAGACGACCAGCAGATCTGCAGGAAGCTTTGAGTGCTAACAGATGTTTAATGAAACTGCAAAGCCTCTTTTGGCCACCTGAGATGCTATCTGATATCTGATTGGTCAAACAGACGCCTGCAGAAGCTGTGCAGTGACTGCTACCTGCCTGCAGTCTGGCCTCTCCTCCTCGTCCGTCACCGAGGACATTTATATAAGACTTTCAAGAGAGGCTCATGCTTGACTGAGCTATGCAGAGCTCAACAGAGGCTCACTGCACATGTGGATTACTGTATGACGGAAGAAAAAGGGACAGAGGCCCATAGATACGCTAAAAAACACATTACGGTTAATTACCTCACAAACATAGCTAAAACAGCATCTGTCTGTCTGTCTGTCTGTCTTTCTGAAGTTTAGACTCCAAACACATCAACCTTCAAGCTACTTACCCCAAGCTCAGTAACCAGGATGTCAGTGATGCTGCCCAGAACTGTCACACAGTCAAAAATATTCCAGGCATCTTTAAAATAATTCTGTGAATGGGAAAAACAGAGAGATAGAACAGAGGGAAAGAGAGAGAGGATGGTAAAATGTGGAAGGATGTGGAGGATAGGAGGAGGGAAAAGAGAGGGAGTAAAGCCAGACAGAAAAACAAGTGTAAGAACAAAAACGTCAAGTCAGTGTCCGACAGGAACAGGAAAGAAATCAGATAAGACAAATGGACCATCAGTGACGCCATGTTGGATTTATGCCAGCAGACAAGCAGGGACAACTTGTACTGCATCAGAGGAGCGCAGCAGCCCTCAGATATCACACACTGTACGTCTCCATCATCGTCAGAAACCAAAGCAGCTCCATAACAAGAGAAAATCATAAGACATCTACAGATCAACATGACGACACGTTCTGTGAAGTTTCTGTTGAGAAGGATGAGGAGGCTGAGCGAGGTGTGCGACTGTCGCCTGCAGCCAAAGTGTGCATTAGACCGGAGGAGGCGGCCGTCAGGATGAACTGCAGTAACAATTCGAGGCCTGACGCATGTATCACAGAGCCTGTTCCAATCCTGTCCGACATAATCTCCACCTTCTGTGTAATCTCTGCTCGGCTTTTGACGCCTAACCATCATTTCTGTCAGTTTGTCTAATTATTGCTTTACTGTCCTCAATCCACGCCCAGACTCCATCACTAAACCAATTTATCGGATCTATCGCTCACATATCTGCTTCACTGCCGCCCCTATGCAGCTTTTTTCCAGATTTCCTCGTTTCTCCTTAAATATTTGATCCTAACCTGAAAAAATGCATAAAAATGCTAAACAATGGCACATTTTTTTTGTAACTGATGTGTGTTGTTATAATACGACACATAAGCCAGTTTTAATGCACAATCTTTAAGAATATATCATAAAGAACCTGACTTTGGTACCCAAGGGTAAGGAGTTATGGTTTAGTGACACTTTTTAGTTTAAATTAATGGTTTTTTTTCTTCTGTTTTAAAGATTATATTTCAAAGTAATGTGTTAAAGTTATTAAGTATAGTTATTTCAATAAAACTAGTCAGTAGAATAATAATAATAAATGTTAAATGTTTAATACAATCCTTTTTTTGTGCCATTTTCTTCACTTTGTGTCATCAATGTTGCAGTGCACCACTGGTGTGACTGATGACAAAAAGGCAGAACAACCATTTTAATATGATGTAATGAAATATTAAAAAAGAAGAAGCTTTGATTTATGCTGACTTACATTGCTAAGTGGTTCACTGTCATGAAACTGTTTTAGTTGTTAAATACAAATACAAATTAATACATGAAATTGCTGTTCAAAAAGCCACCATTTTCAAAAAACAACCCAACTCTAACCCCAAGTCCAATTGCTCCGCCCCAGAAACAAACGGGTGACATATTAGTTTTGTGTTTGTGTTTTCTCAATGAGTTTGGGTTCAGAGAGTTGAGTGAACAAACAGAAAGACTCACCAGTGCTCCAAAGGCGATGATCTTGAGTACACACTCCATGGAGAAGAGGGAAGTAAACACTATGTTCAGGTTGGCTAACACATCTTCATAGGGACCTGAAGCTCCGTCATACTGTAAACACACACACACACACACACACACAAACACAGGCAGGCAGGTAGCACACACATTCATAACAACCACAAAAAAAAGACCTCAAATACAGGACAGTGACGATGTGTGTATTAATGTAGACATATAGACACACATAAAAGGGTGTAGTATGAAAAACACACAGTTTAACAGTGTGAGAGACAAAAAGTGGTTAAAACTTTCGGAGAGAAGGAAACTTAAGCCTAGCTGTGAGCTGTGTTTACGTTTCGATGTGTGTGTTTGTGTGTGAGCTCTCTTAGTTTGCACCTTCATCATCAGCACCACCGTGTTGAGCGCGATCATCGCCATGATAGTATACTCAAATGGCGGCGACACCACAAACTCCCACATTTTGTACTGGAAGCTGAGCTTGTTCTGAGGCATGTGGCGAGTCAGAGGCCTGGCGTTAATGGCAAAGTCTATACAGGCTCTCTGCGAAGGAGAGACAGAGGAAATGTTTCAATCTCAGCATCACCCATCAAACTCTGAATCCATTAGCTCTCTGAATCCTCCCTCACCTCGTTTTTCTCCAAACTATAATCCTCCATCATCTTGTCTCCTTGTTCCTGGAAGGTGATGATGATGAGAGCCACGAAGATGTTTACGAAGAAGAAGGGGAAGACCACGAAGTACACCACGTAAAAGATGGACATTTCCATCCGATAGCCCGGGCTCGGGCCCTGGTTCTCATAGGTCGCATCGACTGAATGCTTCAGCACCCTGTGAGGGGGAAAGGTGAGGACAGAGGAGTGTTAAAGGTTGTCATGAACCACATGAGCACTGTGAGAGGTGTGTGTACATTCACTTACTGCGGCCACCCCTCTCCAGTGGACACAGTGAAGAGGGTGAGAAGGGCCCAAGCCACATTGTCGTAGTGGAAATCGTACTTCTTCCACTCCCGCTTCTGCGCCTTCACATTGTTATCACGTTCATACACCAGGAACTCGCCTCTGAAACACACATCACTTCATTAGCTCCATGAAAGGAGGGACTTTAGACATATAATCAACCCTCAACTGATATCTCCATACGTAAAAGTAGGGCTGGATAATTCATGAAAACTGCAATTGCAATATGGTCCGCTGCATTATTCTAATTGCAAGCAGTGCAATATTTCTTTGACCTCAATTGTGTCAGTGATTATTTCTTTTTGCAGAAAATGTTTTATGCTTTACTCTAGTGTTACTCAACCCTGCTAAATCAAAAAGCCAAATTGTTGAAAACTACCTTTGCAAAATAAATGGGGAAAAGTAGAAGTGGTAATAAAAGAAGGTTTTAGGTGTCAAAAATACTCAAAAAGTAGCAAAAATGGGTGAAAAGGGCCAAAAATACAAACTATTTAAAACATTTGTTTGAATTATCTCTTTTTATCGATTTTCTGTATTATTCTAATTTTCTGAGACACTGAATTTTGGGCTTTTACTATCTGTAAGTCATAATCCTCAACATTTCAAGAAATAAAGGCTTGAAATAATTCACTCTTTGTATAATGAGTCTTATATCACTTTCTGAAACGAGTGACCAAAAATATTTGACTTTTTCACTGTATTCTCATTTTTCTAGATGTGCTTATTTATGCAAACAGAGATTGTTCAGTGGATTTTTTTATGTCAACAATAATCCTTTTTTCTCTCATGTTTGTGTTAATTTAAAAAAAGTATTTCCCCCTTCAATATAGCAATTGACAACAACAACACATAAGATGGGGAACCTAAAAATAATCCCACAAAGAATCACAATAGCAAAATAGGGAAAAATAATTGCATTTAGATTACTTTTGCAAATCTTCATCCCTATGTAAAAGCATGACATATGTTTTTTTAGTGGCTGCATCAACAGAAGAGGAAGTGACCAGATGAGGGGGGCTGAATGTTTTCTGACCTGCAGTCGCGCTCGAACTCTTTGGACTCATCGGTGCAGTAGAAAAATCGGCCCTTGAAGAGCTGCACAGCCACCACAGCAAAGATGAACATGAAGAGTAAGTAGACGATCAGGATGTTGAGCACATTCTTCAGAGAGTTCACCACGCAGTCGAACACAGCCTGAGGAGTGAGGTGGACAATAACAGAGATAGAGAGAGGGAAAGAGATGTTGGTTATTGTTGTTTCAAATCCATGTGAAAGGTTTCGCTTCTTCAGTAAATATCACAGGAAAAGTGAATGGATATGAAATAATCTGATGTACCTTGAGTTTTGGAAGACGTTTGATAGTCTTCAGAGGTCGTAACACCCTGAGCACTCGCAGAGACTTGATAGTGCTGATGTCTTTTCCTTTACTGCTCCCTCTGCATGTGCACAAACACACACACACAAACACAGATAAACAGCGTCAGCAGGTTCAGGCAAACATAACAGAATCCATCCTCTCGACCCAAACGGCAGTGAGCAGCCATTCCTCAACGGTACTTGGATCCGAGTTAACTCATGACGAGTAACTGCGTCTGGGTTAAAAACACAGAAACACATGCAGCATTTCTATCATAGGACGCCTTGAATTTATTTGAGTGTGAGGTTAGCATTAGAGCTGCATGCTAACATAAGGTGCTACTTCACAGGAATAACTGAAGTCATTCCTGCCTGAATGCTATCTCATAAATACATGTATTTATTACTTTGCAACGTTTTTCAATGCTTCCATTGAATAGACGGCTAAAGCCTTGGCTTGCACATGCCAAGCTTATGGTGAAATATATACATGCTGCATTGAAACCTTGCTTTCCATGCTGCAATATTTCTGTTTTTAAGCAGCACTTTGTGCGATGGACAACTCCATTCTACACAGAGACATTTGCAGAGAGAGTTTAGTCTTTAGAGACACAAACAGCTCCAGACGTAAGCGGATGACTTACAGAAGCTTCATCGGGGGGAGAGCTGACAAATAAACGTCCTGTTGACTTAAAGACAGTCTAGAAAAGCTTCGTTATGAATTTTTTAAGATAAACCAGCTCTTGAAATGATGAAACAGGCAACGTCCATTTTGATACTGATGGTGGTAGTAAGTGAAACCAGAAGCCAAACTCTCTCTTTTGATGACTCAACCAGTTTATTTCCATAAACTTTGAAGTAACACTAGAAAAGCTGGTTTCACAGCATTGTTCAAACAACATGGAATCTTGTCTTTCAGAAATAAAAGACATTTCACGACCGAAATGTCAAGCCAAACCTCCCTCACTTTTCAAAGATAGAAACGATTTCAAGTCCTTGTCACTTTCTGTATTAAACACTTTGGCACCAAAACCTGGCATGGGGGTGAATTACTGGGCGTTCACTTCCTGGTAAATGTCTCAGCTCAATAAAAACATTTAAAAAAATAATCTCCTTTAATTTTCTTAAAGGTACAGCAGTGGTAAGGACAGGGCTGAAGGGCCCTCTTGAGGTCCAAAACCTACATTAAATTGCCCCCCTTAGAGCCAACACTGGCATTGTGCCATCTTGGGAGCCAAAAACACACACTTATGTGCCCCACTTTGAGCCAAAACTGGCATTTTACCCTCTTAGGAGCCAAAAAACATGCCTAGGTGGCCACTTGGGTGCAAAAATGCACTCTGAAGTGTCTGTCTGGGAGTCAAAACACATGCTAGAGGGAGGCAAAATGTGAGTCCAAGTGCAGAGTGTAGAGAACAAAAGAGTGGTTGTTGTTTTTACTAATTAGTTTATGATGTAAAAACATGGCAAACGGATGAGTAAATGGACTTTGTGTTCCCACCCCTACACGCTGTACCTTCAAGAAAAAGACATATCTTGTATAAGGTTGGTGATTATGAGACTGAGGTCAAAGGTCACTGAAATAGTCCTTAGGTGAGAAGACAGCTGTGTGTGTTGGTGCTTTGTCTGCCAGATGTCAGCCCAGATGGTAGACTACTGCTGGGTGTATGTGAGCAGACATGTGGATGTATGTGTACAGCCTTCTTTTGACAACACTGTCATGGTTCGTCCTGGTTGTCTGAGATATTTTAAACCTTCTTATGTTCCTGATGAGTTACGCTGTGCTCACACTGACTGTACGTTTTTATCAACCTGTCAAAGGCAGAAAGGAAAAGCTGGCATCTCTTTTTTTCATTCAAGGACCTGCTGCTGCTGCTGAAGTTCAGGTGTGTTTGAATCCGAGCTGTTCCATGGTGAACAATGAACAGACAAGTACAGAAGTCAACGGTGGTGATGAATGGATGAAGAGGGAAGAGACGTGTGATCAGAAGAACAGGCGCTGAGAGTGCAGAAGGAGAAAATGTGGAGGAAAAAGAGAGAGAACTTTACCCGCTGCCGCTGCTGGTGGTCCGAACGGAGATATGAGAACAGAGGTGAAAGACAGCGAGGCAGAGAGAAAGACAAAAAGACAAAGGGTGGGAGAAAGAAACAGAATGGGACACAGAGAAGGAAGAAAAATCCATATGGGACAGAGAGAGAACAAGACAATGTCCCCAGACTCCTCTGCTTTCTCTAACACATCTGCAAACTAACAATATTTCAATCCTTTCAACACTAATGTAAAAAAACTCACCATGTTAAAGTATCGCTTCAGGCTAACTAAACTTGGTCTCTGTGAACAGGACTGCAGGAACGAGGCACAAGTGGCCCAAGACACCAGCAGCCCTTTAGACCAGACTAATCAAATTTGTTGAGAGATAAACATTTCCAATGAGACTGCTGAGCCTTACTGGAGAGCTGTTTGAGTTTAGAGTATTGAATTACAGCGTTATCTGGATGTGAGGGAGACTCTTCTGATCACTGCGTCAAACCTCGGACGTGTTTAAAGAAGACTTCACAAGTTCAGATGACTCCATAGTTTGTTAACATACCTACAGGTACGACTTCATTTCTCTCCTTCACTTCAGTTTCTTTTAACTTTAACGTCAAAAGTACATCTACATACTCTGCATTTTTGCACGTTATTGACTACTTTGAAATATTCCTTGAAATTTTCTGCATGTTTTATCTATTTGAACAAAAGGTACAATATTCCAGGGGAGCTAAAAGAGCAAAAGAGCAAAAGACAGAGAAAGGGAAAACAGATATAAAACACACAAACATAACAGAAGTAAGAGGACAAAGGCACAGAGATATAAACACACAAACAGGTATATGCATGACACAAAGACGGACAGGAATTGGGAGGTTGAAGAGTTAAAGAGGAAAACACAGAAATGATTCAGGGACGAGTAGAAAACCTAGACTTATATAGGACAGGCACCTCCACTGGAACCCTGCGGCACCTGAAAAACTTTGATTTACACCACAAGCAATAAATCATCGTCGCATCCAAACGCTCAGCTCAGTGTTTTTTGTAAAGGTCACATTTTCACATCCTCACCCGACAGATTTGACAGTTTTGAGCAGCAGGACTCAGGACTGGTCCTCCATAATAAAAGGAAAGTTTTTACGTTGGTGTTGATTTTTTTTTTAGGAGGACACCGACTGAAAAGTGCCAGAGAGGCTAAGCGGCAGTAATCTTAATTTCTCTCTGTGCAGTCAAGCTTTTAAAGGATGAGTAAAGCTAAAAGAAAAGGAGCTAAACACTAAAATGTGATCATAATGCTTCCTCTTAGCAGGCCTCCACTCTAAAGTGCATACAGTCAGTAAAATGTGAATATGAACAAATAACTCCCAAACTCTAAACATCTGTGGGATATTTCTTCATCTGTGAGCTTGTGGGTGGAAAAAAAGATGCTTTTTGAAAACACATTTGTTCTTAAAGATCAGGTTCAAGCACTATCTCATCTCCAGGGGCCAGTTGTTCAAAAAATTTAAATCTGGATCAAAATGATCTGAATTTGGAAATCCCATCGTTTGCTACTCAGGATCAGGTAATACATCATAGTTTTATGCCAGTTTCTCAGAGCAACATTAGATTGTTGAAATGATTGTTTCACTGAAATTGATACACAGTGATGAGTGATGGTAAAATTGAATATTTTATTTTGGTTTGTTATTGAAATCTATTTGGAGGGCTATTTCATGTGGTCAAGATCACCTTTAATCAGTTTTTATTTCACTTTACTGAAAGGCTTCATTGGTAGCCTATGTCTACTTTACCTACTTCATTTACTCTAATGGTTAAACATGTCAAGTGCAAAACATAGAAGTATACACACTAAATGATACAAATGTTGTATTGTTTCTCTAATTTTCATGTTTTGGTACATTCTCTATTTCAGAATATCTTTTTCCTTTTTGAACAACCCATTTTCAAAGTTAGATCCAATCCGATGACCATAATCTGATCAGGTTACCTTTGGACAACTGGCCCCAGAGGACTTGAAGTGGACAGATAAACTTATACTCTAACACATAACATTTATAGATCCTTATTTCCTCCTCTAACATGCAAAAGCATGAAAGCAAATCCAAGAACTCAAAATTCATGCTTCATATCCAGCACGGTGCTGGGGGGCTAAGCTACGTCTTAACCCAGTTACTCTGCTGTCTCTGTTTTATCCTCACAGTCATGCAGATTAAGAGTTCAGAGTACCTGCTTGGCCGTGGAGGAGGAGGAGGGTGTGGAGTTTTATGCCAGCACAGGGTGACCTGGCCTGGCTGTGGCAGGGGCCTTTAACTCTAGAACGCCCTGGGCACTAAAGGGTTACAGGTGCAAAGAGTGGTCCTCACCTCTCACAGCAGGGAAGAGGAGTTGGGAGGAAGGGAATGTTTGGGTACTGTTTCTTTTTTAAATATTTTGGAGCATAAGGGATTGGTGGAGGTGCTTAGAAATGGCAGGATTGTGGAAGGTAGAAGAGAGAGAGGGCAGGGGAAATGGCTAACTGTTGAGAATTGGCCATTTGTAAGCACAGGTAAGAGAAATTGTAAGAGGTATGGAGTCAGAAAGAGAGAGAGAGAGAGAGGATGAGCCAGGAGAGATAGAGACCCCAAAGCAGGGGAGGCTTTACTCCAAGGAGCCTGTGAGGCAGGAAATGAGGAGGAGGGGAGAGAGGAGAGGACAGCGGGAGGGAAACTTACGTGAAGGCGAAGGCCACCAGAGCACCACTAACCACTATAAAGTCAAGGATGTTCCACAAGTCCCGGAAATAAGAGCCCTGGTGCAAGACCAGCCCCAGATCCACCATCTGAGAGACAAAGAGAAAGAAGGAGGAGAAAACACAACCATGAAGAGAGAAGCCCTGGGAAAAGGATTTGTCCTGCGGGGCAATGAGAGGAGTCTAGTCGTCTTTTGGGCCGAGGTTGTCTTTACTTTGGTCGGCAGTCTCTTGCTTTCGGTTTTGAACTCTGCCTTACCTTTACCAGCATCTCAAACGTGAATACTCCCGTGAACACGTAGTCAAAGTATCGCAGAACCTGCAAAGGGAAGAAAAGGTTCAGATTTGTGGCTGGTTACAAGATTGACATTTGTTTGAGCGTATTGTTTGCAGATTGTGATAAAAGCTGCTGCAGAGGAAATAGGGGCTTAGAAAGTGACTGAAACACGCCAACTCAATATAAAACACACTTCAGAGCTTTTAAATAAAACACATCTATAGATATGGCCACTCTTGACACAGATGAGCTTTCTCACGTTGTTGCGAGGGGACTCAGGCCACACAGGGTCTTCAGCAGCCAGGGCGATACTGCTCATAGCGATGACCAGCAGGATACACATCTCAAAGTAACGCAGGGTGCAGACGTAGTGACAGGCCCGCCGAAACCTGAAAGCACAAAAACCTGTTGTTTTCTGACCTCCCTTAGGCTGTACTGAATCTGTCGGACATAGTCTATGTAACCCCCTCATCTTACGGGTTGGTGGTGGACAGTATGAACATGGAGCTGAAGGGAGGCATGGGTCTGGGTCCTCCTTCTCCTCCCTTCTCATCATCATCATCGTCCTTATCCTCCTTTGCAGGCAGAGGCTCTGTGTTGGCGTTCTTATTGACTGGATTAAAGAGACAGAGGGAAAACCATGGGAGAATGTTCTTTTCAATATCTGAGCTGAAGATTCACATATCTAAAGTGACATTAAGGAGAATCCTTATGAATTGTAGCAGCTCCCTTCCAAGCTTGCACAAACTGCTGTGATGTATTTGCTTTGAAAGTGAAAGTGAAAGTAGATCAGATCTTTTTAACACTACTTTTCTTTGATCACGGCAACTTTTTACTGGATACAACGCGATAAGGTAATGTATTTGTCAACATTTGTTTGAAACGTGACAACAAGCAAAATCTATAAGTTTGAACCATAGTTAGTTCGTGTCCTGCCAGTGCAAATCTACCAAACAGAGCTAATGTAACCTGGCACTTCATTTTATTGATAGATGCTCAAGTTAAATCAACATGACCAGCCCCAATTTGGAAGATTAGAATTAGCAATTAGCAATAACCTACTTTAGAGCTGATAGCCTCATGTGAAATTGCAGATTATGATCAGGCATATATTGAGATATATCACTTTTTTTAGATTATTTAGAAAGTCTGTACAATCTCTTTAAAGATATTTCATACTTTAACCAAACTATGTTTAAAAAGTTGCCTCACCCTGCAGTTTGGCATTTGTAGATGGAAAAATTGGCATGTCGACAGCCGTGTAGTCTGGGTGCGGCATCCTGATGACACTATTGGCACGGTGATGCGCAATGCTCCCATAGCTATCCAGAGTGACCATACTCCCATGAGTGCTGCTGTTGGCGAGGTGGAGAGCAGACCCAAAGCCAGGGGCCACGGTGTGGTTGCTGACTGGATTGGGATGACCCTCGCCAGGCGGGGTGGAGCCAGAAACCAGCTTGGTGTTCATGAGGTTGTCCATATCTTCACTGTACTGGCTGTCCTGCCGGGAGAGGCTCTTCTGGATGGGCCGGGTGGTGGAGAGGTTAGGAACGCTGCAGTCCCTGAAAGACGAGATCATGAATGAAGATTTTATGCGAGACAAAAAAAAAGCAGGGAGGTTTATACCATCAAAAGCCACATGCAGGTGTCTAAAGTGTTATCTCACTCACTTCCTTCTGTGGGGGCACATCCTCTTCCCCTCGCCCTCCGTTTGGTTGCCATGTCGACTTCTCCTTGTTCTCCTCTCACCGCCTTCTCCAGCTCCCTCCTGCTCTCCTCCTTCTCCACCTCCATCCACCCCTCTGCTCTTGTGTCTCCCTGTTCTCCCAGCTCCTCCGCCCCCATCCTCCCCCTCCTCCGCACTTTTTCGATGTGACCTGGGCCTCCTGTGTTCTGACTGCCCTCCTCCTCTGCTGCCGCTCCGTGTGTGGTGATGGCGCCTGGACGGCCTCTCCTCTGAGCCCGGCCCTGGGATCACTGTTGCATCCAATCGGACGTGAGAGGAATGATGGTGGTGCTCGCTTTTGCGGCTCCGCCTGCTCTCTGTGGACTCCCCACGCTCCAGGGGAGGCCTGACTGGACCTGAGCCTCCACCACCACCCCCTCCTACTTGGCTGCCATGTTCGTGGAGGCGTGTTTGTCTGTGGAGCTCGTCGGCAGAATGTTGCTGGCTGTAACAGAGGTCTGAGTTGTTTGCAGTGGTCTTGTTGGTGTTGTTGTTGCGGTTCTCATGAGGATCAACCACTAAGGGTCGATCGAGGTGGGTCTTCATGTCAGGACGAACGTTACGAGCAAAGTTCACCTGTGAGGAGAGGAGAGGCAGAGCAAAGAGGAGAGAGACAAAAGAAGAAGTTAATCATCGTAGTCCACGTCTAGAGGGATAAAAGGGAAATCCTTTTTTTCATATAATTTTAGATTTCAGGTCTCGTCAGAACAGCTGCACACAACCGAATTTCCAAGACAAAGAGTGAGTTTGAGATTAACAATCTGGCATTCACAAATGATTAAAGGTGATCACAAATCAGAATCATCACTGCCAACACTTGTGTACACTGATAGCACAAGTCTAGGGGCCTTTGTTGCCTTGTCCTTTACATTGTTGTGCTCCTCCCTCCCCGTCCTTGCCTTCCAGCGATCGTCGGGGTCCAGTTCATTGTACAGCGCCTCACGGCTTGACACCAGAGTTTGCCTCCTCAGCTCCTTGGTGCGTTGTTCCCACACAGACTTATTGCCCCCTTTTGCGTTATTCTTCTGCTGCTCTTTACTGAAAAACGAAGCAGGGAAGACAGAGAGAGAGAGAGAGAGAAAGGGGGATTCATGGTATTAAAGACACATCTACAGACATGTAACGGTGTGCACTTGTACATATAAAGCCATGAGAATGAGGTGAAAACAAAGACTAAATGTACAAGTACATAAAGTAGCCAGGACACAAAGACACACTGGGGGCCACAGACATTTAAAGGGTCAATATTCTGGACCTACAGAATAAGGAGGCTCAACCAAACAACAAACTTGGTGTCTACACAGCTTGTCAAAGCATGGAGCAGAGACGCCTTACTTTGGTAAACCATGTGGGGACACAAATGGAGGATAACAATGAGGTAAGGTCATCATTTCTTTTAACAGTCTCTGGATTTTTTATACCTACCCAAAGTTTGGTGTGAGACAGTCAGTAAACAGACAAAAAAGCCTAAATGCCCCTTCAGAATCCCAACTTTACCTTTTTGAATAGATAGCCACACAGTGTTTTGATGATACCTTTAAAATTCAGTAACCAACTTCCTTTTTACCCTCCAAAACTTCTACCAGTAATCTGCTTCTGCTCTCCTATCTCAGGGCCAATATTCATCCACAGTAGAGCAACAGTCGTACTGTGAGGTGCAGGCAACAAAAAACAATAGAATCAAAAAAAAAGCTGGCACAAAAAAATACAGCTAAAGAAAGCTAAAGGTATGTACTTTAAAGAGAAAGGAAAAGAGGGATAGGGAGAGGAGGCTGCTCTAAAACACAGGATAAAGCGAGGAATGGTTGAGAGTCAATAAACAGAAGGGAATCGGAAATGAATAAACAAATAAATAAATACCAGTCCAGAAAGGGGTCGGTAGCGTTGTGACACTCACTGTGTACTTTGTTGCTGAGGAGGGAAACAGCTGGTGAGTGAGATGACACGAAAGAACAGAAGGAGGATTTCATTCCAAAATGGGCTATCTGCTTTAAAAACAAACGTCCGTTCACCCACAAAAAACTATCGTTATTATTAACATGCTGCTGGTTTGAACTTCCAGAAAGAGAAAACATGTTCATGAAAAGGAAAAAAAAACAGCATTTTGGAATGCAACCCTTCACACACACACAAAAACAAACATTCATCTTTACACTCTTCTCTTGATCAGATCTGAACCATCCTATGTGTCTCACAGTTTACCATTTGCAGTCTCACATATTTCATCTTTCTTGCATCAGTTCCTTTCTCCTGCATGACCAACGCTGGCCCGTTCTGATCATTCTTTTCATCCTTTACAGTATCTGTCTCATGTCGTTCCGTTGTTCTCTGGACAGTTTTTTTCATTTTAACATAGAATGTTCTGGTCATCTATTCTTTCAAGTCATTAAACTCCATCTTTAAAATTCATTTATTTCATTTCATGAGTTTGACATCAGTACATTTTCTTTGATTCGAGGGACTCTAAAATCTGATTAAAAAAATACTAATATTATACTTATTGCTTTATTGTTTATTTTTACCTTATTCTGTTTTAAAGCATATTATCAAATGCTATATTTGTGTGATGAACACTAACACTAAATACCCCTGTCCATTTGAATACTGCAAACTGTTCCTTTAAAAGTCAAATTCAGTGTCTTTTTTTTTTGCTTGTTTGTTCTATTTTGTTTCCATGTTTTCATATTCAAATTTCTACAGAAAATATATTACACTTTTTATTCAGTAATACATTTTGGATCAATACTATTGGAATACAGGTACAGTATTTCCATTTTTCTGTATGTGCTTGCATCTATGTTGAAAATTGTCATTGAAATCCTTTGAATCTTGAAAAAAGATGACGTCATGAGATGTTTTGATAAATATATTTTTGATATGCCATTAACTGCTAAAACCCAGAGAAACCATCAAATTAGGTTAGATGAGACCAGATCAAATTGTTTTATAGTTAAGTGTACAGAGTGTTGTCATTTTAAGAGTCCTTGTGAGCATTAATTCCACCCTACAGCTGTTGTCGTGTGTCATAGTCAGCTTTCTTGCACATCGCCTGAAGAGATTTTCCATGCACCACTGATGGCCCACGGTTCAAAATCTCTGCCTGAAAATCTCTGTTGGAATTTAAAATGTATTCCTCTTGATTCTGCTGCAGGAATAAATGATTTGAACTGTGTTCACTTCTACAAAACAGGTTAAAAAAACAATGAAGTCAAATTAAATCACACCATCATTCTTCAAATGAGCTTTTGAGGCTTCAGCAGGATGCTAGTTTTGGTAAACAGTATTTGTTTTTACTAAATAAGCAAACAGTCTCTCTCTCGCTTTCTCTCTCACACACATGCACATAAAAACAGTGCATTGTATCTAAAAATGAATAATTAACCTTTATAGGGCTCCTGGGTGAGTAAAGTGTACCAATACAGACACAAATGCTCACAGCACAGTGAAGCACAGTACACACAGCACGAACACAAAAAGAAAACAAATGATTCACATAAGAATTACCTGAAGTGTGTGCCAAGACTGAGGCGTGTGTGTGTGTGTGTGTGTGTGTGTGTGTGTGTGTGTGTGTGTGTGTGTGTGTGTAAGGTAACAAAATCTGTGTGTGATATAAAGTGGACAGTATCAAAGAGCTAAAGGTCAGAGCTGTGTGTCGAGTGTGTCGAGTGTGTGAGCAGACTGTGGACCCCCGCTGAGCTTTTTTAAGGGACACACACCACAGTGAGTCATGTGTGTGAGGTCGTGTAAGCGTGTGAACTTTACCAGAAGTGAAAAGACCGACCCCTGTGTGTATGTGTGTGTGTATTTGTGTGTGTGTAGGGAGAAGAGAAATCAAAGTCTCTGACTCTCCTGACCAAGAGGAGGGCCCTTTCAGACCAATCCAACACTGACTTATTTATGGTGTGTGTGTGCATGTCTTGTGTGTGTGTGTGTTTTATGGTACACAGAAGATTTGGACAAAAGAGAATTTAAAACATAGCTTTAACTGTGCGTCATTCAAACACTAATGATCTCTTTATTCTGCAAATAAACACATCAAAACCAATCTAGTTTATGTGAAGAATTACAGGAGTACACAGGAAGAATTTATAAATGTCTTAAAGGGCACAGAAAAAAACTCTCTATAATGTGTGTGAGGGACAAGATATTTGATCTTCATCCCTTTGTATTTCAAAGTGATATCTACTTAAATTTGAATTGACTTTTGACTTAATTCTGTTCCTTTAAGAGGAGACATATTTCCCTAAAGTGTTGCCGACACTGCATCTGTTTTTTTTTGACAACTCTTTGAAGCATTGTGGAGCCTGGATTTGAAAAATTCATTCAAATAACTTCATGACTTGGGTCAAGTTCTCAGATGATTGCAGTCCCCAAACACTGATACTCAAAGCTCTTAATGGTTGCACTTTGTTGCTCAGATTTAAATGGACATTTGTGCACAAAGTGTGGATCTTGGTATGAAATGATGTGGAAATAAAAGCGCAAGAGAAATAAAGTCAGACACTCACGCTGCGATGGAGAGATTGGCAGCAGACAGGGGGCTAACTTCAGCCACCTCCTTGGCTTTCTGCAGGGCGATCTTCTGACTGGCAGCCTCCTCTTCCTCCTGTTCGTCCTGCAGAGCGAAAGATAAAAAAAGAAAATCAGACAAACAACCAAGGCAGAAGATGCATATAGGAATGTGAAAGTAAAACTTCAAAAAGTAGACAAGTGTAACTTTTTGTTCTCTTCAGACTTTAGAAAAATGGAATTTGAGTCAAAACAGACTGTACTGTACCTTGGTCAGCTCCTGTGCATTAGCCAAATTGTCCACAGCGATAGCCAAGAACACATTCAGCAGAGTGTCTGAACACGCAGTTAAATAAAATCCAGCATGTAAGAGCACTTACTAACTGAAAACGACTAATTAATCAGCTGAAATGCCTGCTGTACTGTAAGTCTTGGCGGGGTGGAACATTGGATGGTTGACAAAAGAGCCAAGGTTGTTTAAGTGCATCATTCATGTCACACTAACTCCTGGATTAAACATTTAGAATACAGAGCATGCATCAAAAACAACACTGATGACTAATATCTGCATTCACAGGTAGCCTCTACATTTAACTGCTTTTAATTTCTGTTTCAGTTCAGTCGAGGGATACAGTTGCCAAAGAGCGTGAGCACGATGAAGAAGACGGAGAAGGCCATGCCCTTGTTGACTCCACCCTGAGATTTGATGCCGTCGTACATCACCATGTTCCAGTCCTCGCCCGTCAGGATCTAACACACAAAGGCACATCCAAGAATTCAGACAAGGACACATTCAACCCCAGTACAAGTTACAAACTATTGATGTATGATGTTTTTAAAGAGATGATAAACACACATATACATCTTTGTAAATAATGCAAGGATTAAACCTCTTTTTGTCCTCCTTCTTGGTAGTAAAATTATATTCAGAGGTCTTTTATAAGATTCCCTAAAATGTCCAGGTTTGCTCTGACCACGTGGCTGCACTTTCAGGTAGAAAGTGCTAAAAGAAAAATGAACTTCTACAGACAAACTTAAGATATGTTAGTTCCCCTCTTTTCATCGTGGTTTTGACCAGTGTTAAGGCTTTTTTTTCCTTATTGTGAGGTTTGGAAGTCAGAATTGTGCAATAAATGGTCAAAATTTTGAGGTAAAAAAAAGGACAAAAAATATACAAAAAGTCAAAATTTCAAGCTATAACGTCAAAGTTATGAGATAGAAAGTCATCATTTTTAGATATTACAGTCAAAATTCTGAGAAAAAGTCATATTATTTTGACTACAAAGTCAAAGTCTTGAGATAGATAGTCAAAATTTGAAAGAAAAACTTTGAATAATGACAAAACATTACAAAAAATTTGAAGTAAGAAGTCAGTCACAGGAAAAAAAGTCAATGAATTGATATAATGAAGTCAAAATTTTGAAGAAAAAAAAAGTCAATATTTTGAGATAGTCATAATTTGGAGCTTCAAAGGTAACGTTATGTGATATGTAAAAATTTTTAGATAACATAGTTGAAAACTTGAGTTAGATTCACAAAATTATGAGGAAAAGTTTAAATTTGACTCTTTTATCTCAAAATGTTTTCTCAATAAGACAAAAAAAAAAACTCAATAAAGCCAGTTTTTCTTTCTTTTCAAAATCTTAAGTAGGATTAATGGGCATCAATACATCATTTATGTTTACATCATAAAATATTCCTAAACAGAAATGGAGTGTGTAAAATGAATGTATAGGTTATGGAGCTACTTTGTCGTCCTTGAGTATCTCTGGGTATTCTTTCCAAGAAGCTGGAGTCTTTTTTTGAGCTTTAGGATATCACTCTAGTTAAACGCACAAACACTTCTGAAACATACAAAAGAACTCTGGATAGATTATACACAATTGACATGTTTTATCACTCCCTTTGAGTGAAAATCCTCTTTAGACTTTTAATTAGTCAGTTCTAATCCGGCACTCTTCTTCTCCCACCTCTCCACCTTTCTCTCTCTCTCACTCCCTCCTCTCTCCCCCCTTTACTCCGTGTCCTCTGCTCACCTGGAACACTGTCATTATTGCTGCCGGGAAGGTATCAAAGTTGGTCGGAGGAGTGCCATTTTCAAAATTAAACCTGGCAGGGGGAAACAAATTGAATGAGAGAGGCAGACAGGGAAAAAGACAAGTGAGAATTTTTTTTTTTTTTTTTTAGAATTACTCAAAACATAAAGACAGAGCCAAGCCTGCAATTAACAGAAACCAATCTCTTTGTGGAAAATCTATTAAAGACTAGAAAGAAAGGAGAGGGAGGGGAGAGAGAGTGAGCAGAGGGAGCACTGACTGTCCTCCGAAGAGCTGCATGCCCAACAGGGCGAATACAACGATGAAGAGGAAGAGCAGGAAGAGCAAGCTGATGATGGACTTCATGGAGTTGAGCAGAGAGACCACAAGGTTACGCAAAGATGCCCAGTACCTGAAGGAAACAAACAGAATGCAGTAATAGAGTTAAATATGATGTCTCTGTTAAACTGTGACAACATCTACAGAACAGGAGACTCACTTTGTCACTTTGAAGATCCTCAATAACCTGAGAGCTCTGAGCACGCTGATGCCAAACGATGTGCCAGGCTGGATGATCGACCACAGCACTTCAAATATACTCCCACAGATCACCTGAAACAAACACAAGCATGAGTGAGCGTGAGGTTATCTGTTCTCACGAGTGACAATTATATGCACACAATCCAAAATATTGAGGATTATTTTCATTTCTTTGTGCAAGGAGTCTGACTCCATTGTATTTTGCCCTGACATGACCTCCTTTTTGGTCCTAAAAATAAGGCCAGGGGATAAAATTCCTCAAAATGTCCAGGTTTGTCTCGGCTTGATCTGCACTCCCAAAAATATGGGGGAAAAAGTCCAAATTATGAGGAAAAAAGTCAAAATTTAAAGATAAAGTCAAAGCTATAAGATTGAGATAAAGGGTTAAAATTGTAAGTTTCAAAGTCAGAATTTTAAGATAATTAAGTCAAACTTAGGGAAAAATAGTAGAAATTCAATAAAATGATTCAATAAAATGATAAAATGTCAAACTTTGGATAAAAGTTGAGATTTCTATGATAGAAATTTAAAAAAAATTTGATTAAGTCAAAATTTTGAGACAAGAGTTGAGATTTTTGGAATGAAATTAAAAATTGTAAGATTAAGTCAAAATTTTGAGATAAATAAGTTAAAAATATGAGAAGAAAAGTCAAAAATTTGAGATAAAAATCAGAATTTTGAGATAAAAGTTGAAAATTTGAGATACCAGTCCAATCTGGGAGAAAATTAAGTGTAAATCTTTGAGATAAAAGTCAACATTATGACTTTATATGAACTTAACAATTGTTGACAGCCATTTTTTCATGCTCATATTATTACCTAAAGTAAATGGCTTCTGTGTGTTATTAATGTTTACATCATAGAAAATCTTCCCTTCAAACAAAAAAGGAGTGTTCCAAGTAAATGTTTCTGTTATGAAGCTTCTTTTGACGTCTTTAAGTATCTTTGGGTATTTCTGCAGGATGTCCAAGAGGCAGAGTAAAGGGTCTTTTTTGGAGTTTCAGAATATGGTCACCCTAGTGGTGTGAACATCTCTTTGCCCTCATGTGGATTTTTTTTTCTCCCTTTTGTCATTTCTCAGTGCTGTGGGACTCACAATGCAGTCGAAGCAGTTGAAGGAGGAGTTGAGGTAGGCCTGTTTGCCCAGGCCATACATCTTCACCATCATCTCCGTCAAAAATATCCCCAGGAAGATGAACTCAGCAAAATCTACATCAGAGGAGGAAGATGAGGAGAGAGGAGGAGGAGAAGGATCAGCTCAAAAGTGACAGAAACACAATCAATCATCTGTTAAGTCTCCTCCCACCTATCCATCTGAGGGGTTTGGAGAAAAAAATAATCAGTGCGGTTTTTGTTTGAATTAGCGGATGTTTTTTCACTTTGCTGTCTTTTTTATTTATACAATTTGAATGAAAAATAAAGCTGTATCTCTTTCAAAACATAATTTCTCATTCTTTAATGTTATTTTGTTTTACCCACTACCTCCTGGTTATCTACGCTGAGAGCATTTGAGCATCTGTGGAGGTAATCTGCACGTATAACACCCTCCTACTCACATAGAAAATCAGAAAGTGGTTCCGGCTGGTCGTAGTGCACTACTGCCACACACATCGTGTTGAGGCCGACCAAACACAGCACAGTCCAGTAGAAGGCCTGGGACTTCACTGTGTGTCGGATAAGGAAGCGGAGCCGCCGCTCCCGCCGCTTGAATGTGGATCCCTCCAGTTTGGAGCTCTTCAGGCTGGCTCGGGCAAACGGGGACCCTACAGGTTAAAGAGAGGAACAGCATATTTCATCATCAGATACATACAGTGTTGATTTAGGATCTCTGGAAATAGTCTTAAGGCCTTCAGTCTGCCAAAATGTGAGTATATGGTAATTTTACATTAGATAGTCTAGATGACCTGTCTTCAAGACCCACCATCACCCCTTTAAGACGATATGCAACCCAAAAACAAGTTCATTTAATGAAAATATGGTGGATTTTGAACCTAAGATGATATCATGTGCCAACACCTCGCTGCAGAATCTTTATCTTTATTAGTCCACAATTTCAGGAAGTCCATATCCATACACATGAAAACAAGTTTTGCGGTTCATCTTTTATACCCTGAAATGGCAGGTTTCACTAAGCATCACCGCAACTACTCACCACCTTGTCAAGGAAGGTGAATAGACAGCACTCTGACCCACAAGAGAGACACTTCAAAATAAATCACAGTTTTTTTTTCATTTTTGCAAAGGCAAACACTACAAAAACTGAAATCTAAGCAAGTCATTATGTGTCATTTTTTGTCAAAAAAATGTCGTATTATTCTTAATATGAGTCACTTTCAACTAACAAGTTCACAAACTTGTCTCATTTTAACTCATTTAAAGACAAAAAAAATTAGGTCTGATTTGCTTGTACCAAGCCAAAAAAAAAAAGTTGCCAGTGGGAAAAGAAAAATTTGCTTGTCAATTTCTTTGGAATAAGAAAGATGTCTTGATACAAGAAACTTTTTTCTCGCCTCATTGGCAGATTTTTACTGACTTGTTTCAAGCAATTCTAGCCTAATTTTTGTCAAACTTAAAATAAGGCATTTTTCTGGAATTGTTTATTGAATGTGGCTCATGTCAAGAATAATAAGAAACTATTTACTAAAAATAAGACATAATGACTTGCTTAGATAACAGTTTTTGCAGTGAAGGCCCACAACCCATCGAAAACAGTGCCTCAACTCCATTTTGGGTCACAACCCACCAGTTGAAAAATACTTGTCTATAAAAGTAGTTAAAACAAAAAAAAAGAAAATTCTACATTTCAACCCAAAACTGTAAAAGAGAGAGACAACGGCTGTGAAGTTAGATGGAGATACGATGAAGAGAGTAAGTGTTGCTGATGAAGACGAAACTGTGAATCCATGTGTGCACAGTGGTAGTAAAGAAAAACTATTCAGGAGTGTGTATTGTTTTGATTTTCTCTTGATTTAAGTGTCAAAATTTAGGTATCGTGCAAATCATAGCTGATACCTTTTCTTAGTATTTATGTTTTTCTATTTGAGCTATTTTGGTAGAATGTCTTACTCTGGACAATAATCTGCGTCACCAAAATAAAAAAATTTAAAAAAAAAAGCCCATGAAAAATAGAAGAAGGAAAGAGAGAGCGCAAACGTAGCTTTGAGTGGAGAGGAGGTTACCGGGACGGAGAAAGGAAGGACGGGGATGAAGACAGGAGAGCAATGCAGGAGAGGAAAGGAGAGGGAAGGAGAGGAGGGTCATGTGATGATGATATGCGAGATTAGATATCATCTATGTGTTCCTTTGGTTTGTCTAGGAGAGTGAGAGAGAGAGAGAGAGAGAAAGTGTGTGTGGCTCTCTTACCTACTGCCAGGTCTCCCTCCCCTTCCTCCGGGTTCAGAAGCTCGGCTTTGCTTTTGTGGTTCTTTGTGGCTCTCCTGCGGGAGCCTGTCGGGGAACAAAAGGCATGAGGCTTGTTTAATGTACTTGAATGTGTTAATCCTATAAGAATATCAAATTACACTCATAGATGGAAAAAATAAAAAATAAAAAGAAGAATCATACCGTCGTAGTCATTTTCATTTTCATCATCAGCCAAAATCACCTCCTCTGTAAAAAACATTGAAGAAAAATGTTAAAACAATTCACAGATATTTCAGATTTGTCTCCCACAAAATATACTTAAATCATCGTCATGTCTACTTTTAATTAAAACTGGGACTGAATGACCAGCGCAGGTGCAGGCCAAAGACTTCTCCCTCCTTTGTTTTTAGCATCCTTGTTTTTATGTAGATTATCTTTTTAGGAAGATCAAAGATCTGTCCTTCCTATCCCCCTTTATCTGCTCCTTCCAGCACCAACATCCTCCCCTCCATCCCTCTTATCTTCCCCTCATCTTTTCTGCCCTCAGCGTCGAGCCAGAAAAGAAAAAAACAAGAGACAGAAAACTATCAAAGCATCAAACAAACTGATCTAAAACATAACATGACAACATGACAAATATCTAGGCGTGCAAGAGTGAAAAAGGCTGAGTTTTTTTTATTCTTACAAATGAAACGTAATTCACACCAAATTGATTATTCATGTCACCAGATTGACGAAACAAACTGCAGCAAAGCCTGTGGGACAACTCAAGCTGCACTGTTACACACTCATTCACACAATCGCTTCACAGATATATCCTCACAGTTTGGCGGTTGGCTTAAGCGAACAGATTCCTCGTCTCTACCTCTGCTCTGTCTTTTTCCACCACAACCCTGCGCTCAAACTTTCAGCCTGACTGCCTCCCAGCATCCACCTGCAGACTCGGGCTGGAGGTTTGGGACATCATTTCATCCCTTTCAAGTTTCTCCATGTTAAGAAAAAATAAACTGAAAGTGGTCAGAGCCAGTAAGCACTAGATTTGGCTTTAACAAATAATCTTTAATAATTAGTACAAAGAAAATTTGGGCAAGAATGACTCATTAAAAAACAATACTGAAAACAGTTGTACCAAGAATTTACAAGGTACTGATTTCTGATTGTTTTCAGCTCTCTCTCTCTCTCTCTATGTGTGTGTGTAAAAACGTTTTACCCACCAGCTTTGCAGATCCACTCCAGATATCCATTGAGTTCCCTCTCAATCTGCTGCTGTCTTCTGAGCTTCAGAAACTCACTTCTGTTCTCCACACGCTCTCTCTCTTTGGCAAACTCCCTACAGAAACACACACACACACACACATTATTTTGATCGCCCTGCATCTATGTCATGTTACTAAAAATTTAATCATGCACAATTTCCTTTTGAACATACTCAATCCAGGACTTTTTCTGTCTTTTTCACACTCACCCTGACAACACACCCAGCACCAGGTTTAGCATGAAGAAGGAGCCGATGATGATGAGGGGGATGAAGTACATCCAGTTCCATGCACTCCCTGAGGCATCGTTGCTCTGAAACACACGCAGTCAGACATTAGATATCAGAGGAATCAGGGGTCTCGCTTTTCACCT
This sequence comes from Thalassoma bifasciatum, assembly GCA_008086565.1. Lineage (NCBI taxonomy): Eukaryota > Metazoa > Chordata > Actinopteri > Labriformes > Labridae > Thalassoma > Thalassoma bifasciatum. The sequence continues at coordinate 871,269 of RPOG01000036.1, read as the reverse complement.
CTGATAACTACAAGTGAATAGAAAACTGTTTAAGACAATGACATAAATGTAGAGTCATACTAAGCAAACAAAATATTCAAATTTTGAAGCTACTCTTTAAGGACGATCCCTGTGAGGGCTATTTGGGAGCTGGAGTACTTGCACAAACTGTCATGATGACTCTTGACGGAAGGAGCGTGTTTGTTTTGAAAAGTGAAAAAGAACGAATCTTCTTTTAAACACTGCTTAATCTGTTCATGCCGAATCCTCTGTATGTACTGACAGTACTCATCTTAATCACTTTACTCTTCATTTTATTGATATACTCTCAAGTTTAAACAGATCAGTGCAGTATAAAAGCTGCATGTGGGTTGCATTGAGCATTATCATGAACAACTTAACCCCTGTTTTAACCTCTAGTTCGTGTTTTAGCTTTTAGCTCATGCTCTATCACTCTCTCTTTAAGCTTTCTTCCGTCCCTTTTCTGTCAGACAGTCCAGCTCCAGTGTTCATTATTATTAATAAATAAATCACAGAAATAGTTTCAAGCAAAGAAAATAACAGATCTCTCTTCCCACAGCTAAACTTTGTTAACAGGGGCGGTGTTGTTATGGAGCCTTGATTTTCCATAAATGAACCAGGACTTATATAGCACTTTCCTAGTCTAGTCTGAGTAGAGCTTTACACGTCCAGTCTCTTTCACCCATCCACACCACTGAATAACGGTGAGAGTAATTTGGGGTCCAGTGCCTTGCTTTTCAGCATGTGACTGCAGAAGATGGGATCAAACCCATAACCTTCAGATTCTACGACTGATCCACAGCCAGCATAATCAATCACAACCTGTCTGACCCAATCAAAAAGCTGAGAAACAGCATTTGGAAATGAGATATTTTGGCGCAGATAATCTAATTTTAAGTTGTGGATTATGATCAGGCATGTATACAGAGATGAGCTTTTTTCAAGACCACTTAAAAAGTCTTCACTATCCCTTTAAGCACAAATATCCAGCATATTCATAAACACGTTTAAAACATGAAAAAGCACAATGCCCCTTTTTCTAAGTTTCATTATAGGCGTTATTTTAGAAATAAAGGTGCATAAATTGAAAACAGAGCCTGTACACTTGTCTGCATAATCAACTTGCTCTTAGATAGTGTTTGTTTTATTCAGAGATTTTTACAAAATAATGTCAGAAAATTCTGTCATCACATCATCAAACGTCCAGACAGAGTTTCCTCTAACACAAACAGCAGATTTCAAAGAGCTGTCCTTCTCCTGGTAAAAGAATAATCAGCAGCAGGCCTGACATGATTTTGCTTTATGTCATCTTAATAAGTAAATGCATATCTGCCACTCTATTTAGCTGCTCAGTGCAGAGTGAATAATGTATAACAACTGCCTTCATCCCTTCCTCTCTGTCCTGCTGTCCACACGCTCCCTCTGTTTTCTTTCATAACTCTTTGTTGTTTCTCTTTTTTTCCTTTCTTAACCTGGTTTCATTCATTTTGTTTTTTCTTTCCTCCCCCCTTAATGCCACCTCCTCCTTTCCTTCCTCTGTGCATCTCTCATTCTTCTCTCTGTCAAAGATCTGCCTCTGTATTGATTGCTCATTTTACCCTCCCCTTCTTACAGACCCTCTTTCCTTCTTCCCACTGTGTGCTCCATTTCTCAAGGCCTCCCTGACTGTCGTCCCCTCGTCTCCTCCTTCCTCCATCTTCCCTCCTTCCTCCCTGTAAGCTGCTGTGCACCCAATGTACCGCAGACCCTTTTTTTTCTACCATTAAACTTTTATCGTTCCCCTCCCCGGCAGCTGCAAGAATAACTTGGGCTGAACAGGCCCTTTTAAATATAGAGCAGCACCGGGAAGGAGGGACACAGGGAGAGAGACGGGGTGAGCGGGAAAAGAGAGGGGGGAGAGATAAGAAGGAAAGACGGAACAAAGAAAGGAAAAGAGCAATTAGACGAGAAAGAGGAACTGAAAGGGAGAGGAGGGAAAAAGGAGGACTACAGTAACACTCAGAGACTCTCATCCTCCTGCGGTCTCCAAGCAACCGTTGCCACTGACAGCAGGGAACGATTCAGTCCTGAACATGAGTAATGACACCATGCAAGACCTGACTCCTATTTTATGGGTGGATGCACACCATGAACAGATAAAAATCATTAGAATTTTACTATTTTCTACAGAAAAATCCTCTGGGTTGGTGTGGCTTTCAACTTGAAATGTTATTGGCAGAAAAATACAAACACACCTAAGTTCAGGTGTACTCGAATGCACACAAAATGACAGCCATGTCTAAAAATAATGAAAGTAAGGATGTGAATAAAAGTAAAACAGGGTTCACATAAAACGCAGTAGTCTGTTCAAACCTGAGAGTCTATCAATAAAACGAAGAGCCAGGTTATGTTTGCCCTGCTTGGTAGATGAGCACTGGTAAGACACAACCAGGATTCACTAAATACACACGAAATACGTCTAAGAGCATCAAGCTGTGAGTAGTGGCAAAAAGTTTTCTTGAACAAAGAAAAGTAGAGTTAAAAAGAAGAACCGGTCTACACAGTTTATGCGAGTCCTCCGGCCAAAAAGAGTCACCGCAACCCCCTTTGTATGGATTCTCCTCACATGCTTTAATAGACATGTGTCTCTTTATTATTTACAACAAATCTGCAGAGCTCACCCAGTAGAGCAGTTCAGTCCAGCCCTCCATGGTGATACACTGGAAGACGGTGAGGATAGCAAACAGGATGTTGTCAAACTGGGTGATCCCATAGTTTGGTCCCAGCCAGTACCCTCGACACGAGCTGCCCACCGGACACAGCCGTGACGGAGGCTCTGTCCCACAAGGGACGGGGACTTCTTCTCTGATCTCACCTAGAAACAGAAAGAGTGAAGGTTATACTCAAACAAACAACAACGGTAAAAGTTTAGTGAAGAGGAAAAAGTCTTTGCATCAGTGTCAGCTTTACCTGTGTGATTGTCAAAGCATGTTGTGTGGAATTTGCCCATGTAGAACTCCAGGCCGATAATGGCGAACATGAGGATGGCAAAGAAAAGAAGCAGGCCAATCTGCAGCAGAGGGATCATGGCCTTCATGATGGATTTGAGCACCACCTGTAGACCTGGAGGACACAGTGCACACAGAGTTAAAAGTTTGAGCACTATCAGTCTGACTCTGATATACCATACAGATAAATGTAACTTATTTAAACATAAATATATGATGTAAAAGGCTGCCTTAAAATTGAATACTAATAAATAATACTGTTGTTCCAGCACCAACAGAAGTTATCTTGATTGAATAAAATGTCTTGTATCAACTTTTGTCTCAGTTTGGTTGCTGTAGACTTGTTGGTGAACTTAATTTATTCATGTAGTTGTTTGAAATAGTTAATGTATTTCAACTCAACAACTTCAGTAATCTTTTGTCGTATTGACATGCACTAGTATGTTAGAAAATCTAATGTGCAAAATCAAATTTTACAGTGCAGGGGAGGTAAGCTACACCCTGACATTCATTATTTAAATGTATTCAATATGTATTTATTATAAATATCAAATTGAACAGCCATAAACCACTGTTCTTGAATTGATATCAAATGTTGGACAGGAACTTTGTTTAGTTTCTATGGAGGCTGAATGACTTTTATGATGAGTAAGCTCAGTTTGCCTGTTTGGCTCTCCAGTGCTGTCCCAGCTATTAATATCCCTGCAGTGGTGCTGGAGCACTTCTGACATTAAACAGTTAAAAAGGGAGCAGAGAGTGCTCAGAAGAACCTCCTTCATTGGACCACTTTGGGTGCATTATGCAGAAAAGCACAGAGGCTGCAAAACCTTCAGCTAAAAATGCATCTCTATGATTTTCAGAATAACTGAAACTGGAAGAAGGAGGGTTCTGCTCTGTTTGGCTTCACTTTTATACAAAGGGCAGAGGTGGAGATGTACCATCTGGTTAACAGGGTCGAAATAAAGGGTTAATGTGTCTCTTTATTTTTCCTGAGATGTGTAATATGAAGAGTCACTTACTGGGAATACCGGACACCAGTTTGAGGGGCCTTAATACTCGTACAGCCCTGAGGGTCCGCAGGTCGAAATCTGAGCCCACAGTGGACAGGATCCTAAAGGGAAAGAGACACATGCACAAAAGTGTGCGCAGACAATCAATACCTAAGCCAATCAAGCTTGTAACTGTCAGTCAGCCTCTCTCTGTTTTCCCCTTTCTCTCCCAGATACACACTTTAACAAATACACATACTTAAACACAAACCAGCGCCAGGTCATTACAAGCAGAGGGGTGAGCGCTGTTTGTATGTAAATCCTGTAAGAGCTGAGCTGATCAATAGAGCTGACAAGTGAAGTAGGACAGAGAGAGTTTCAAGACGAGAAAAGGATGGGCTGACAGGGAAGAGTTTTGTGTCGGGATGACAGAGGGGACAACAAAATGAAAAAGGAGAGATGAAGTGATGGGGGGGAGAGTCAGGAGGGCAGAGAGAGGGGCAGAGGGGGGCAGAAAGAGGGGGAAAGAAGAGAGAGATACAGAAATGCTGACTTTCCTTTTACTGTCTATTCTTATTCTTGATACGTCTGAAATGTTTCACTTCAAGCTGTCGAAAGACTGCAGAGTAAACGTGCTGTGGTGTGTTACAGCACCTGCATCAACACTCGTCATCCCAATAATGACTGTAAGCATCCTGCCTGCATGTGTGTGTGTGTGTGTGTGTGTGTGTGTGTGTGTGTGTGTGTGTGCACTCAGGAGGTTTAAGATGTCCCCTCATACTGTGAGACTTCCAGTCAGTCCCTTTGTCTGACGCACACTGTGAATCATCCTCTCCCTCTCGCTCTCCCTCTCTCCCCTCTCTCTCTTTGCGTTGACACATTTCCACTTTTCTCTGTTCCACCAAGAGGCCCAGTGACACAGCAGAGCCTTAATCACAGGTTTGAAGTCAGCCTGCTTTGCTTGGAAACCTACAGAACCGTCAGGAAGGGAAGGTAACACAAGCCCAGGATCTCTGGGTGGAGGTTTACCCAGCTGTGGATGAATCCTGGATTACTTTACCAGGAAGCCCCCACTGCTGTAAGCTGGGGTCCTTGTAATGACATTGTGTGATATCAGATGTCTTATCAGGTGCTGACTGGAAACTGAGAAGTCCCTGGCTTGGTCATATGGGGCAAAAAAAGCTGCTTATGTGACTAAAAAATAAGGGAAATGGACCTTTGATGATCGACTTACTAAATCATGATCTGTGATGCATGCAAAGATTCACATGAAGAAGAGCTGGACTACAAAAATCTATTTATGTATGAGCATATTCAGAGATGGTAGTTGCAGTCCAAAAACACAGATATAGAGGCAGCATTTTTGAGGATGATAACAGTACTGTCAAGAGGAAAATGATAATGAGGGTGATAATGATGTTGATGTTAAAGACAAATGTTATGATGATAATGACACATGAGAATGAGGACAATGATGACAATGATAGTGAATGTGATGGTGATGATAGAAATAATGACGAGGATGATTGTGATGATTCTAATGATGGTTCTGAGAATGGTGATCATCATGATGACCAAGATGATGGTAGTGGTGATGAAGATGATTGTTGTTACGACAATGATAAAGATGATAAAGATGATGATATTTTAAGAAATTTTGTCTTCAAACAGCGTCCACCATCATAAACAGTTCCAGGCTGATGAGGCAGTCCCTCATTCACTCCGTCGCCACGGTTACTGGGCCCTTTCTCATTCATAAGTGTTTCCATGGCAACAGGGACGTTGGCTCATTGATAGAATCTCGGTATCACCTTGGTAACGGGGGCCGAGGGAGGAGCCTGATTGATCTGGGGGTTTTTTGCTTTCTTCTTCCCTCTCTCTTTTAAGTTAATGTAGCACAGAAAATACACAACAACGGATACATGGAGGAAAAAGCACACGCACACATGTGCACATACAAACACACACACACACACACACAAATCTGCACGGCTCGGAGATCAAACATATTGAGTGGGAATAATTTTATTCCTGTATTCACATTAGAAAGTAGGTCATTTTGAACAAACAGTGAAAAGCATCTCTTTCATCACCGACAGATGTGACGTTTCCGTATCATCTTATACAACTATGTACAAAACACACACACACACACACACACATACACACACATACACACACAAAAAAAAGAATTATACAGCGGCACTGAATACAGGGACACAAAAAAATGAAGTCACATTCAGAATTGTTGCTATGAAACACTCTCTTTGTTGACCCCTCCTCATGGGACACAGACACATTACAGAAATACACAACCACACACACACACACACGACACACTCGTTCTGCTGACTTCAGCTGCATGTGGCTAATTATCTTTGTCCACATCGCTGACCAAATTGCTTCGTCTCCTATCTCTTATCTTTCCTCATCTCCCTTCTGTCCTTGCTCACCATTATTAAATGTTTTTATAAATGCATCTACTCACGCAATCAAATTTTAATACTTTTGTTTTCGTATGAGTTAAGTTTTACCCAATGCATATTTCCGCTGTTTCCTTCCGCTGAAGAGTACAACACTGACCGCTGAGGCCTGCACAGAGGACTGGATTTTATTTTATCAAGGTAACTTCAGAGTGAACTCTGGATTTTACAGCGCTGGTTCTCGTCTTGCTGGCATAAATCACCATGGTAATTTAAGCTGAATGGGGAACCTGCTACAGAGCAGGTTTCATCACGCTTGTGTGCATCTGAAATACTGAGGTTAATAATAATGGTCACGCATGACATAACTGCAGAAACATCAATTTAAGGAATGCACAACTTCTGGTCATGCTGTCAAGGTGAGGAATTAATATTCCAACACAAAACACGCTGAGCGTCAAAATAAATCAAAGGAAGATATAAACCAAAGGAAGGCACTGAGGAAGCGCTCTGCCTCAAATGTCTGTGACGCAAAACTTGTGGCATTTACATTGCCCAATGAATTAATAATACGTAATCTCACAAATTTATACATGAAGAGAGTTGCAGTTTTCTACCACCAGTGTTGCTTTTGTCCTGGACAATGTTTGAATTCTTGGTATCTGTGAAGAATAGTAGTCTGCTCCTCCTTGGTAAAGCAGGCCACTCTGCAGGGTTTCCCCGTGTTTGCAATAAGTCAGACACAGAAAAGACCACCCTTTTTGAGTGAGCATCCACTGATCAAGACTGGAAATCCCTGGGTTCACTTACAGAGTTGATATCCAGCTTCATAGTACCGCTGATCAGGATTACAAATGTCTCGCTAAATCAATCCAGGTAACAGAGGGAGACCCTGAATGTGGTAATCCAGCTTTGTAGTACAGGCCCCTGGTCTATTACCTCAAAATTCATTTTCACCTTAAAAACTCTCTTTCAAGAAAACTCGATTTACTATTCAAAAAGGACAGAGAAGGACAAGCGAGACCACTTTTTATGAATGGATCTGTCATTTGTCTTCCTGTCAGTATTTGACTTTATATATAGCTTTTGCGCGTTTCATTTCAGTTGATCAAAAGGTTACTCAGAAGACCTTTTGTGCTTTCTTTGAACCTCACTGTTCCAGACGTATCCAATCACAAGAACCTCAACAAGAAGAAGGAGCAGGGCCAGCCAGGAACGGCTGTAAACTAAGAGTAATTGGACTAGTAATCAATAGCAGGCATAAAAAACAACTAGCTTATTCCCAGGGCCAAATCACTCATGTAATTTACTACAAGAGATAGGTCACCACACACACTTGGGCACAGAAACAAGCATATACACATCTGCTGACATCTAAGACGGTGGTGAAGGGAAGAGCTAATCCATTCAGACATGCAAAGTGTAGTTTGTGTGTTTGTCTTTGTGCACTCTGCAAAAGTAAGAGCACCACACTGAGGACGAAACAGGGAAGGGATGTTTGAAGTGGAAATTCTGCATGTGCGTGCATTGGTCAGTATGTTATCAAAGGTTTGGGCCAGAGGTGGGCAGAAAGGCCAAGTAGGCTTTCATCTTCAAAGAGCTGCATTGCTAAAAACAACCTCCATTCATAGAGAGCACAACAAAGAGTGTGTGCGTGTGTGTGAGTATGTGTGTGTCTAAAAATGTATTGACTTAGTCGGTGTGTAATGTATCTCGGGAATATACAGCGCTGTAAGTGCTGCAGCGTATTATCAGTCTGTAGATCTTACTGTAGCTTCCTGCACTCCTGCAGAATCCAAACAACAGCTGCTGGATGGAGCCGTGATTTCAAACCCTGGTTCAAACACTTCATTGTGACATTCTTAAATGTAAGCTACGGGTCTGTTCCTGGGGTGTATGCAACCTTTTTTTTTTGCTGTTTTAGTATTAGCATTTCATATGACATTTGACATCTGACATTCTGCCTGCAAAAGAAAATTGGACTGATTATAAAACCCATCAAGAGCTTAGACTATTTAAAGGAAGCTAAATATTTGTACAATTAATTTTTTGTCATGTAACCTCATGCAGAAAAGCAAATGAAATATAAGTTTTTAAAAAAGTTTCTAATGTAGAGAGAAAAACATGAAGCATAAATTGTAAAAAGTAATTCCCAGAAAATATGCACGTCAAGTTTCTTGAAATTAAGATAGTGTTTTAATTCTGTGGACATCTTTACTACAAGACCCACAATGCCTCTGTCTGCAGGAGACACTGACAGAGGTCTTAAAGACAGACTCACTTCCTTCCTCCCTCTGTGTCTCACAACCTCCCGCTGCCTCTCCACATGTCTTCTCACTCCTCCTCTCTCTTACACTCGGTGTGTGCGCCACGCTGAGATGAGCTTGGCTTCATGATTGCTCTTATCACGGCATAAGGACATACTGCCAGACAGTGTGCTCACTCACTCACTTTCTCTCTACATATGTGTGTGTGTGTGTATGTGTATGTGTGTGTGTGTTTGTGTGTGTGTGTGTAAGTAGTGAAGGAGGAGAGGTGTCTGAAGGGGGCAAGCTCTCATTTCACACGTGCTCCGTCAGCAAAGATGCGAACGGTTTATGTAACACATGAAGCTCTCCAAACCCTCACATGCAGTGACCTCAGCATACTAATCTGTGCCAGCCGTCCTGCAGAATTATTCTATTTGACACAGTAGCCTATAGTAACACGGTTAACTGTCATAACATGTCGTATTAACTCTGCGCTTTGCTGTTTTTTAAAGAGACAGAATCAGTGGGATGAAAAACGTGCAGGGTTAAAAAAAGAACCTGGCTTCATGATATCTGAAAGAGAATCTGGAGTCTCACTGAGAACAGAGAGCAAACTGTGCCTTTACGGAGGCTGTGGATGCGTGGATGGAGTTGATGCCAAGAAAAAGTCAGAGCAACATTTCAACATCACTAAATAAAAAATGTAAACTTGTCTGCTGTCTCTACACACACTGCTCATCTTCTCTCTTTTTATTCTTGTCAATCCAATTTATCAGGCTGTCAGGCTCATGCCAATTCTTCCTGTCATCCTTTTCCTTCAGCTTTAACATTTATAGAAATGTCACGTTGTTCCTGCACGACTAAACTCTTCCCAACTGATTTTTGTATTACGTTTGGCATCCAAGCTCCCCACAGTTTCATTGTCGTTCAGTATCATGCCACTTCCTGCACTCATCCGTTTTTTTTTTTCATCCCTTCCCATTGCCCTCTTGTTACCACTTGGCTAGCAGCACCTGTGAGTTTTCTTACATCCTGTCTTTATCCTCTCTATCCAGCGTCCCCCCTGTGCCCCCCTCCTGTCTATCTCTGTGTATATTGTGATGACATTTGTTCGCGGCCCAGGCTGCTGGCTGCCTGCAGCTCTGCTCTGTGATCTGACTGCTGCCTGCGCCGCATGAGGCTGTTCATTAGAGCACAGAAGAAGGACAGGACGGTCATGAACACACGTGTGCACACGCTCGACTCAAGAGAACGGGACAGAAAGTCTTCATGCAGAAACCGTGCATGTATCTGTGTGTATGTCTGGGTGTGACTGTCTGCTACTCACCCAGTGAGCACCACCACAAAGTCCATGACATTCCACCCATTTCTCAGGTAGGAGTTCTTGTGGAAGGCAAACCCGAGCGCCAGGATCTTTATTCCAGACTCAAAACAGAAGATTCCTATGAAATACGGCTCCGTATCGTCCTGAGAGACAGAGATGGGGAGAGAGAAATGGAGGGTAAATAAGTTGCATATTCTTGAAAAATGTGCATTTACATCATTGAGTTTGAAAGTTGTGTTCAGTATTTATTATCTTTAGCTAAGGCAACCAAATGTCCTTGCCTGCCTGGACAAGTCCTCCTTTTTGGTTGTAAAAGTATGTCTGTGAGGATTTTATAAAATTCCCAAAATGTCCGGGTTTTTCTCAGCTTGTTCTACAGACCATTGATATTTATAATAAAGCACTGCACTGGGCTACAGGCATTATTCTGATGCAACAACCTGTCAAAATGTTGAGCATGCAGGAAAACATGCTCTGACTGCTTGTGCTGCCCTCTTAGACAGAAAACACTGAAGTGGAAATGCACTTTTACAGACAAACTGCAGATTAACCGTAGTATCCCTCTTTTCATGGGAGTTTGGCTTTGATCAGAATTGTTTTTTGGCCCACATTAAGTCAAAATTTTGGAGGTGGGGTGTTTCAAATAAACGTATGGGTTATGAAGCTACTTTGTCATCTTTGAGTATCTTTGGGTATTTTTGCAGGATGTCCAAGAGGCTGGGAGCGGGTCCTCTTTTGTGGTTTTTAGAATATGGTCACTCTACATAAGTAGTACACTGCAAAAACTGAAATCTAAGCAAGCCGTTATGTCTTATTTTTAGTAAAATTTGTCTTACTATTCTTGATTTGAGCCACATTTACTAGACAAGGTCATAAAAATGTCTCATTTCAAGTTTTTTAAAGACAAAAATGAGGCATCATTTGCTTGTAAAAAGTTTAAAAAAATCTGGCAATGGGATAAGATAAAAGATTCTTGTTTTAAAACATCTTTCTAATTTCAAGAAACTTCCCAGTTGAATTCATCTTGTGCCATTGGCAGATTTTTTGGACTTGTTACAAGCAATTTACACCTAATTTTTGTCTTAAAAATACTTGAAATAAGACATTTTTATGATCTGGTCTGGTGAATGTGGCTAAAATTAAGAACAATAAGACAATTTTTACTACAAATAAGACATATTGACTTGCTTAGATTTCCATTTTTTGCAGTGTAGCATGATCACCAGACCTGAATCCAAAAAGAAAAGTGCAAGTCTTGAGGAGAGCATGCTAGGGTGTATCAGAGCCAAACCAAAATCACCAAATGCTGATTTTTGGACCTCTCTTGAAACCTTTGTTTATTTTTTTCCCCCAATACTGTCAGTCTGAAAAACTAATGCCTCTTTGGATTTTCTTTTCTATATTCCTCAAAAGGCCCAGTTGAGAGTTTTTCTCTCGGTTGGAAGAAACATTGGTTGCATGAGTGAAAAAGTCTCATTGATCTGGAAACACAGACCTTTACATGGTGAAGCAACAGAAACACACTTATAAGGACATACTGTGGAGTAGTGCACATCCTGTATGCTGTGTGTTGAACTCACCAGTCGCTCTGACAGAGGCGTCTTGTCCCCATCAGGTAAATGTTGTTCCAAAGCCAGGACGATGCAGTTGGCAATGATGGTAGCTAAAATCATCCACTCAAATGGAGTGAGGAGGTTCAGTCAAGGAAAAACACTTTTTTCAGATAGTATAATTCTAACATACTTCAGATAACATGAACAGAATCCCTCAATGTCAAACATAATCCTGCTTATTACCCAGATTCCAACTTAAGATATAGAATAGACAGTTTGTAGTTGTCGTTAATTTATCAAGTTATAGTAAATTGTAGTCAAGAGTCGTGTTGAAGACATTTGCCAAAACAGCTGTGATGTTACAGTACAAACAATTAAATGTTGTTTTGATATATTTGTTAAGGTCTATATTTTGAGAAATGAATCTGCTAAATCAAAATATTTTGAGATTTTATTGTTAATCAAATTAACGTTTGATACCACATGAGCACACACCAAAGTACCAGAAATGGTACCATTGAGTACTTGTACTGATTCCCAGGTACTTGGCTTGATACCATATTGGTTTGTATCTAGTGTGAGTTGACACATTGACTTGAATGAAAACTCTTCTGATCCATTACTGTGACGGGGCAAAGCTAGAATGCAGATGGAAGTGGTATATTTTTGCCGTAATGGTATCAATATAAGTGTGTCCAAGGACAAGATTATGCATTATGAAATCTATCTCACATCTCATTTCTGACCACTCAAATCCTGTATTCTCACACATACTGGTGCACGTAGCTTGCTGGCACTGCAGGGCACAAGAAGCTACACGTTAGGATAAATGTCTGCCGAGAAAAACCCTCCCCCACACCGAGGATTAAAGGACAAATCCTTTCCAAGGTTTACTTTGTCAGCTGTGACCAAAAACTGGAGTTAAATGAAGAAAAAATTAAGAAAATATCAACACTCCAATGTCAAAGGTTTAATTGAATCCACTGAGTCAGATGAACAGCTCCAATGGACTCGTCTCATTTCTCACTATCAATGCTACACACACTCACTCACACACACACACTGATGCACACACAGGCCCACAAGTCATCATAATGAGTCAGTTAAATGTGTTCTGCTAAGCGTATGTACTGGTAACACACCACCCACACAGTCATACAAAACAAACAAACACACACACACACAAACAAAGAGACAGGCTGCGTTAAAGTGTTGGTGTGTGATAGCATGGCTGGACACTGAAAGAGATCTATTGTGACATCAGCGTTTGGCTCTATGCACATAACATCTGAGGGTGAGTTCAGCCACGGAGAGAGAGAGGAGAGAGACAAATAGAAAGGAGGAGGGAGGATCTCTTTGTACATCTAATTGGGTTTGTCACAAACTCTCTCCCTCTCTCTGACACACACACACACACACACACACACATACACACACATACACACACTGGTGGTGTCTTCTTAAATCAATCCCCCTGTCTCGTTAAGGTCACAAGATGAATAGTTACATTTAAAGGAGAGAAGAGCGAGAGGAGAAGAGCGAGTGTGTGAAGGAGATGAAGGAGTGGTCAGGGGGAACATAAATAAAAACCTATTAACGACCAGATTCCTTCTCCTCCTTTTCCCCCTCTCCTCTTTTCCTCCTCCTTTGGGATTGGCCTTAGAGAGGGGGGGAGGGTAAATACTGAAGGCAGGGGATGCTATTAATAGAAACATATATCATACATGTACAGGTGTGAAACATGTCTGTTACACACTTGTGCATGTGTGAGGGTGTCTGCCTACCTGTGTGTATATATGTGTGTGCTACGAAACGTGCGTGTGTGTGAGAGAGATCATGTTTGACTGCTCTTAACATGCATACATTACCAGAACACCCAGGGCACCACTCAATTAGCCTCTCTGCCCCGTAGGAGTGCGTGTATATGATGTCAGTGTGTGTATCTATATGTTGTGTGTGTGAGTGTGTGTGTGTGTGTGTGTGTGTATGCCTTGAGAGGGCAGCTTAAAAAAAGGGAAAGAGAGAGAAAGAGAGAGACTGATATAGAACCAGAGGGACAAAGAGGTAATTGTGGGAATGTGCGTACACGCATGTGTGTATGGTGATCACTCATCTTCTATCCCCATGCTAACCATTGTCCTCTGATGTAACGCTCTGAATGGGAAGCTCACATGCTGCCATGTTTCTGTTGTGTTTGAGGTTTAGTATAAATGGAGATCTGACCACAGTCTCAGCAGATGGCTGGCCAACATGAGTCTGGTTCTGCTCCAGGTTTCTGCCTGTTTGAGGACGTTTCCCTGCTCCATCAGAGTTGGATCTCAACAAAATGGATATTAAAAGAGAACGGACTGGACCTGCTCTGTTTTAGTATCTAGAAATAGAATTTGTTGAAAATGTTTCATCTCTCTAAGCTGGTTTCTGGACATGTATGCAGATTTTAGATTAAAAAACACTGTGAATGGGATTTTTCAGCTTTTTTCCTAATGAGTCTATCTGTCATGAATATAGGCTCATATATTTGTCATAAGCAAGCAGACATGCTTGGTATTTATAAACAACACAGATCCATTTTCTGTGTTGAACTATAATGTTTTCTTCCACAGAACAACCAGAAACATGAATGAGGAAAAAAAAATTGCAAGATGATTTTAGAAGTTAAAGCATACAAAACCCTAAATATCCTCAGGCTAATAGTCTCACAGGAATTTCCAGAAACTTTTGCAGCTATTTTCAACCTTACACTGAAAAAAAAGGAAACAGTTGGATCAACTTAATCAAATTGTGTCTGTCGGTAACACCCGAATGAATTAAGTTCTCTGAAAGAAAATTAATCACTTTAGTTAATACAATTGATTGAATTAACTAACTTACTAATTTAACAGTTATCAAATTGTTTCTGTGACTCCAAATTAAGGTTTTCAGATGTTTCAATTGGTAACATACAAAAGTTCAAGTTGTTCAAATTAACAGTTTTATGTTAGACTAACTTAATCGGTTTATGTCAAATGTTTTGTTGTATACTTATTTCAAATGATCAGATTCTATAAATCAAACTCAAAATTTGGACCTAAAACTTCCATACTTCTGAATTAAATAAAAACTCTCTCAAGTCAAACTTAAAAAAGCTGCTCCTCTGTTTTCAGAAAACAGCATCCCAGTCACAGCACGGACTGAGCATAGCTCCATCAACACGCGTAGATAATGACTGCTATCCATCCAATACAGTTGTATTTTGAAAGACCAAGAAGGTCTCGGTAGACTTTGGCATTCAGTGTGAGCAAATTTCATGTAGAATAGGAAGTAGATGACCATAAATAGGGTCACAACAAACATACCTAAAAACATGAAGCGCTACAGCCGCATCCGTCTCTGCAATAGGCAGATTCTTTTTTCTGCATGCGGAGAATACTAGCTCTCCTGCTTTGACTTTACAATTGAGTAGTGACCTTAGTTGAACTGTTGCGTGCATGTAAATGTACTGACTGATTCAAAGAAGGTGATCTCCAATCACTGCAGTGCAGTGACTCATCCACTGGAGGCAGTATATTGAAAATGTGACTAATAATCTGGACTACAGCAGTGTATTCAGGCCGCACACTCCATCCTGAGTGAGGAAAACAGACTCCTGGTCAATACAGGAGATTATGTTTCAAGGTGAAACATTATTTTCTACATCTTAACACATGTTCATGATGTATTTGCGTGACCCTGTATCAGTGTATAAATATTAAAAGAGGTACAAGTTTCCTTAAAGATGAACCCGCCGACATAAATGTACAAATATATGTATAAAAATCCCGACCATGAATAAATGACTCACATTCTGCCATAAACCTTTCAATAATGAATCTTCTCCTCCTCCTCCCTCGACGGCTATATTTAGCAACATGACAGAGTTAAAAGCAAGGAAGGAATCAGGGGTGAGGGAGGGAGGAAGGATGCAGGAGGGAGAGAGTATGTTTTTCCTCCGCCCTGGATATTTCTTACATTTCTTTGTCCTCCATCTCTCTTGTGTTGCCTCTCCTGTGTCCACAAATGTTAGTGCACATTCTTGCTTTTGTGAGCAGCCTGTGTGTGAATGTGTGTGTGTGTGTGTGTGTGTTTGTTTGTGTAACGCAATGGGGACAGTACTAGGTCATATACTGAGTTGTCTCGCCAGGAAAGGGGGGAAGTGAGGCCTTTAAAATACTCCACCGGTGCCAAATGACGCACACACACACACATACGCACTTCTGCTGGCCTCTTCCCAACCTCGTCCATCCGGACGCATACAGCCTTCATTCTGTCCTCCTCAGTCAAGCTCCAGCCTGCTCCTCACTGATATATTTCTCTCTCTACCTGCCCTGTTAAGCCTCCTCTCTCTCTTTCTCCCTACCTTTTTGCTTCCATATCACCGTCCCCTCGTACGCTGCTCTCTCTCTCTCTCATTAATTTCCTATTTTTCTAAATCTCTGTTCCTCTCTTCCCTTCCTCTTCCCCCCATGACTCGAACGCTCTCTTGTATCTCCTCTTGGTCTACCTTTCTCCCTCTGAGCACACCCATCAATCATCTCCATCTCTATCACACCATCTCCATTCGGTATCGAATAAGATGCCGCATCAGCAAACACACAGAAACAACCGACAGCAGGAGACAGACGATGAGAGGTGAGGAGAAAAAGGGGTTGGAAAGGAAGGGAAAAATATGAAGGGCTAATTGAAGGAAGAAAGCTGTCCTGTGGGCACAGACATGTCTGTAAGGGGCGAATGGTGAGGAATAAAAAGAGACAACAGGGAGAACGAGAGAAGGAGGAGGGTAGAGACGAGGAGGGGAGCTGAATGAGGGAGAAATAGAGAGGATGACGGAGGGGTGTGAGAGTATTGCGGTATTTTCTTCTCCTGAGCGCTGTGTATGCTTTGTCGAAAGTAGGTTAGTGGCAGTGCGCACACACACACACACACACGCACGCACACACACATGAAAGAAGAGGTAGAGGAGATATATGGGGTGGGTGGGAGACTATACATTATACTGTCACATTCAGTATGTATGAGTGTATGTATGTGTGAAAGTGAATCACTGCAGCCCTGTGCATGCTTCCTCACTCTCCTCACACCCTTGCATCACCACAGGAGCATATGTGTGTGTTTGCTTTCTAAATATCTCACTCATGTCACGCAACTGGAGATTCATCTGTCCGCTACAGGATTCAGCAATAAGGTTTGAAAATGAAAAACATCCAAATGCTTACACTTTCAGACACACTCTCACTCTGCAATGAGAGCTGCCTGGATGGAGTCCAACAGCATCTGTTCAGTTTACCCTTTAACTTACAAGTTGTTTTGCTTTTATGGTATTGAATCAGGTTTTAAACCTCACATAAGAAATTTCAGGTTAGGATTGATAATGGCGCCCCCTGTGGACCTTGCAGCAGCTTTTATCCCTGTACAGATTCTGTCTTATGTTCTTTCACTCTGCTTCATTTTACCACTCAAATATATCACTTAGATGATGCAACATATAATACTACAGAGGGCTAATAACTTATCTGGAAATAACGAGGGTAATAATCATTCCTCTTTCAACATATTCATCTCAGTATGTTTCAGACAGAAGCTTTAGGTCTATATGTTTGGGATCTCAAAGTTGATGCTTAGAGGAAAAAGAAAGAGATATGTGTTAAATGACTTAATATAATCTTTTTTATTATATACTTGTCATGCTATTCTTCTTTTTGAAGTTTTTTTGGGGGGCTTTTATGCCTTCAATTGGATAAGAAAGGACAGTGGATGGAGCAGGAAACAGGGTGAGAGTTGGGATTGACATGCAGGAAAGAGGCCACAGGCCAGAGTCAAACTTGGGGCTACCCACACAAGGGCAAACCTCATGAAGCAAGAAATAAACCACTTGGCCATCTGTGCTCCATCACACTATTTCTCAATAATGTTGGAAAGTAAAAAATGTGATTTGAACCTATTTGAAAATAGGCCATATTTTCTTGTACGTAGCTTGACACCAACTGGGTGCATCCCAACATCAAGAACACCTCTGCTCCTTGTTACCTCCTCATTGTGGGTGAGATGGACAGGAAGTTTGTCGGATGTATGAATGACACAGACTGACAGTACCATATGATAAAATGTCCATTATTATGTCCCCCAAAAAAACCCAAAGCCGTTTAGAGCCCAGGGGTGAAATAGACGTTTTTGGATCTGAATTTTAGGGCCAAGTCCAGTTGTACCCCTGATTGCTTGGTTTTGCGTGTTTACGTCTAGTGAAGGGTTACCCCATTTCTCCTGTTGGCAGGTATGATTTGGACCACAATCATCATTTGTTCTACCAGGCTGCAAGATGTATGTATTTGTGCCATAAGGATTGGTGTCATTGACTTGGTGAGTGAGTGGTTTCTGGTGCTTCCAGAACAAGCCCAAGTGGCCACTCAGTGAACTGCAGTTTTAGCACTTTTGCATCAGCTTCATACACATTTAGACTGGAGACTCAGATCCTGTAAAACAATACACTCCAGAAGGATGTGAGGCTTTAACTGCAACATTTCAGTGAAACATTTCAGGGAGGCTGCTCTCCAACGTCCTCATGCATGTTCCGTATTGTCATTCAAGTGCTTTATGCACACACACAAAAAACACTCACACACACACTAATGGTAAGACCTCCCTTCACTTCACTTCTCTGCCAATGGAGTCCAGACCAGCTGCTTCACTTTGGGAGAGAGCCAGCCTCCTATTAATAAAACCAAGCGTGGTAGTGTTGGCCTCTTTCACTCTGATGCTCGCTATCAGTGCAATTTTTGAAAACGATGTTTACTAGAACACACTGGCTTCAATGTTTAAAAATAAAGAACTTAATAAAATCACAAGCTCCCTTATAATAATCCATATTTTATTCAATTAAGATCAAAGTTATGAGATGAGAAATAAATGGGAATTAAACACTCGCCCTGCCTCACAGCATTTTCTTTCTTTTTCTTTCTTTGTTTGTGACTGGTCGAAAAGGTTAAGTCCTTTAAAAGCAGAATTCATGACTTCAACCTTTTTTTATTTACTATGGATTTACTCTGCCTCTGCATTGATAGTAAATGCCTCGTGTGGTTTTTCAAAGAAGAGGACAAAGAAACTCAAGAACTCTCTGAACTCTTCTTTGAGCGGCCTCCCCCTTCCCTCCATCAGTTTCTCTCCCCCTTTCCCCATCTCCGTCCTCTTACATTATGCAGCAGAGCTTCGGCAGAACGGCTCAAATGATTACTTCATTTTCTTGTCACTTTTCCCTCAGAAGCACTGATTTGATCAAATGAATGGGATAAAGCGCTGTAGTTGAATCCTATCTAATTATTTTTGATGATCAGCAGCCAGAGGAGATAAGAGACGTGGCTGCAGCTCTTCATTTGATTTCTGCATCATACAATTTAATTAGAATCCTGAGAGTAGCAGCATGGTTTCATTTTTTTTCTGATGCATGCACATATTTTGCTAAATTTTTGCTTTGTTAAGTATGAGGAAGAATATTTTTCCTCTCTGTGTATGATAATTTTGGCATAGAAAGAAATGGATTCTGCAGGTTTGATAGCACCATTTGGTTTACATTTCATTTCAGGAGCAGGATGTAGCATGTTTTGATCTTGTATCCACAGTGGACGTCTTCTACAGGCCTTTTCACATGGTTCATTTTTGCGTCAGTGCAACAATTTTATCATTTTTAACATTGAGTCAAACTAATAATCTGCAAGACAAAAAAGTGAAGAAAACACAGTCTGACACAAAACTAAACACATCTCCATGCCTCAGCGCTCCAAAAATTGTCAATTTCTCCAACTTTGGCACCATTTCTGACTGCATTGCCAAACAAATGGGAGTGCCTGAAGGCCAGTTTAGCCCTGCTTGGCCTCTCTCAGTCTGATTTAGCATCAATCAGTGTGCTTAGTCCTAAAATCGCCCACTTCTCCTGCCTGTTTATTCCACACGGCATATGTTGTGTCTCTATCTCACCCCTGCTACTGCCTCTCCCTCACCACCCACATACAGCCGAGTTGTCACTTTTTACAAGATGCTGACGCGTGTGTGTGTGCGTGTGTGTGTGTGTGTGTGTGTGAGAGAGAGAGAGAGAAAGAGAGAGAGTGTGTGTGTGTGTGTGTGTGTGTGTGTGTGTATGTGTGTGTGTGTGTGTGTATGTGTGTGTGTGTGCTGTGGGCTTTGTGCATATTTGAAGTGTTGGTTTCATTGTCTGTATGTTTAAGCGGTGCAGGTGTGTGAGTATGAACGTGTTTCACATTCTTTTCTGATGTGCACCTGCCTTATTTTACCTGCCAACATGTGTGTGTGCATGTAAATGTGTGTTTGTGTGTGTGTGTGCTAGCACACCCTGCAGGTGGAGTGCAAGTTTCCAGCAGGGTTTGTCTAGTAACAGCCGCAGCACATGACTAAAAAACACGGCATAAAAAAAATCAATCCATCTCAGACTCTCTCTCTCTTTCTCGTTCTCTTTCTCTTTCTGGTCTTCTCTCTCCACGTATCTGAATCCCCAAAATAGCTCTGCTTCACGTCACTGCACCCCCTCCCTCCACACACGCGCGCGCACACACACACACACACACACACACACACACACACACAGAGGCAAATGCACACACTCATCCAAACCAGCCTGCAACTGAAACTGAATAATTCAACAGAGCCAGAATGCACAGCTAAGAGAAAAGGGAATAAGAAAAATGCAGAGGGAAACAAGAGAGAAACAGACAGAGAGAGAAACAAAGGGGAACGAAAAGTAAATCAAGATCTTCGGTTAACTGTTTATTACTGAAGCATTTTGCATCCACGCGACGATTTTTTTTTTTCTAAATTATTGATATATCCAGTATTTTCAATCATTGTCTGTCTCTTGCGTCATCACGGAGATGCTTATATCCATGCAGCAGCCATATCTGCTCAACTGATCCTGGAGAAATGCTGCAACATCCAGCAGAACAAAACGAGCTGTTTCTCAACAACAGTGCTAAGAATCCAGCACAAAGTCAAAAAAACTAATGACAAGCCAACCATGCTACTAAAAAAACTAAATCTTAAATGCAAAGCTTCAAAATCTGAGCAACCAAGTCAGGAAACAAGGACCTGATGTCCCAAATTTAAAATTTTGAACTCGCACAGCAGGAATCTTTGTCTTTGAGTCTGAACACACACTGAGGGGTTACAATAATCTCTTCCTCTCGCAGCAGCTGACCACTCTCATAAATGATGCCAGACAATGCTATTTAGTGTCATATATAAGTCAAAAATAGGCAACACCGCTAATTAAGCCCAGGTTGTGTAAAACATCTACACACAAGCAATGACTGACAACGTGGCGTCTGCAAATCATGTCGTCAGCTTTCAATACAAATATTTCTGTTGTGATTTATCTCCCAGCTGCTCTGCAGCAGCATGTTTCATATTGATTTTGCAGCATTTTTTCATTCGCCATATACGTTACAAGAGCAGCTGTCCGCAGTATATTGAGAAGCAGCAAGCGCATGCATTTGTCAAGTTTAAGAGGATCAGTTCACAGTCTAAGGGAGGGAACGTTCTTAGTTTCAGAGGCCTCCACTTCATGCACATCTGTTCACATGGCGACAAGGCATGTCCAAAGTCAGGCCTGAGGTCCATTTATATTTGGCTTTTCAGCTGTCAATATATTCATTATGGCACTGAAATGAATCATTTTCTACATTCAGGTTTCATAAAGCCACGTGTATAATACTGGATGCATTAGTTTCAAAGGCTTCTACCTCATCAATATAATAAAAAGTATAGAAAAAAAACAGTTTGAAATGAAAAAAAGATAACAAAAACATATTCTATCCCTTTGACGATTATCATACTGTTACAGGCAGGTGAAGTTGTATTTTGGCCTTTTTCTCCTCCAGAAAAATCATTGCTAACTTTCAAGAATTTGTGGTAAGAGTAAAATCTGTGATTACTGATATTACTGATTTTTAAATAAGTATTTTCTGTGCTGAAAGAATGCATAATTACTAGATGAAATACTAAAAAAAATTGCTAAAACTGCCCAATGTGTCAAATGTGACGAAATAAAAATGTATCATCAGATATGAAGAGACACCAGTGGGACAGGTGAAGTTTGATTTCATAAGTCTGTAACGATGGAACAAGGATTTTTGGGCATACTTAGTGACTGATTCATTCCAGAAATCATGAAAAAAGAAATACTCTGATTCATGAATTCACGTTTGAGCACGCTGAGCTGTGTTGTGATGCTACCATCAAACTTCAAGAAGGCAAGAATGTGATTACTTTAAAGTTTGTGAATAAAATTTCAGACCGGCTCACAGCAAAGAGAGATGGACCCATGCCCACATTCTGAAAAGATAGATGTAAAAAAAAGTGCTGTAATAATGATCAATATCTCAAAATAGATATAAATGCAGTCATACAAGAGTCTCTGTTCAAACTAGGAAACATTACTGACTGTGTGACTCTGTAACCTAAAAATATTGACTGATTAGGCTTTAGTAGGAAAAATATAAGAAGTACATGATGAGAAAAGTCAAAAGTCATGTTTCTGTATGTGAAAGAAGTGAAGGAAAATAAATAGGTTTGGCTTTCTCACAAGCTCAATCCTGTTTTTCATTCTGAGTCTGCCTGCAGGGACTCAGGATACAGATCAATTCACACATTTATTAACAAACAGTCAAAGGTATGAGATAGGTGGACTGAGCCCAGAGGGAACACACACACACACACACACACATACAGACGGACACACACCTCACTTCTAATCCCAAATAATAATGAGCAAACTCAACCAAACAAGCTGCTAAATGTTCTGCAAAATATCCTCAAAACTCCCAACAAATGTTCAAATTAGCAACACAAGAAGCAGGGGAGGCTAATTAGACAGAGATGCAGCGGAGGGGAGTGAATGGAACAGCTGAAACCTGAGGGAGGGGGGCAAAGACAGAATGATGGATGGGATTTGAGTGAAAGAGGAAAAGAACAGGTAGTGAAACGGGAGAGGAGATGACAAAACTTCACTTCCTATCAGTCAGAGAGACAGTGAAGGGGTGGGGGGTGGGGGGGTGGTG
The DNA here is from genome assembly GCA_008086565.1 of Thalassoma bifasciatum. NCBI lineage: Eukaryota > Metazoa > Chordata > Actinopteri > Labriformes > Labridae > Thalassoma > Thalassoma bifasciatum. The sequence goes on along the minus strand of RPOG01000036.1, from coordinate 848,669 downwards.
GACCCGATTGGGTGGAGAGGCAAGTTGAGAGGAGTTAAAGTCTGTGAAGTGTGCAGCTGAAGCCTTTTCACAACCTGGTGGTCAAGCTTGTTGATCGAGGTGTTTGTTTGTGGTGGAAGCGTTCGTCACACTCAGGGAATGACGATCACTAAACAGGTGACCAAGGCAAAGTGTCGTACATTCAAAACTTAACTCGACAGCTGTTTAATTTGCCCAATGAGGCCTGAAAAAGGGATCAAAACTACACGCTCAGTCTGAACTTTAAGTACAGGAATGCTTTGGCTGAGAGGACGCCTGACAGCTCTCAACTGTCAATCAAAGAAGCCACGCCCCAGGTTCTCCTTCCCTTTTAATGATGGGTATCTGTAAGATCTTATTGTTACAAATACCCTTATTAATTCTGCTTATCGATCCAAGTCTTTATCGATTCCCTTATCAGTTCCTCCAGTGAAGTTTCTGAGTAGAAAAAGTAGCTTTACAGCTTTTACAGGTAACATTTTATTGTGTTTATAAGTAAACAAATATGAAATTTGTCAATGGATTTAGATGTCTTTAGATGTAAATGAAAAAAAAATTGTTATTGTTTTGTTGCATGTTATAGTATGTCAACTAGCAATGCTTTGAGTTATTAGGAACCCTGAGCTTGCTGTAGTTATGCTGAAGACTGCAATGAGTGTGCACTTGCTTGGAAAACCTTTACCTGTTAGTATTTTGACATTTTTGAATTTAAGTATTGTTTACAACGAGTTATTGTGGCATTTTCTTGTGATGAAATTTGAAATCCTGAAACCGAAGTTATACCTATGTATGCATACTGCGAGCACATCAATGCAATTTCCAATATACTCAAGCATCAAGCTGGCATTATGTTTTCTCTGTCATTTCTGAGACATTAGGATCAACATTTTACATGTTTAATGTAGTGAATATTAATCTCTAGTGAGAGAGTAATGTACATTTCTTTGTGTGTTCAGCAGAAATTCCTGAATCAGATTTTTCTTCGGAAACTGTTAAGCTAAGCTAGCTGGGGCAGAATAGTCGACAAAAAGTCCAGTATCATGTAAAGCATAGATAAGGGAATCATACAGGAAAAAGGCAAATAATGTGGGTAGATTGAGAAATTTCTCAACAGGAACCGGTTCTCGGTTCCCATCCCTACACCTCTTCACCTCTTACCTTCTGCAGACTTGTCATGAACAGAGAAATGAGTTTTAGAGAGACAAACTGTTTGGATACCACGCTGCAAACATGTTTAGGGACAACAGCCCTTAGTGGTCACTCAGGGAACTACAGTTTTTGGCACATCAAATGCTTAATTTCTTAAACCTGAAACCTTGAGATTTGTTTGTCAATCGTCTTTCTCTCCCGTGGCAAACACAGATGTCTGCAGTCTAAGCTTTCCTACCTAAAGTGTCCATCTTTGTGTTAAATGATTTATATGTAGAGAGACAGTTTGATTGTCCCTCTCTCTCCTTTTCTGTCCCTATCGTCTCTCATTAGTTTACCCTCCTCTAAAAAGTCTGTCTCTCTCCCATCCACGCCCTCCCCTCTCAGCTGCTGTCACTCACTCACTCACTCGTCCATCGCTCCATTCTTTCTCTCTACTCCAGCTCACTAACTCTCCTTCTCCTGTTGGCCTTTTCTTTCACTTCTCTGCTTTGGAAAAAGTCAAGCTGTCCCTCGAAGCATACACAGACTCACCATAACCTCTGAACTCCCGTCTCCAAGTGAATACAAACACTCGTACATAAATATAACTCTTAAAAAGCAGAGCCAACCTTTTTTTAGACCGGCCTGATGCAAGAGAGAGACGGTGACTCATGGATGTGACCGATTTCAGTTTGAGGAGTGAGAGACGGGATCAATATTAGCACAGTGTGTACTGTAAGAGTGCGGAGTGAGAGTTTGAGCGCGTTTAAAGGACGCAGACAAACCGGCAGTGTATGAATACAGACTGTGATAAACAAGTGATAGACAAATTTACATCGATACACAAAAAAAGAGCTGATTTCAAGTCTGTGTGGTGATCAGCTGACAGTTGCAAGCTGGAGAAAGGCCAATAAATTATTTAGATTCTGCAGTGAATGTAGATCACTGACTCTCTACATCCACCCGAAAACACCCGGGTCCTTCTCTCTCACGTCTTCTCTCCTTTTATCCGTCTCTATGCCCCTGCTGTATAAATGTCTTTGGACCACATGAGTACAAAGGAGGCGCAGAACCTTGCTGTTCTCCGCAGAGACCTGAACCTCATATACACTCTTACTCATGGACCTGAAAAATAGAAATGTGTGCTCCATCCGCCTGTCTGTTCATCATGCCGACTGTCAGCCAATCAGAGTTCACTAAGGCGAATGAGGTGGTGATAGGATACAGATAAAAAGGCAACTAAAGCTGTGAAATGGGACAGTCTACAAAGTAAAAGATGCTTCTGAAGATGTTTGATCGCTCGGAGAAAGAGCTGATCTAAAAGCCTTCACTCTCTCGTCCTAAATGGTTATTTGATCTCTGATTGATTCTGGGTCAAAGACCAGGATCAGATATAGAAACAGGAGGTTAAGACACAGCTGCTCACTCCCAGAATCTGCTACACAAATACATCTACTCCAAACTCAAGTCACATGCAAAAACATAATCATAATGCGCTAGTGCATTTGTATTTGCATGAAATGAAAAGTTGAAAAATGTACCAACTCATGGTTATGACTCATATTTCTTATCAAGCTCTCTGTTAATGCAAATCGTCTTCATCTCCATTTACAGCAGCAGTGGAAAACACTTAAGTGTATGCCAGTGATGCAGGCAGCACCATATGGTGTGTGTAATGCGTGCGTGTGCGCTTGAATGTACGTGCTTCCAGGCTCTATTATTACTGCCCAGCAGAGGCTCACATTATGAACCCAGCAGACACACTGGAGGGCTGAGCTACATGCTTTACATGAACTCCGCTGGGAGACACCTGATATGCAGCTGACAAGGTCAAACAGGCATAGAAGGGTCAAAGGTCAGTAGCAGAGGTTTGATTTCTCAGGTCTTGTTGAATGATGAATTTGGTTTCAAGTTTCTCTGGCATGAAATATGAAGCTGTAACAGAGGCAACATTCAACTAAAAGGGGGAATCTGTTAATGATTCTAAATATCTGACATGCTCTGTGCAACATCTCTAAAGCTATCAACTGCAATTCATTCTGATGCACTTTGCCCTTTTCTTTTTTCTTTTGTAAGTTTTAAATTGTCTCTTTATTCATTATCTTCATAAACAAACAGGCAGCATAAAATTATGATTGCAAAGATTAACTTAAAGAGGAGTAAAAAGTAGACAAATAACATGACACAAAATTAAATAAAAACCTCTTTCAATCTCTTGGTTAAGGCATTAAAAGCGAACAATATACTGTAACAAACTGAAATCTACACAATTTTTTATGTCTCATTTTCAGTAAAAAAGACCTAATTAGACTCAAAATGAGTCAAATTCACCCAAAAAGTCCATAAAAATGTCTATTTATATGATATCTAAAAAATTGACAAACTTCTTGTCAAGATTCTTTCCTTTTATAATAAATAAAGAAAAAACAATAAAAGCAATTCGGGCATCCATTTTGTCTCTTAGTATCTTGAATTAAGTAATTTTTCTAGTACTTGTACTCGACAGGTACAAAAAAAAAAACTTTCCAAAGGGAAGAAAATAGAAATCTTTTTATACATCCTTTCCTCTTTATTGGAAAATTGGGACGCACCTGCTTTCAGTCAATAAGTATCAAATAACAGTGTTAAGAATGGCCTAATTAATCCATATAATTAATACTTCACTCATGATCATCAATAGAGTCATGCCCTAAACACCTGTCAGTGCCCTTCTCTAACATAGGGAATATGATTTCTGGTGCTAATTGTGTTTAACTATATTTGTTTGCCACTTGTTATGAGAAAAAGAAAAGGCACAGTAACAAGCTTGAACCCTGTGCAGCTAATTCTAATTAAACAACCAAAAATCTCTCTGCTGTGTCTAAAAGAGGATGTAAGAGAACAGTTATTTATAAGGTGCTCCCCTGGGTCTACAGTCAGTTCACAACTAAATAAAGCTGCAGGTCAGAATTCAGCTGAATCCACTGAGACTCAAACATCTGGTGAATCAAAAAGCCGCTTAAATCGCTGATCAGAAAAACATCAGCAAGGTGACACGGAAACACTTCCTCAGGCATTCCTACAGTGAGATCAGACAAAGCATGAATGATATAAGTTTTGATAGTTATTTTTAAAGTTAATGTCCAATTTAACTGTCAGAAAAATAAAATGCCAATAATAAGTCATTATTAATATTGGGGATCATACTGGAGGCCTTTATTTGACCTCAGCTTGCAACAAGGTGAAGGTTGTAAAGCAGATTTATGGATAAGTCACTCCAGAGGCATGAGTTATCTGCAGCATTTTACACATAACACCACCGTGACAGATTTTAAACATCTTATAAATGTCAGTTTATCAGATGCTGAAGACACAGTGGTGCAGTGAGCGCTGGAGTTACCTGAGATGACCTTTTGATCAATATGGATACTGTCTCAACACCACGTCCTGCAGAGTGTGAACATCTTTCCAAAAAGCATTTCAGAGTAAAACCCACTCCTCTCTCTTTTTCTGGCTGGCGTCATTAGTTTTACCACATTAGGCCACAAAATGAGATCATGTGTACCTCAAACTTACTCCACAGACTCATAACAGACCAGGTTATCCAGTGAATACAGAGTTAAACCCTCATTCTGCTCTCTGGGGAGGGGTGCAATGTTGAACTAGGTACGCCAACAATTTAGTGAAATTCAATAAAGGCCAAAACCACGAGGTACCTCTTCAAAAATCACGGATAAATTGGATCAACACCCTGACACAATCTCAGCAAATATTGAACATTATAAGCTTCACAAAGGTGTGAGTTATTGCAGAGCTATTGTGCTAGCTTACATTAGATTGTACTTTGGTATCAAATACCTCTATGTTTGTTCAGGGACTGTGTTGGCTGTGGGACAATGCAAATACAGCAGATATAGACGTTATTGCAAACTCGTACAGTTGAAATGAGAAATCCCTCCTCTGAGACCAACCAAGAAGTTCCTCCTATAAAACCAACAGGGCTCATTATGTTGGCAGCAGCACATACTGCACATATTTTACTATCCCTGTTTATGTTTGTGATTATAATAAGCTACAGCTCTATTGTGCTGTCAAGAGTGCTGTTCTTTGGGCCTTATTTCCTTCACCACACAAATATCCAAAGCCTTTGGATGTTTGCCAAACTGGGACATATAGTGATGAAAAAGTCTTTCTATTATGAGGGGGAAAAGCTTATTTGAGTCTGCTTTAAGATAGTTTTGCATTTAGGACAGAAGCAGAAACTTCTGTCTTTGTGGTGTTATCACAGTAAGTTTTCTCCAGATGCAGTCTCATGATTTACATTAGAGGGTGAATCTTAAGCTAATCAACAGGCCAGCGAATAACAAGTTATCAAAGCTAACAAATCAATACATGTGGGAAATCTGGCTGTTGGTCAACAAGTCACTTAAAGAAGGGGTGTTGTGCCTTTTTTTTTATTTTTTAGTCTTTTTGGTCTTTTTACTGTCTCTGGTAGCTCTACTGGATTTATAGGTTAAAAAATATATATAGACATGTACCTTTCTGTACCTGGTGTTTCAGGAAGACCTTTTTTCAGCCCCCATCTGAAACGATCATTATAGCTACTGTCTTTTTAAGGCTCCCTGCTCCAAAATCCCCCTTCCCTCTAATTGGTTGGCCCTTAGGAGGCTTGGGTGTGGGGTGAAGCTATGGGCAGGCCTTAATGTTTGAGACCCGCCCTACGACATGTCATGAACCAAAATAGAGATCCTTATGTGATGAGCTCATAATTTCAGTTAGATTCATGACAATCTCGTGAGATTTCTTCAGGATCTTGTGCTGTTTTAAGAATGAGGAAGTTGAGAAGTCTATAGACAGATTCAAGGATTTCTGCGACATGAATGTTTATCTGTTACACATTCACTGTGATCATCCATCACTGTTGCTGTAAATCAATGTTTACAAGCATGGGAAAGCAGAATACCCCCTCTTTAAGTAACTCACTGCCCATAAAGCGAGACTAGCAAGCCCAAGCAGACGGCGTCACCAAACTGTGCGTACCATAACACTAAATTCCACCAGCAAACAACAGGTTTTGTGGACAGTTAGTTTGGGCAGGAAGTTGCATAACATGGAGTTTCTTGTTCAATATTTTTATGAAAATTTTTCCTTTCCAGGTGTCATCATCCACCTGTCAGTCAACCCTGGCTATGCATAACTTTAAACCTGAATACTGTCTGAATCCATCATCAGTAAACGGTGCTGTCGAAATGAGAACACTTTTACCAACACTAAGTTTCTTCATAAAGTCAATTTGAAGTTAAGAAAATTGTCTGAAAGCTCTGCAGGACAGGCTAATCATTCAAAACAAATTTAACACCTAATCAAGACATCAGATTTCCTGCACACACGCCATGTCTTTGACTAACACACGTCTGTCGTGTAGACGGTGAATAGACGTGATTCAGAGGCACTTAGACTTCCTCCTACATTCCACCAGAGCAGCTCAATTAGTGACGGCACAAGCATCAGCATGGATCAATACAATCATTACTCCAATTTCCCTTCTTGTCATTAACACTCGCACAAAAACTTTCTTCCACATTTGCATGGCTTCCTGCAAACACACACACACACACACACACACAAAAACAGTATGCAAATGAAAAATACTGGTTTCTCTCAGTCACTAGTTCTCCGGTGAATGGTGCAATAGGAGCTGATTTCATGAAAGATGCTGGTAAAGTCATGTTTTCTTACTGGTTCTAGTTCAGGCACACACACACACACACACACACACACACACTCACACATCTTCACACACACTTACAGTGTGAAATGGTGCTTTTCATTTAGTGACACCTGCATCTTGTGTGATTAAGATGGGGCTTGAAATGAAAAATATATATAAATACTGTCAGTGCCCAGACACACACACACACACACACACACACACACACACACATCAAAAGACACCTGCATCATGCTGATATGGAAGCTGCTGAGCATCACTATGAGGAAACACACACACACACTCCCTCTCTCTCTCTCTTTCTCTCTCTCTCTCTCTCTCTCACACACACACACACACACACGGCTCTTTTCGTCTCTCTCCTCCCTCTTCTGGTCTCTCCCACCTTTCCTTGCCTCCTCCCCTCCCCCCTCTCTCCTCTGTCTCTCTACACAGCGCGAGGCTCTGGGCCTTCATTGCACACATGCTGACATCAGCAACCAGCAGCGCCCCCTAGACACCCCCTCCACCACTACCAGCACCAGCCAGCATAGTCACACACTCACTCACACACTCACCGTACACAGTCAACATAAATCAAGCAGGTCCCTCACGACTTGGACGTGGTATTGCTTACAAATGTGATTGATGGTGATAAACAGCCACATAAAAGCGCCCCTCCCCCTCTTAATTAACAATAAATTACGCGTACATTGCCCCTTGTCACCTCCTGCACCCCACTCACATGAAGAAACCTTTCTGGGTGTGCTTGTTTCACCTTTTTCATTAGGGCCCACGGCATAAGGCTCACGGACTAAAAACGCAAAGAACCATTCAATCCACACATCAGGCCTACCTGATCCTGGGGCCAGGCCCACAGAGCACTCATTCTACTACAGCAGGTAAAGGATATGGCCATTCGGTGATCTTTTTGGCGTATTTTCTGATGAAGTTATCCTCACTGAAGATGAACAGCGAGCGGTTGACAGTAAAACAGTTCTGGCGCACAGGGATGGGGTTATAGAGGGCCATAGTCCGGGCTCTCTGCGCCATAGACTGCTTGTACATTCTCTGGGCTCCTGGACCTCCGGGTGGACCGTGACCATGCCCGTGGCCATGCCCGTGGCCGTGCCCATGGCCGTGTCCATGTGGTCCTCCTTGCCTGCTACCACCGCGGCCGCCAGGGCCCCCTCCACCGGGCCCACCGCCGTACCTGGCCGGCATCTCGTCTCCAAACCGCGCCATTCTCTGGTCACCGAAAACCAATCTTCACGAAGCAGTGGAGAAGGAGACCAATGCTCAGCTGTGCAGCCACACAACATTACATCCCATCTGGATCAGAACGTCTCATATGCACAACGGGTTGTCTTTGAAGCTTCTGCTGAACACCTGCAGCTGAGCAGCTCCGTGCTGGTTTCAGCAGACGAGGACGCCCATGGACCGTCTCTTCTCTGCGCGTCTCTGCCAACAGCCAATTGTGGGTGTGAGGGAATTAAATGTGTGGTCGGTTGGTTGACTGGTTGCACTGTGTGGTGGTGCTGCGGGATGCCTCAGTCACGGTTGCTTCTTGTTTTCGTAAAAAATGAAAAATAAAAAAGAGGTTTTACCCCAAAGATGAAATCATGGAGAGACTGTAGCGGCTTCACATGAATGTTTCATGTTGTCCATGGTTCATGCCTGCATCAGCGCGCGCCACAGCCTCCTGCACCTTTCTGTACGGTTATTTCTTTAATCTCATGACAGCAGGGATCGGCAATCTAAACGCCTCTAATCACACAGGCCTCAGTAATTAGATTGTCCAAAATCAATGTGAAAATAATTAACAGCCGATAGCTACCGCCCTCGAAGGCGTTCAACTTAGCATTTTGAGAACGGTGGTGTTGCTGAAGATTTAAAAGGCATTGGGAAATGAAAAGCTACGATTATTTATTTATTTTTGAAACATCCGCAATGTTTGGCACAGTGTGTGGCAATAATGTGGCTCCCGCCACCTTACAGTTATCTCACTAGTGCGCCCTGACAAGCCTTGAGAGCAGGAAAATGGTGAAATTTGCTGTTAAAGCATCTCATTTCAGGGAGCACAATCTCAGGTAGAAAGAAGAAAAAATACCGTTTTTCTCCGATAGGACGGTTGTCATTGTTGTCGAATGCTGTAGACCAAATTATGTTCTTAAAAGAATGTATTAGAATCCTCCCTCGCTGCAACCATCATCTTCTCTCCATCACCTGCGCGGCCATCCAGTAGCTGAGCAGGGGACACACGGACGGCGTCGTCAAAGACACGGGTATGACGGCCGGTCCTCCGCCGTGTACACCCTCTCCTGGTCTTGGTTCGGCTGGTCGAGGTGCAGAATCGCCGAGTCCCTCACCATCCCCTGCCCAAAAAGTCTACCGTGGTCGGCACTGATAAGCCCAAACGTCCTGGCAGAGCGTCCTTCCTCTCTCTCATTGGAGTAGGGTAGAGCGCTCCTCGCAGCCTCCTCTCTTCGTCCAGCGGCCCCCTAGGGGAGGAGGAGAGGGACAGACAGACGGACGGACGGACGGATGTGCCACTCAATGGATGGAGACAAGAATAAAAGGGAGGGTACCGGCGATATCTATGGTGTCTGCCTATAACTCATATTGGTCGCACCGCGCGCGAAATCGCTGCCTTTCAGTCAGAGTGAACTGTAATGAGCGCCTGACGGGTTCTGCAGCAGCAGCACATGACGCACGCAGCTCGTCCAACTTCCAGACGTATGTCACGGACGTCTATCGGCTGGTTTTAAGGTGCCACTGGCTGTAGCACAGTAAGACTGGATCTGAGATCAGTCCAACTCCAAATGGTTTAAAAAATGCGTAAACAGCATGTTGGCGTACAGGTGACATCAGCGATTGTGTGATTCTCATTTCCTTCCATCTCAGTGCTAGTGTGTGTGTGATGCTTGTTATAAACAGGCGCGCGTGGCAGTGTATGTGTATGTGCCGGAGAGGCGGGGTGTTGGCATCATGCAGCATGTGCAAAGATACAGCTGCAACCCAAGCTGACAATGACTGCGCGCACGCATGAGGGCGCGTGAGTAGAGAAGAATGCGCGTCAAAGTGCGCGCGTGATTCTGTGTGTGTTTGTTAGGGAAGGTGGAGGGGGAGGCTATTCTTAGCAACAGACATTTGGAAATTAATGGACGAAGAGAGCTCTCTCCTCCCTCCCCTCCCCGAAAACGAGTCGAGGATCTTCTTCCCTGGCTTCCTCCCCTCCCCTTTCTCCCCCCTCCCTCCCTTCCCTCATACCTCAACAAAAAACCCAGGTGCCTCTTCTAGGTGCGACCATATGTTTTACGCCAAAGCTGAGCACAACACAGGTTTTCAATGACATAACACAGAGGCAACAAGGGCATGCGGATGCAAAACGGGTAATGAGAAATGCCTTTTATTTCACGAGAACATTCCTGTAAACGCTGTGATTGATTTCTCCCTGTGTCGTATATGCGACAGGATGGTGGTTATTGCATTTGTTAAATGCCATGAGTCTCTCACGACACCGTGTGCACAGACCAGGGGCCAGGTTGTATAAAGTTCCGGAGAAGAGATGGGGGGAGCTGTATCCCACAACATCACAGGAGCACATTCTCTCTTTCTATTGTGAGACATAATTGATTGACTCCAGAAATAACCGCTTCTTTGAATGGGAAATGATCATTCAAATACAGATTTAAGGGGGACTGGAGGTATTATTTCTGTTCTCTGAGTTATGAAATGAAAGGGAAACCTGGCACGTGCAGAAACCAATCGATAACAGCACGACCTTAAACGTCTATCCGATATGTCAGAGGGATCGGTTTGCTTTGCGTTCACTTGCTAAGACTTCCGGCTGTAAGGGGTGAGACTGACCCCACTACAAGGGCATGAGAGCAAAACAGTGAAGATTTATTCTATATCTTTCTCAGAAAAAAATGAGAAGCATCAAAAGTCAAAACCCTGTAAGATGTAAGCAGTTTTCTCGCAACTAACTGGAAATCTGACACCATAACCTCCCTGGCTTTATTTCAGAACCATGGTTAGCACCAGCAAACCACTGAGTACAAACAAATCAGAACCACGGAGAGCTCCTTAAAAACACTGGCATTTCATAGAGGATGCTGAAATGAAGGAATGTATCAGCTGAAGTTCATATTTAATTTACTAGAAGTCATGTTTCTAGTGTTATTAGTTAGCTATTAGTTTTTAGTTTCAACTGTTACTGATCATAACTACACTGTTTTTTTGTCACTGACATTATTTAAAAGTTGTGAAATCACCAAAAGATGTCATAGGAAGTTTACCTTTATGTGGCTAATAGGTCAGTTTTTAAAAAATTAAGTATCATAGGTCTGAAAGGCAGGAAGTCGATGTCCACAAATTGGACTTTGCTTGTTTAATAGTAGTTATAAAGTAGATAAAGTAGACACAAGCTACCAGGAAGATACATATATATAACTTTGGAATCTGTGAACACTTTTAATACATCCCTGGTATGTGTGTGTTCAAAAATGTGTGTTTACACTCGAGCGAGATGATCTGTGAAATTATCTATTGCCCCTCAGAGCTGCAGCCTTCTGTCTGAACCAATTTTTTTTTTCCCACACAGGCAGCATGAGACGCACTGAAGAGCAGCAACTCGAAGGCCACACATGCATAAAACATTGTTACCTCACAAGAACACACACCGACTCTATAGAGGACATACAGCAGAGACATATGATGATACATGTACCTATGGTGTATTCAGTGGAGAGAAATACTGCAAAATGTCAAGCCATCTCACTTCTAATGTCTCTGACAGAGACGGATCAACATCCTCTGCCATATTTTTAAAGCATTGATTTTCTTTTATAATAACTAACCCACACTTGACTATAAAGATTCATGACAAATACAAGATCATGTTTGGTTTGCTAGTATTCCTGACCATGGTGATGTTTCTCTACTCCAAAAGTTACTGTCCTGAAACTAAAGTCAGGCTATGAAATAAAAGTTATAGGATGAAGAGAGTAAGCATTTAGAAATTAGGGTTAAAAGTTGACATTCTGATTGGATGCCAAAATCTGTGAAAATGCAACAACGACAGCCTCATTTCTAAAACAGCGATAATGACTAAGCCCAGCTGGAAGGAGAAAGTCATTAAACTTTAAATGACTTCAGTCAAAAGTGGTGATGTTCAAATGAACAATCCTACACGCAGTGAAAATCATTTGCTATTTCACGATATGCAAAACTATTTTAAAAACACATAAGTTTTATATCAGAAATAAGACCCTACAGATGGCACACCAAGCACAGCTCCCATTCTAGGTTTCCAGCTTGCTTAGACACCCTCCAGTCCATCTCTGGAGTCGCAAAGAGTCGGGATTGTTCTTGCTTGTTTGTCTTCTCCTGTCAGATGTTCAAATGGCAGGGAACTGTGAGGCTGGAGCTCTGAGGCGAGGGCCTAAAAAGGAGTGTCGTGACTCAATGATTCATAAGGCTGAATAATTCAATGGCCGGATGCATGTAGAGCACTCCGCCCCTGCTGAACCCGGTCTTCTACAGACCCGATGCAGAACTACATGTAAACCTCAGTGAGACAGGAAAACAATGCACAGAACAAACTGTGGTCTTACGAAGAACATGGGGAAACAGCATGAGGCATCAATGCTGTTTTGTAATTCAACAAACATCCATGTTTACTGAAGCTTAGTTTGAAAGACAAAGCAGGTGAAGTTTAAAGTGCGCTGCCATAAGAAAGTGGGTCAGACTCTGGTTTCAGTTTAGCTTCACTTCTGGTTCATCTTCCTGCAAGGAGACTAAATGTTGCAAGCATATCAGAGCTGCAGTGATACATCAGTCACCAAAACAAAAGAAGTTACTGGTGAACTGTTACTCACTGCTTATTTTTTGTCACTTTGTGGAATGTAAGTCATCAGTTTTCAATGTTAAGACGTCATTTTAGTTCTGAGGATTATGAGCAACTTTCTAACATGTCATACCCTCAATGATTCATCCTAGCAGTAATCTGATGAAATATGAAACCTGTCCCCCATTCTTGAGCCAGCTCAGATGTTACATTAACCACTTCCAGTGTATTTATGATGCATTAAGATCTTCAGACCATCCCTTGGCATTCAAATTCCTTGTTGTGGCATTGCTGTGGAGTAACAGCGGACAGGCTCCACACATGTTCATCTAAATTGACCACTGCCAAGTGTTTTTCTGCCTGTTTTCAGTCTAATTGCATGATTCAACAGAAGGCATACGGACGCCCCCAGGACAAGCTGACCGATGATAATGCAGCGAATCGTAGACGCTTGAAACGAGCGCACCAACTGGGAATTAGAATATGAACCCAAAACACTCATCATGGCTGGATGAGTGTAATGCTGCAGGCAGCAACATAGCAACCAACAATGAAATGGGCATCACATCAGTTGTGTGTCTGTGTGAGAGGAGGGGGGTGGTGTGACTTAGTTTTATTGTGGATGCTCACTGACCGAGACCAACAGCCGGCTCACAGAAGGAGCACTAATACATAATCCCTGCAGTGGATGTGCATATTGTACATATAGGCAAAATGAATCCACAAGCACATGGTTGCTAGACAAAAGTACATTACCTAAGTTTTCATCCTGCTGAAATAAGCACTATGCATTTTTAAACAGCTAGAATTTTGAACCCAGTAATAAGTAGGCTAACGCAGCTGCTTCTGCACAAGCTAGATCTTCTTCCTCCATCTGGATCTTCCCCTGACTCCTCAGCAAACACACATTTTAGATCTCATGTCTGATGTGGCATTTTTTTGGGTTCATAGATTGTCTGAGAGGTCAAAAGAGAAGCCCGGATCCCCTGGTGTTTGGCTATTCCAAGAAAAAAAGGTTGTTTTTTTTCTACAGAAACTGAGAGAGAGAGAGAGAGAGAGAGAGAGAGTGCGGTAACCTGTCCTTACTGGTAAATAGGCCACTGTGTTTTTCTGGGGGAATCTCTAGCGAGGATGAAGTCACCAATCTCTCTCTCTCTCTCTCTCTCTCTCTCTCTCTCTCTCTCTCATACACTCCACTTCTTTTTCAACCCTTACAATATTTGTAGGTTTCAGAGAACACACAAAAAAGATCTTATCTTAAACTCCAGTTTCCAGTTTTTCTTATTTCACTTTTACTTCAGTTGAAATTTCTTGGGAGTGTGTTTTTGTTTCAAGACACCTACTGTAAAATGTCAGTGACTGATATTTTTCCTGAATTTTAGAAAGGCAGGGGCTGCTTCCTGGTTATTTATTCTACATTATGTGATATTTTGAATTTGCTAAAAGAAAAAAATTAATTCAAGGCAGAATGTTTTTGACATATTTTCAAGGGAAGCAGATTTGTAAAGAAGCCTTTTTCTACCAGTTAAAAGTTTAAAAAAAAAAAAAATTAAATGGATTTATTGAGATTTTTTGCCCATATCCAGTCAAAATTATGAAAATCTTCAACAAAGCCAAGTTATCATTTTGTATTAACTGGTGGCAATGGGCTTCCATGATTTTTCTTAATGTATTTTTCCTTTTCATGACTTTTTGTCCAGATGACCTTCAGCGCCAACATGCTTGTCAACTCTATACCAGCCTGTAATCAATGTTAAACTTGTGCAAAGTGGAAATTAGTCCTGTAGTTGATGCTCCTCTTCTGTTTAGTTAACCTGCCAGTGTACAAATTAGAGACATTTCTCTTTAAGTTTGACTTTTCCTTTTCATCAGGTGTTGGTTCAGGTGGTGGACCTGTGAGAGTTTGCAGTTATGAGGGTTTGCTGCCCCTCAGTGGTTATAATGGAGACTTGCAACATCTGCGTTTGTTTTATAGAGAGAAAGCAAGAAAACTTGAGTCTGTAAACTTTGTGGTTGATCCACATGTAGAGAGAAAAGAGAAATAAAAAGACAGTTCAAAGGAAATTAAAACCATTGCTCCTATTTAGGCCTAAATATGGTTTGTTTTGCAGTAGCTAAATCTCTGAGTTAATGAAAAACTGACTTTATTTGGAGATTATAAATCAAAAAGGAGCGAGCTTTTCGCTTTACTGTGTTACAACTACGGATAGCCATCGTTTGAGCTTATCTTCTACCACTGCGTGTGTTTGGTGCTCGAAGACTACACTTCCCATAATGCACCTCACTTTCAATATGGCGCCCCTCATCGCAGTGTGACTCCTGTCAACACAAACAGAAGCTTTTGAAGAAAGGCAGAGCTGTGTGTTGTGTTTTTCTGTACATTCACATACAGAAGGATGAAGCTGCTGCTGACAGCTTTAGCACAAACTCATAGATCGGCTCTTTGCGCCTTACACCGCCGCTGCCGGAGCTCCTCTGCCCGCTGCGGCCTCCTGTCTCCCCGGGAGGAGGCTCTGATCGTCGGGTCCAGTCCGGAGCTGCTGCAGAGGCTGAGCTCACAGGTGGAGGTGAGGACGAGCTTCATCACCGAGGAGGAGGAGGGGGCTTTTCTACGAGAGCTGGAGCCTGGCTTAAAGAAGAAACGTTATGAGTACGATCATTGGGACGATGTAAGAATCAGCTATTTGTCAACTTAGTATTCGTATCCGCTCTCTTGTATAAAGTACTTGAAAGCAATGTTTGAGTAAAAGTACAGGAGTCTGACCAGAAAATGACTTTGGGTGAAGTTAAAGTCACCTTTTAGAATGTTACCTGAGTGAAATACTTAACCCTCTGATGCATGAATTATAAAAGTGTAATGTTTTACAGAACTTTTTAACTCTCTTTCATCCAACACTGATTAATTTATAGTTTATAATAATATAATAATAATAATTATAAGCTTTTAACCCTCAAGTGTTGGTCCATAACATGTTCAAAAATAAATATTTGTTTAGAAAAAAAAAATGAAAACATTTTTTCAGGCCCTAAGAAGAAGTAAAATATCCTGACACAGGCTAATATGAATTTCTACCATATAAACAGTTGAATTTAGGAGTAAGACTTCTAAATAGGTGTTCACTGGAGTGACCACTATGCACCACAGGGTTAAAATACCTTATATTCTGTTTAATACCTAAGTATCAAAAGTAACTTCCTGATATAAAATGCACTTTAGTATTAGTAATTTCACTCTCCATTCGTTCTGATTTAGAGGAAATAACATTCACACAGTTTAAAGTGCTTGGATCTATATTGTGAGAGGCACATGTGACACAGTGCTTTCTTCCTTTTTGTATTTTCAGGCGATTCACGGATTTAGAGAGACGGAGAAGCTGAGCTGGGGGGCAGCATGTGAGGAAGTCTTGAACCGGGTTCGCTCTGTCGCGTTTACTGAGGGTAGTCAGCTCCTCGGGCCTGTGCATGTTCTGGATCTGGACAAGTCCGGCTACATCAAGCCTCACATTGACAGCGTCAAGGTAGGTATCTTCATTTTCTCTTTACATGTGCAGCACATCATAGAGAGAGATTTTTGAAAATCGCTGAGCTATCCTTTTGTTCGTCTTTCTTCTTACTTTTCAGTTCTGCGGGAGCACCATAGCCGGTGTGAGTCTTCTGTCAGACAGTATCATGCGCTTGGTGAAGGAGGATGCTGCCAATGAATGGCTGGACCTTTTGCTGCCCCGACGCTCCCTCTACATTCTGAGGTTCAGAGAAATTCACTCAGGCTTTTATAATACAAAAACAATTACAAAGGATTTTAAACAGCATACTTCAGATTCACATCACAGGAACATTCCTTTAGTCATAAAGGGATAAAGGCAGGGGGCCCACATGAAAGGGAAATAGTCTTGTGCTGCTGTGTTTCTGCTGTATATGTCATCTCTAGGTGATTTCATGTCAGGCTCCTTTTGTCTTTTTGGAACATGAGCGTGACTGAAACTTGCCAAGAGGTTTCTCAAAAAAATTGGGTATGCAGCTAGTGAGTGGAAATAATAAAAAAAAGAAAAGTGGGATGATGCTGAAAAGAATCCCCACAAAAGGAGGTGGTCATATTGAGTTTTGACTACAGATGCAGCCTTGATTCACTTTATGAACTCTCCCTCCTCTGTCTGGGTGATGTCCTTTTCTTAAGCAAAGTGATATTAAAGTCAGAGGATTACAATATTTAGAAGAATCTGAAGTATTTCCTCCTTTTTATTTTTGTTTCAAGCTATTCAGTAATGTGTGATTATTTTTTATTTTCACATGCACTCACAGAGACCAGGCCAGGTATGACTTCACTCACGAGATTCTGAAGGATGAAGATTCTGTGTTCAACGGTCAGAAGGTTCCTCGACTGCGCCGCATCTCCATCATCTGCAGGAACCTTCCTGGTTGACTTGGCTTGGACACTGTCAGAAAGAAAAAACAGAGATTTGGGGACTATCTGTTCAAAAATAAGCTCCACCAAGGATTGTCTGATTTTATCATGTTCCAGTTTAAATATATCTAGGGTCACAACCACCTGAACCAGAATTTACCGTTTGCACTAAAGTTTTTGCACAACCTTACACAACTGTATCTTCTTAGTTTTATTTCAGAATCTGATCACAGCAGGAGTGTTTGCCATTCATTAAATATTTCTTTATGTAAATGTTGACCCTGCATTAAAGGAATGTTTAATTTTGAAGGCTGCTATTGTTACCATTCAGGTTAGGCTAATGAGTCTCTTGTGACTTGAAGGAATATATAACAGGCTCTGACAAATTGAGCCTGTTTAAGAACCAGTTTGTGCTCTGTCCATTGAAATGCAAGTGTGTGAGAGTGTAACAGGGCATACTTCAAGCAGCATGGTCATCATTACATTGTAGTTATCTCCTCCAACATGTTTGGGCTCTATGACAACTTCAAAACTTAAACTGCTCAAGCACCAAACTCATTTTCACGTGTTACATTATAACCTTTTTGGAAAAATTAACAAGTCATTCTTAAAGTCCAGGTTTGAAAAAAACCCAAAGAAGTATGTCAGGAACATCAGCATCACCAAGCCTCTGCTATCGTCCAAGAATCAACAAATGTGAAGTGAACATGTATTTACACCAGATTCAGAATCAGAATCACAAATATTTCATTGATCCCGTAGGGGAAATTGTTTTTTTGTTTAAAGCTACTCCCATTCAAAGAAAGAGTTAAAAATATCGGAAAGTTCAAATATAAGCATAAGTGTGTTATACAAAAAAAGAATTACAATATAAGCAGAAGATATAAAAATACAGTATGTACAGTCACTTAGAAATGTGTGGTATGTACATAATGACATAATTATGGGGTATTGCACAGAGTACTCACATAAATTATGAATAATAAGGTATTGCACAGAGTAATCACATTAATTATAGGTATTACACAGAGGTACTACATACATGAAGACATACCTAGAGCAGATAACTAACACTTTTCATTCAACCCCATAAAAATTAAATATATTTTATAATGAGTCATTTTAGGTAGAGAAAATCTCTAAATCTGTTGTCTCTCTCAGACATGACGGATTTGGGATTGTACAGACACATCAAGGTTTAGTGACTTTTCAACAATATTTATTATTGCATAGATTTAGCCAGGTTTTTTTTTGTTATATTCAATAAGAAGAGTATTAACAAATACAATTGAGTGCACACCACTTCTTCAACAAATCCCGCATCAGATGTATGTACCATGCCGGGACCACAAATGAAACCTGCTAGAGGAAACCATCCCCTTAATTATAGAGATCCTCATCTGGGGGGACCAGAATGACAGCTCTGTGTTTGAGTAAGTACCTGTCAAATTTTTTGAGACAGTTCTCTAAGCTTAGACTTCTAAGATGCCAAAGTGACGTGCAATGTTACAATTTTACGAGATATTGAAATTTGGGTTTTTATCAACTGTAAGTTATAATCATCACATTGCATGTGTTACTTTTTTGAGTTGAACTACTGAGATAAATTAACTTTACTATGATATTCTAATTTACTGATGCACCTGTTATTCCAGTCGGGGAGTATCTACTTTGCATTTTTAACTGCAAGAGGGGAAATTTCACCAAAGGAATGTTTCAGGACCATCTGACAGGTTGGAGTACTTGTCAGACAGGAGTGTCAACACAAGAACTGATAAAACTCTGTGAAGACGAACATTTTTCAGCAAAAGCCACACTCCCCTCAACACACAGGTAAGGAACATGACCGGATTGATACTTTTCCTTTCAAATAAGTGAAATCTACATTTTTAACTGCACAAAGTGAGACGTAAAGTGACAAGCCTTGTAATCAAAACAACTTAAAGACAGTCATCTTAAATTTTGACCTTATTTTTGAAAAAAAGCAAGCACAGCAAGTGAAGTTGAGGACAAGATGGAAGCGGAGCCCATGCGTGTTTTGGTGACTGGTGGATCTGGGATGATGGGTAAAGCTGTTATGCATGCAGTGCTGAACGGAGACAAACTTGAGGGAGAGCAGTGGTTCTTCCTTTCCTCCAAGGATGCAGATCTTACGTAAGTTACTTCAAGTCATAATTATTATTTTCTTGTTAAGTCGGGTTTTGAAATTTGCACTACTAAATTCATACAAGTTCATTTGAGTTACAGCCATGAAGTTTTTTCCCCCCAATAATACTAAAAAAGAACCACTTTACCTGCAATTATGTATAGGCATGCAATTATTACATCAAAGTTCCTGCAGTGAGCTACCACCATAGTGACCCCTCAGTTTCAAATGCTACTTGAAACCTTTCAGTTATGTTATGAAAGGATTTACTTTTAAAAAAAGTGTGATGCTGAACTCGTTACAGAGATCTGAACCAGACCAAGGCTGTATTTGAGAGGTATCGTCCCACACATGTCATCCACCTGGCTGCAAAAGTTGGAGGAATCTACCTGCACATGAGGGAGAACCTGCACTTTCTGGTGAGATGATGGTACAACTCACAGTGAACTGTTGGAGGGAGCTCTGTGTTAACCCGCAAGAGGAAAGTGGAAATTTAACATCGTCTTTGACCTGTTCTGACACTTTTACAGAGAGACAACCTCAAAATCAACGATAATGTTTTACAAACAGCCCACGAGATGGGAGTCACCAAGGTAGTGTCCTGCCTTTCCAGCTGTATTTTCCCTGACAAAACCACATATCCCCTTGATGAGACCATGGTAAGTCTTTTGTGTTTATGAACCTTTTTTTAAAGCCTGTGATGTTGTTTCAAGCTGACTTCACTGATATTTAAGGGACAGCAAATGAGTTCATAAAAGTGATACAGTCGCTCATCTTTTTCCAAGCGAACAGAAAACAAATCTAGAGTTGAGTAGAAATATCTTTCTAAGAGCAAAGAGGACAGTCTGGGTTTAGAATTCCTGCAATGTGGTGGCATGTTTTGCGAGGTTGTATGAATGTGTTTTCACTTAAACTTGTCTCTCTTAGATTCACAATGGACCACCTCATGATTCTAACTTTGGATATTCACATGCTAAAAGGATGATTGATGTCCAGAACAAGTAAGCAGCTTTTCTATGTAAATGTGTGTGTAGTGCTGAAGCAAAGGTAAATCTATGACACTTGTCCGAAACCAAGAACCTGCAGGGGCAGCACCTGTTCTTAGAGCCAACATAGCTTCTACTTTGGTTAATTGTTCTGTTAATGCCAGCTAATTACAGTGTTTGTGCATTCCGCTCCTATGAGACCGAAAGAGAATCTGCTACAAAGGTTTTTTCAAAACCAGTTTTTGCCCTCTGTTCATAAATGTGTTTTTGTATCTCTCTCTTTCTTTTTGTCCGTGTGATTGTATTCATGTGTGTGTTTGGTAACAGGGCATACTTTGAGCAATATGGCCATCGCTACACTGCTGTGATCCCAACTAACGTGTTCGGTCCCCATGACAACTTCAACACGGAAACCGCTCATGTGATGTCGGCTCTGATACACAAGACGTACAAGGCCAAAAGTACTGTACATGCACAACTTGATCCTTAAATGGACTAAAAGTGGTGATAATAAATCCCAAAATTCACTAAGTTTTTTTTTTATGTCTTAGTGGAAGGAACTCCTGTGACTGTGTGTGGCTCTGGAGCACCGATGAGACAGTTTGTTTATTCTCTGGTGTGTTACCTGTAGAATAAAACACAAATTCTAACATTCATGCAGGAACAGAATATGTTTAAACTCTCAATATGTCTTTATTCTTAGGATTTGGGTCGTCTGATTGTTTGGGTCTTGAGAAAATACGATGAGATTAGTCCAATTATCCTCTCAGGTGAGTACAGTCATGGATTGAAGAATTTTAAATCTCTGATTCCTTCTTTAACTGTTGATTTCTTTCCAGTCAATGAAGAGGTAGCGATCAAAGATGCTATGAGCATGATTGCAGAGTCTCTGGGTTTCGAAGGTGAAATACGAGTATCCTTTCTGCATATCTGACTGTTTTTGAAATTTCATGAAGTTTGTGTTTCGGTGTATCTAGAAATTATGTACCATGTGTAAATACAGTGTCTCCTTAACCCTGAACATCAGTATGACACCTCTTTGACTGACGGCCAGTTAAAGAAGCCAACCACCAATGACAAGCTGAGACGTTACCGCCCTGACTTCACCTTCACACCATTGAGAGAAGGTTAGAGTTCACTATAAACATGAAGCATAAGGTCAACACTCATGAGAAGTGTATAATTCATAACAACTGAAGAAGCAGAACTAATCAACGGGATTTATGTGCAAAAATGTTCCACCTTTGACTTCATGCAAAACTGTAACAAGTTGAGCCACTGTACAGCCTTGTTGTTGGAATAGTCTGTGCTGGTGTGCATACCAACTGAATGAATATTTGCATGCATTATTATATAGTTGAAACTTTTCTTTTTATTTCTCCATCCAGCAATACAGATGACTTGTGACTGGTTTTCAGCAAACTATGACAGCGCTCGAACATGAAGAAACCAAACAGCAATGAAGACGAACACAAGTTTTTACGTTTTTGATGACACTGTGGGACTTGATGTCATTTGAACAATGTTTTAATTATTAGGTGCAATCAGAGGGGTTCTTTATATTACAAATAACATGTTGGATTTATCTCTTCAGTTGCGTTTTGAAACAATTTTCTTCTAAAGCTGAACCTTGTGAATTAAAGTCTTTTTTTTACTTTACACCAGTATTTTGAATTTCTATGCTAAAACAAATATTTAAATCAGAAAACAAACTGCCACTATACCCATGATGCTGGAATACAGATTTCTAAGGTTGAGCAGATGTTTCTAAAACATCATCTGATGGGGAAATATATAAGGGAGCCCAATTTTCTGAATGTCATAAGAACAAAAACTCTGCACTGCTTTAACTGGATTTAACAAATTCATCAAAAAACATTTTTTGTATGCATTTATGTAACAACTCAGCATTGATGAAAGGAGTAAACAGTTGAAAATTCTCTCCAAATTTCCACTGCATTGACATTGGCAAAGCATCAAACACTGGCACCAAGTGGTCAAGTCTTAGTACCACACCTTTGTCAACAAAAAATGTAATGCTCATCTGCAGCTCTAATCAATTACTGGAAGGAGGGCAAGTTTTGATAAGCGCTTATTCCATACACACTTTACATGCAATCATATTGTTTCAACCAATATCATTTTTGAAATCCTCATTCAAGTTGATAAGACAAAAAAATCCAAAATGTTCTGGGAATTTTCTGGGAATTCTCCTGTAATTTTATGACCTTATTGTCATTAATCGATTACTTTATTCTTGTCAATCAATGATTTTATTCCTTTAATTCATGACTTTACACGGGTACATTTATGACTTTATTCTCATTTACTCATGATTTTACTCTTGTCAATCGATTATTTTATCTGAAAATTATTACTTTATTCTGATTAATATTACCGTATTCTCGTTAATTTAGGACTATTCTGGTACATTTATAATTTTAATCATACTCTCGTGAATTTATGAGATTAATATAAAAAAAATGTACTGTTTTTTTTTCCCACGTTGCCTTTATTTTCTCAGTATCTAACTCAAACTAAAGAAATACTTTTTAGTATATGTTTTTAAAAAAAGCTTCAAATAAGGAGGAAAAGCAATGTGCAATAAATGGGGAGTAAACATGAGAACATAATTAAAAAAAAAAAGTCTTTGCCACAGGATATCTAATTACATAAAATGTTTTGGGGTTTTTTTTCGCAAGAGGCTTCCATAGAAAAAATAAAATATTTATTCGAGGTTTTCTGAGTGTTCAATACGAGTCACAAAGTTCATTTTTGTTTTTATTTTTTTTCTATATATTGTTTTAATATTGTTGTACGTTGTCATTTTGTTCAATAAAGTTTTATGCAAAAAGAAAAAAAAAGAAAAAGAGCCCTCACCTTCTGTTTGCTAAGTAGCTCTCTGGACGGGAAAGTGGGTGTAATGGATGGATGCGGTCCCTAACCTGTGCTGAATAACCTTCCCGGAATATCACAAATCCCCCCTGGAAACCTTCACCATGTTCGGCCGGTCACGGAGCTGGGTTGGAGGACAGGGAAAGACGAAAAATATCCACTCCTTAGATCATCTGAAGTGAGTAGTTAGCAGCTGAAATGCTAACGGTTGTGCTAACCTCTGTAAGCCTGTTCATTAACCTAATTGGGAAGAGCTGAAAGAGCATGAGCTGAACAACTATAACCTCTTAAATGCCTTTAAAGTCAAGAAACAGAACCTAAATGTGACTTGTATTTTTACTGCTTCGCTCGGTCGATAGTCATGTGAGCTAGCTTGTACATGTTAGCCTGTATGGAGGAGATATTCATCGTCGTAGATCTACTTTAACGTCAGCAGTCATTACAAGTCAAAATAAACTGATATTACACGCACAGTGATTTATAAACTCTGAACAGGTGTTATTAATAAGTCTCACTAATTAGCTTTGGGGGTTGTTAATACAAGAACCAATCAGGATTCGGAGATGTCCCATCACAACAGGTGCAACTGAATGACAAGAGAAAGTCGAGTCACATCATTTAAATACAGTCAATGCAGTTTCATGTGCAATATTACTAATATTTTACACTTCATTGGTCTTTGTAGTTTAATATTACACAACAGCAACAGGAGGTCTTGTGGCTATTAGACCTTACAATTCCTCCCTCTTCTGCAGAAGGGACACATAAACAGACTGTAATAAAAAAAGAGAATTTGTTAATCGAATAGGTTGTGTTTGGTTGTAATATTGTTCAGGATTCTATTGGTTTATTTCTACTACTGTAATATGTGTTGAAAATGTATATCTTTTTTTCCATTTAGAAGACTTGTGTTACTCAGACCATGAAATAAAGTTGATTAAGTTTATTTATTTATTTATTTTTGCAAAATAAGCATAAGCTTCAGCCTGCACCCTTTCGACTAGCTCCAACCATTATGTGACATCTAAATATATTTTGTATTTGTTGTGGGTGGTCTTTAAATGCTAATCGAATAAAATCGAATTGAATTGAAATACCCAGTGTATTATCATCATTGTGCAGTCATGTGCAATATCAGTTTGTTTAGTTAATCATGCAAAATAGTGAATATCAATATTTGAGTTTTTGCACCAGCTCATGAACTAATTCCCTCATTTATTTTAGACAGTATTTTGGATTTGCGCTTCGACACCTTGTATTATTGAGCTAGACACTTGTGTTTGTGCTTTTTATTCATTATGCACTATGTATTTACTTACAGTTTGGTATTATTTTTTAAACCTCCACTATTTTTGTATATATATCCAAGAAAACAGAGTTCTACTGGCCAGGAAAAATGTCTCCAAGAAATCTTTCATCCTTTCTGCAATAGCTGCTCTAAATAACCCAACATGAACTGCATTGTGTTTTCTTTTTAAGTTTGTCTTTAAAGTTATCTATGTATCTATCTATCTAAAAAAAACTGTGTACACACCACTTCCTTCAGCTAATCTTCCTTCCCTCCATCAGATACATGTACCATGTCCTGACCAAAAACACGACAGTGACAGACCACAATCGAAACCTGCTTGTGGAAACCATCCGCTCCATTACTGAGATCCTCATCTGGGGGGACCAGAATGACAGCTCTGTGTTTGAGTAAGTACCCGTCCATGTTTCTGTGACATTTAAACATCTATCAGTGACAGCTTTGCGTTGAGTTTTAGTCAACACAAATCTTCATTCACCCAGTTCCAATGCTGCATTTTCATTTAGACTGTAGCCAGTATTAGTGTATCACATACATATCTGATGTTCAACCTGTTGCAAAGTGCAGAGTTCGCAACCCTTTTTTTTCTGCCATAACTCAGAATTAATTTCATTTCTATAATCATAGGACACTCCACCTCACAAAATCAAAGAACTGTGTTTCATTATTAACCTCTAGAGGTTTTGCATGTCATCATTCTCGACTAATTTTATGATTTCTAGCTTTTGATGTGACTCAGGAAATGGCTCTAACTATGAAGCCACAACGAGTGTTGAAAGAACACTTGTTGCCAACAGGAAACCCTTGAAATTCACACAAGCTTCAACCATAACTGTTGTTTCAGGCTTTGCAAATGTTTTGTTCTCTTATTTAGTATAAAGAAAGTGTTTGAGTTTAGAAATGCAGTCATTTGCAGTACAGAAATGATGGTTTATGTAGATGCTCATGCGTGCACAGACTAAAAAAAGAAGAAGAGACAGATGGATAATTGCATTTTCACTTTTACACTTTTTACTCTTTCATATGCTCAGCTTCTTTCTGGAGAAGAACATGTTTGCCTTCTTCCTGAACATCCTGCGCCAGAAGTCAGGGCGCTATGTGTGTGTTCAGCTCCTCCAGACTCTCAACATACTGTTTGAGAACATCAGCCATGAGACCTCGCTGTGTGAGTATTTAATAAGAGCTGGATCAAACGAATAGAAGGGTGCATGTGTGATGAAATGCAGTGAAACACTCAGGATTATTTTAAACACTGTTGCTTTATTATCTGTTGCTGCAACAAACAATTCTTTAGTTTGTCCTCTTTTTCTTATATTGTTGTATTAAGTTGCTTTTTTGATTAAGACTGAGTAATACTCAAATAGGAGAGTTGTTATAGGCTGTCCCATGGTGTACAATGGGTGTTCATTGGCTGAACAATGCTTGGCATGTTGCACTGCCCGTCTTTGCATAGCAGCCTGCTGCACTTTCAGTTGTTGCTTGGCAACCATAGACTCAGCAGATGATATGATGTCATTTCTGCAGGAGAGAGATACCTTACATAATGTATGGCTCTGTGTATTTTAATCTTTAGAGGTGCTTAAACATCACAGGTGTGGTATCTTGTCAACACAAATTTGTTGTCTTTTGACCTTAAACAAGACTAAACTGGCTTTTTATCTTCTCAGATTATCTCTTGTCGAACAACCACGTGAACTCCATCATCGTGCACAAATTTGACTTCTCCGACGAGGAGATTATGGCCTACTATATCTCGTTCCTCAAGACGCTGTCACTAAAACTCAACAACCATACAGTGCACTTCTTCTACAATGAGGTGAGGTCATGGACAGAGAGCTGAAGGGGCAAGGTAGAGGAGCTGTCATTCAGCAGTCTTATATCAAAGAAATGAGAGGGAGAACCAAGCAAGCGATAGGTTGATGCTTTAATTTAACAGCATCTTAAAGCAGAGCTCAGTGTAACTTTATTTAATAATCATAAAATCACAAAATGATTAACCCAAATTGCCCCACAAGGTCTTTTTTTTGTGCAAGCCCATCAGTCTCCTACAGCGCAGTTCCTTCACATGAGAGAATCCAAGACTGACAACAGTCTCCTGTTAAAGGTTGTGTGTCCCTAAATGTAAACACTGCTTTGTTTTTCATTCAGAAGTATTTTTGCCCTATCATACAGCCTGATGCTGTCTGTCTGTGTGTGTTAGTGTGTTGGGAGTGAAGGTAACATTCTGACCCCCAATTAACAACCATGATGATGATGACTCTCTTGATTTTTCCAGAAATATCTTGTCCTTTCATTGGCCTGTGTGTGCTGGGGAAAGTTATTGGTGTACTGTTGATGGAAGCTTTAGCCCTGAAGCCAAAACCAGCCCCGTGTGTAGAACTGATGCTAAAAAGAAAAACTTTTACCATTACCAATTTTTTCTTTACTTCTTTTTGAAAGCAAACCATATTAAGAATACAGAAGAGCCTCTTCACAAACTTTGCTTTTATATCATAGATTGTACTTAAACATCATTGTCCTCTAGAGGGTGCTGTTGAACTGGCAGTATCCTCTCTATTTTCTTCAGCTCTATACTGTATGAGTAACTCTGAGAGACCAGAGGACCCTCAGCTGGTTTGGTTCTGGTGTCAGGGGCAAGTTTCTTCATTCGCTGTGACCTCTGGAGGACTCTTTGCTCTCCAGCCTTCAACTGGTTGGCTGGAGGTGGCAGCGTCTGAGGAATGATAGGGAACAGGGTCAGGCACTGGCACAGAGAGAGATGACCGTAAGATTCAGAGCAGCAAGACTCCCATACACCTTTTTACAAATGTCTGCACTTTAAAATACCTGTGGTTTGTCTTATGTCAGACTTGTACAGTTTGGACTGTTTTAGGGTGGTAGCTTGAGGTTTTATCCAAAAACTCTTTGTTTTTGTCTTCCTGTCCTTAAAAACAAAATGTTTCTGCCCGGGGCCGCTTTCTCTTTCTCTCTCTCTGTGGTTGCGTGTGGCCTGAGCACGGCCCTTGCAGTTGTGCCTTGCTCACTGGCGCCCCCTTTCTGTCTCCCACACACAGCACACTAATGACTTTGCCCTGTACACCGAGGCCATTAAGTTTTTCAACCATCCCGAAAGCATGGTCCGCATCGCAGTCCGCACCATCACACTCAACGTCTACAAAGGTGAGTGCCGATAACAAGCATGCGCACATGCTGAGCCACACACAAACATGCGCAAACACACGCACACACGCTGACAGGATGCTGGGACTGCCGACCGCCTCTCTTTGTTCTCCTACTTT
This sequence comes from Thalassoma bifasciatum, assembly GCA_008086565.1. Lineage (NCBI taxonomy): Eukaryota > Metazoa > Chordata > Actinopteri > Labriformes > Labridae > Thalassoma > Thalassoma bifasciatum. The sequence goes on along the minus strand of RPOG01000036.1, from coordinate 820,964 downwards.
CTTCCTGCTGCCGCTTCTGGCGCATGAGCATGACTAACAGGTAACACTGCCACATACTCACTTGTTTTTTAAAAAAGCTGATCTTAACAGCAGAAATAAGCACCTTTACAGTCTGGTTCTAAAAGTTCATCGCTCTATTGGCACACACTGCAGAGCAAACTAATTTTCAGATATTTGGATCACAAGTTTTCCGTAACTGGAGGAACGGCTTACTTAACTGACGGGTAGGCACACTGTAGCATCCATCCTAGCTCTACCTCTTGCTTTAATCTGCTAGATCGACCAAAAGCTAGGTTGAGTCAGTATCTCCAGTATGGCTTTTAAGCTTCTCTATCTGAAAACACAGAAACTTACAAACTTCTTTATTCAACACATATCATGTAAAGTTGAGTCATGATTAGGGCTGGGTAGTTTACCGCAGATTAAATTAAATCGCTGTTTGGCCTTCTGCAATATTCAAATTGCAGACAGTGCAATATTTCTTCAGCCTGAATATGTTAGAATACCAGATACAATTGTTACCGTAGATGTTTTATGAGGTACCCCAGTGTAAATCAACCCTGATCAACCAAGAGCAAAGATCTAAGGGGTGAAAAGTGGCAAAAACAGCAAGAAGTAGCAATGAAAATAAGCTTAAGGTAGCAAATATGATCCAGAAAGAAGAAAATTGGAAGAAAATAGTCAGAAATTAGCAAAAAAAGCAAACCCATGAAATGTTTTCATGCTGTAATTTAAGTCAGTGTTCAGTCAGATCATTTTTGCAAATCCTTCAGCCCTAGCCATGTAGCTGCCACTCTACAAATAAAAGGATTTCTTTCGATTTCTGCTGCCTCTGCTGCTGCTTCTCTTTCCTGCTCCTGCTCAAAGCTGCCTAATCCTGGGAAGGCGGGTGGTGTTTTTAGTGAATCGCCTCCCATCATGCTTCTCTCTCCTAATAAACAGCATCAACATACAGTCACTGCAACACACACTCTGATGTCCTGTCTGCCTTTTTTTTTTTACTGTGTCCAGTCCAGCATGAACACTTTGCATCATACAGCTCCAGTAGGCTGATTGTGCCCCAATACTGACATCATAGTTGTAAATTAATAAATATGAGTCATTTTTGAAGGAGAGTGTTGTTGTGGGGAATGTGTCATAACATTAAGGAATCAGTCAATGAGGAAAAGCATAGATGCAATGAAATAGATTTGACGTCTCAATCTGTCAGTTCACTCTGTGCAAAACGCTGCTTATTGTGGTAGAAGTAAGAGATTTGTAAACAACCCCAAATGCAGACATATGTGCTGCAGTCAAAATTAACATGAGGTTAAAATGTTGCTCTCTGATGCTTCCTACTGATTCCTTGGTTCGTGCACTGCAAGAGTGACACTCTGGAAAAGGATCAAACCCACCAGCAAGACACCACAACTGACGATTTAAATACAAATTCTGCCTTGGCACCTGATTTTATTTTTTCATGTCAGACAGAAAAAAGCCACAGGGTTTTTCTGGTCACTCCTTTCCCAGATGTTATGTGTTTGCAGAATTTCTATTAAAAAAAACTAGCGGGGTCCTTCCAAGCCTCCATGCCTCCACAGCCGCCCCTCTACTCACATTAACCCTGTGTCTGTTTCCCCCCCTTTCCTTCCTCCTCCTCCTCAACAACCACTCCTTCCTTTCTTTGTCTCTCCTCCTCCTCCTCCCTCTGCGCGCCCCATCTGCCTAACTCCAGTCTCATGTAAGTTGGTTCCATTCATTCAGTCTTTATCTTAGAGCTGGGTATCCATTACACAAACTGTAACACTAGAATATCATGCTGATACCACCCAGGGGGAGGTTTGTCTAATTTGGCTTACGTAGCCTCACTTTTGTGATTCCAAGATTACTATCATAACACCTGAGCTGTTGTAGATACCCAGCTCTGTCTGTTTCTGATGGTGTTTAAATGTACAGGTGTGAATATCTTTGCAGTTCTTGTGATCCATTCTGTCCCCCTCTGACATCCATGCAGAAAAACATCTCTGCATGATGTTTTCAACTTTCTTTCTTGGGTTAATTTTTACCACAGACATAATTTAAACCCAGCCCCACATGAAGTTGTTATTTTGGTGATGGGTCTGACTTTTTTTTGGTCTCTGTACTAATCTGTAACGCATCTTCTTGAGTTTTGAATTCATCCACTGAACAGCTCGGTCGATTCGACACTTTGACTCTGTGCGTGTGATTTGTCTTTTTGTTGTCTGCTTTTGTGTTAAGCTTTATTTTCATTTGGCTGCTTAATCACTTCTTACCTCAGTTTGACCCAATTTATGGATCATCACAGTGAAACTACTCTCCACCTTAAGTATATTTAAAGTAACCGAGGCTTTTATTTACCAAACAGAAGAAATCCCGAGAAGAAGAATATCCTGTTATGATTTTTCGTATTTTATATGGTTGAAAATATTTGTACCTATCATGAATCTTGTCTCTGGTTCATTTAACATCAACCAGCTTATTACCAGCTTTCCAACTAAAATTTATACAAATTCTTGATTGAAAATTGTTTCCTTGTACAGTGAAACTGAAGGTAGAGTTAAAGTTAAGACAAGATGAACGGGACTTCCTCAGAAATATACCTTTTGACCTTTCTGTCCTTATTTAGCTCTCCTTTTTCTCAGAGCCAAGATGTTGACTCATCTGTGCCCATTAACCATCACTGTTTCCCCGCTCTCAAGACCAGCTTGTGTCAATGCTAACCTTTTTACAGTCACCAGACAAGGAGGATGAGACAGACCCCTTTCTGTAGATTGATATGATGTAACGTGTGATTAAGTTGTCCCAAGTATCGCTTTTGTTATTCAGAAAAAAATCCATATTGCTACTGAATTTTGACCAATTAGGGTCTCACATTTAACTTAGAGTTGGAATGGAAATAAGACTATATACTATAGACCCGTTTTAATTGTGTGCATGTCTATAACTCCAATGTAGCAGAAAGTTTGTCCATATCTGGCTCAGGTCATGCCCTCGTCACAGGCTTGGATTGAATAGGCAGAAAGAACTGGCAGATGTTTTCCGTTTTTTGGTGAAGGTCCTTACATAGGCAGTATCAGTCACACTGAACCTCCCACCTACTCCTCCTCATTTATGGTATCCTCTATATAAGAATTTCAATTACTAGACTAGGCCAATCCAACTCCTTAATTTGGTTAATTTTTCTTAATTTGCCTCTTAATTTGAACGTGTTGTCACATATCTAACTGTCACATAATTTGAGTTATTCTGTTCTCACTCTCCATACATGTGTCAACAACCCTGATCCAGCCCTTAACCTTGACCTTCCTCTTTCCAGTGGACAACCAGCACATGCTGCACTACATCCGAGATAAGACAGCGGTCCCATATTTCAGCAACTTGGTCTGGTTCATCGGCAGCCATGTCATTGAACTGGATAAGTGTGTGCAGACAGATGAAGAGTGAGTCCCTCTGCAACATCCATCCTAATTTTTCTCATAGCAATTTTCACTGTGACCACTAGGGATCAGGCCTGACTTTACTCTGAAACTCCAGCTCTTCTAAGTGATAGTTCATGTTCAGGACATGATGCATGTTATAAATGATGTATTCAGTTTAAGATATAATGACTATTTAATGGTATATTTGGGTATCATTTGTTCAGAATTCAGTGCAACTCAATCACGTGTAATGGTCCACAAGTAAACACACTCCTGTTGATATGTTTCAGACACAAGAACAGAGGGAAGTTAAGTGACCTGGTAGCTGAGCACTTGGACCACCTCCACTACCTGAACGACATCCTCATTATCAACTGTGAATTTCTCAATGACGTTCTGACCGATCACCTCCTTAACCGCCTCTTCCTGCCTCTTTACGTCTACTCTTTGGTCAACCCAGAGACAGTATGTTGTACACACGTGTCTGAATATCTACATGCTTTCATAACTCTGTTGTGGAAAGGCTCAAAGTCACCTCAGATAGAATTTTTTAACTATTGCATCTACATATGCAGGTTCAAAATGCACAGTGCAAAAAGGAAATGGTATATGAACATGATCTTGAAATGTTGATCAATTTTGAATTTGATGCCAGAAATAACATTATTTCAATATCAGCATTTGATGTAATGCTTTTTCAATATTTCTAATTTCATATTCTTAAGGAAATTTCAGAAAGCACAGAGATAATTAAGGAATCGTAACTGGTAGACTATTAAAAAAAAAAAGCTCTCAGCAACCTGACTTTCTCTCCTCTGTCTCTCCAGTCTGAAGACCGACGGATCAATCCTCAAGTTTCCCTCTACCTGCTGTCCCAAGTAAGCATCCAACCAACATGAAAACGTGATTATTTCAGGCAACACATCTCTGATCTGACGTCCTTATCTGGTCTTCTTGATTGAGAATATTTGTATGTTTGCAGGTATTTCTGATCATCCACTATCAACCAATGGTCAACGCTCTCGCTGATGTCATCCTGAATGGAGACCTGTCTGTCTTCACCCCACAGACGGACACACACAGCACACACAAGAACACGGTAAAGCACTTACAGAGGCGTGATTTAAAACCACTCACACACACCAGGATTACAGTAGTCAAATGCACCTACGCGGGCAACCACACAGATCCTCACACACAGACACATACAAGCTCCAAAAGTGTGTGTTGGTGGTTGTGAGACTGTGGGGTCATGGTTTCTCCGTGATTCACTCGCATCAAGGCGGAAACATGCGAGAAACAGTCAAAGTTAGCACCAGTTTCTTTCCTTGAGCACCATCCTGCTCTCGTAATTTCAGTTTCTCGCTCTGTCTTTTGATTTAAATCTCTTCCTTCAAGTTATTTCCTTTTTTCTGTTTCTTTTACCTCCCCTACATCTCCCCCTCACCACCCCCTTCTAACTCCCCTCACCTTTCACTTCCGTTTTTATGATATCCTCCCCCATTTCTTCACTTTGGGGCCATCTGTTTATGAAGCAGGTGGGTGTGCTGAGGTAGAGAGCATTTCTGAGAACCACTGTGGTTACTCTCTGCACTGCGTGTCTGTCAGACCTGTGGCTGTTGTGCGAAACAGCCTACCTTTTCAGCGAATATGAGTCGAGGTGTGATGTTTGAACAATAACAATCTACCACAACAGGAGAAAACCAAACTTACCTGCAGGCTATCACTGAGCAGCATTTATCTGCGTTTGCAAATGTTTTGAAGTCCTACATCAATCAGTTTTAAAGTTTTGTGGAAAAGATTTTCAAGATAAATGTTCTGTGTGCTTTGTAAGAAGTCTTCAGTCTTTTAAATGAACTGATAAAAATATGCAGTTTGCTTCCATTTGCAAACCTAGCTGAGCTTATATGAGCCTGAATACAATGGATGTGAGGAAGAGGGTGAAGGTGCGTCAAATGGTCTAGTATCTTTAAAGGGTAGAATATCTAGGATTTTCAATGTTTCTTGGATTAAAAAAGAAAAATCAGACCGCACTAGTATTGTGACGTGATGCTCATCACTCAAGTTTCAGTCTTGGTGTCAAACAACTGCAAGGTTTTTTGCTGCAGATAACTGGCAAGTGATGTTCATGTTTCAAGGCACACAGGTTAGCTGCTTTGTTCTAGAAAGTGTCATGACAGCCCCAAATGACATTACAGGTAATAGTCCCATTTGTGCTGGATTGTTCATGTAAATTGCGTCTGCCACATCAGATAGAACAGCTGCTGTGTTTAGGTTTGATTTATTGTAGATGAAACACGGACTGGCGGGGCATGGCATCGGTTTCTGCGCAGGTGGTTACATACTACTTCCTGTTTGTCTGTGATGTGGCAGGAAAAGAGGTCACATGATGGAACGTTGACAGAGCTCACCTAACCCCAACCTCTTTCCTGGAAGATGTGAAGAAGTGTTTTTTCTCTCTCTACCTTTTCTGCCTTTTGAACACGTGTTTGCTTGCAATTGCACCAGTTCTGTGCATGAAGATAACATTTGCATGTCTGTGGAGGGCTTTCTGTCCACATGAAGCTTTTTTGATCCCTTAATGTACTTGTAAGTGCTTCGCTTTTATGATGCAATGCAGGGTTGTATGTGTGTGTGTGTGTGTGTGTGTGTAATGTGTGTAAATGTGTTGCATGTATGTGTTTCATGTGTGTGATTTCTCTTATTACACTTCCTCAACTCCAATGATTTCTCAGCATATGCTCAGAGTGTGAGCGGTTTACCAGAACATAGTTAGCTAGCAGGTATCCCACACGTCTACACACACACACACACACACACACACACGCACACAGATACTAAGCTGTGGTTTGTGTCTGAAAGTGTGCAAAGGGTGTTTTTATCAGACACTTCAGAACAATTCACAGCTCTCCTGCAGACAGGTGTTGAATTTTAAGGTACGTCAGTGCTCAGAAATGGTTAAAAAGACGTTGGTAAGAACTCAGATGTGTGAAAATTTACAATAAGTGATTAATCACCTGCCCCCATGTGTTGATGCAGCTATCAACACTGATTAAATTACCAATATTAAAAAGGGACAATCTGTCGTAGTAGCTTAGCTTGTCCTTGGTAAATCTTCTGCTGTCCTTAAATGTGGAATTGTTGATTCAACAACTCTTAAGATTAGAAATAGACTGATGTGGTTTTTTCGGGGAAAATACTGATACTTATTGTTAGTAGTCAATGAGGTCAATAGATAATATTTAGAGCCTTTATTCATTTGCAGAAAAGGAAAATAAAAAAAGCTCTTAATACAAACTTCTTGCCTTAAATAACCAAGTTCCTTTAATCATATGTTTATTGAAGACACTGTGAAGTCTCATCACTAGATATATGCCTGATTGTAATCTACAAATTGAAATGAGGTTACCAGTGCTAAAATAGTTTGGGGTTTTTTTTTTAATGTTTTTTCTCTTATCTGCCATCAGATTAAAAAAAGACTGATGCTGATATGGTTAAGAAAGCAAATCTTGGTGCAATCAGTCCAAGCTGACAATCGGTCTATCTCTACTAAAGATCTGCTGTGTTGAAATTTGGGAATTTTTTTTTTTAACCCTTTTTGGTAAATTTAAGTTGTGTGTTTTGCAAGTTCCAGCAGTGTGATCCTCATTCACTCACACTGTTGCTTTTGACTCTCTGACAAGATGTGACAGATATGTGGACTTCAGCATTAATGCAAAGAACATATACAGCATTGAAAAGGTGAAGACAAGTTGATTCATAAATAAAGCAGTTATTATAAGACAGTTTTATACAGATAAAACTGAATGTTGGTAATAAATTACAGCCACAAAATGACAGCTTTAATCTTTGAATAGTAACTTTTCAGTGCTCAGTTGCATCATAGAAGTTGAGTACTCTTGTGTTTATGAGTCTAGTAACAGTGCAGGCCTTGGGCCACACAAGGAAGAAATGAAAGCGTTACAAGTTCTACTTCTCGTCATTGAGATAACACACCTTTACTGTAAGTCACAGTTTGTTTATCTGCTCTGCTCAGCATCTTATAATATATCAGCTGTTTCCTGTGTCAGCATCTGTGTTATGGTTAAAGATATTCTGAAGGTTGGTTTCTCGTAGTACAAGCACAGCGATAACCGAAGTGGCCTCAAAACCAATGTTTGACTATCTTTGCATGGCTGTGTGTGTTGAGATATGTGTTTTTCTGTATCACGCTGCTAAATTGTGTGCTACACTGATAAATTTATCAGAGAGGAAATGGCGTCTGTGTTTTTAAAGACTTCAATGAAATGACAGGATTTACTGTAAGGCCATGTGTTTGTGCGCAAGAATGAGAAGATGCATACCCTCAAGTTATGTAACATATGTGTGAATCAGATGGCACACTTTCATGTGTCTTCCTTTGCATGCATGCATGCAGGGATATTTCCTTTTTTCAGACATTAACTAGAATGACAGAAAAAAAAACATTTGAGGTGTACCTTTAATTTGAAGTTTGACCCATGTCAGTTCTTTAAACATGGAGAGGGAGGTTCTATGACCTAAACTGCAGCCGGTCTGAATTGGCTTTATCTTTGGTGAGCTGTCACATTGTCCATCTCTTTAACGGTCTATAACCCTGTTTCTTTTTGAATTGATGAAGTAATTACTCTGTTTTTGATTTCTGATGTATGTGATGTTTTTCTGGCTCATACTATCTTTTAATCGTCTCTGTCCCTCTGTCCTCAGGTGAGTGCAGGTGGTGTGCGTAGGTTCACCAAGCCCCCAGAGTCTCTGGAGCGCTCCCTTGAGCTGTCACGCCACCGAGGCCGCAAGAGAACCCAAAAGAGGCCAAACTACAAAAACCTGGGCGAAGAAGAGGATGACGAGAGAGCTGGGGGAGGGGGAGGCGGCAGTGGAGGAGGAGAGGAAGGCTGGGACGATGACAGCCGAGGGGGAGAGAGGGAGGGAGGCCGGGAGAGAGAGAAGGGAAAAGGTACAGAGGGAGTAGGAGGGAGTTCTAAGGGAAGCAGAGCGAGTGGGGAGACAGCGGAAGGTGAGTGTGTGTCTCGTTGGACACAGCAGTACAGGACTGTGTTTTTGAGTTTCTTTACTCCCATCAATTAGACACGGTCTGCCATGATGCACCCTGGGTATTTAGGAGCCGCCACAACAACAGCCGACATCTCAAAACACAAAGAAATAGAAGTAAAAAAAAAACTCCTGCTGAAAAGATGATCATCTTTTTGCTCATCACAGCAGAACTTTCACATCTGTAATATTAATGGTACTTAATTTAGCATGCACATCACCAAAGTTGTTCATGCTTTAAGCATTTAGCAATGAATACTCAGCTGTTTGACTCTGAGCACATCGTAAATCAAAGAGATGCTCCCTGAAACTGAGGTTTTGAGATGAAGTCTTCCTGTTGTCACCGTCTCTCCTGTTTGGCACCTTTTTTATTTCCCGTGGTTCCCAATGCTACCACTGATCACATGACCAACCCAATCTCCATGGCAGCTGACTGTCCATTTCCACGGTGGCACACCATCCATCCTATGATCCTCACTTCTCCGCCTGTCTCTCAACCCTGCTCTGTGTATGTTTGTGAACATTAAAAGTGTAACCATTTCATTCATCTGAAGTTATTCCTTCTCTCTACTTTGAGACTGTCAAAGCGCCAATGAGTCTTGAGGATCTATGTTCTGTCTGTTTCGATCGAAAGGCTTAAATGCTTTGGCTTCAATTTTGGGAAGCTTGTAGGTCATGTGTCTTTGAACAGAATGTGGTTTTCACACAGAATGCATCATGAGCAGCAGAGGACTCTGTAAGAATACATCTTAAAACTTGGTGGCAATTAAAATTATTCCTACTCTGATCATGTGATTGTCTGCAAAAATAGCAGTTAAAATGCGAGTGGTAGCCTTAAAAATCTTTTAAATTCTCTGTATAATGCAGCAGAAATCAATCAAAAACAGTCAGTAACTCATCTCTTTTTAAAGTGAGAGAAGGAAGCACTTCAGATGCAAAACCATAACAAGCAATTACAGGTTTTCATTTTTTTATTAGTTTTCTGTGTGTTTGTCACAAGTGTGTGATGTGAAAGGGATTAACTTCACTTTTTTTTGACACGTATGCATGAAAATACAAAATATTGTGTGCTTTTTGTGTATTGGGCACTCACAGAGATAGAGATGGTGGTGATGGAGAAGTGCAAGGTGTCTGAGCTGACGGAGCAGAACATCACGGACGAGGAGAAGACGGCTGCAGCCACCCGCACGCAAATGCAGAGGAGCAGACCGTTCTTAGACATGGTGTACTGTGCTCTGGACTGCACCGATGATGACTACCATGCATTGTTTGTCCTCTGTCTGCTTTATGCTGTGTCTCACAGCAAAGGTTTGCCTTCAAGTTTATACATCATTAATTAACTCATGTGTCTATAATTAGTAATAGAATCAATTTTGGATTAGATTTTTCTAACAGAAAGCTGAAAACAAGACAGTGCCAATAGGTACGTTACTAATCGATATCTTGTCCTCACCTGGTCTGTTTGCAGGAATAAACCGGGATCTGCTGGAGCGTCTACAGCTGCCTGTTCCTGACCAGGAAAGGAGCTCGTACAGCCTGGTTCTGGCAGAACGACTGATCAGAATTATGAACCAGGCAGCACAACCAGGTAAAACTCATATGAAAAAACCCACGCTATGACCTGCCTGTCATGGGGGCATTGTTTATGCTGTTTTTGTTTTGCAAACTTTTCAAATAACCAAATATCAACTCTGTAGTGACATTTGACACATTTCTCTTGATGTCTAGATGGTAAAGTGCGTCTGGCCACCTTGGAGCTGAGCTGCCTGTTGTTAAAACAGTCTGTGCTGTCAGGAAACGATTGTATCATCAAAGATGTTCATCTGGCCTGTCTGGAGGTAAAACACTTCTCTCCTCTTATTGTCGACAGCTCACTACAAAACCACAATCTAAGACATTTGAGTTTGAGCCCAAAAATGTCTGTACATCATTCTTATGCAACGTCTCACCTCACAAAGTATCTAAAGTTTCTTCTTCTTCACTTCCTCACATTCTCCCTATCTTTTCCTGCTCTATGACCTCACCCTCCTGGCCTTCATCTTTTTTCTCTCTTCTCTTTCTGGGAATTTTTTCCTTTTGGGTAATCCTGAAAATGTTTAATTTCCTTTTACGTCATTTTGTATTTACAGGAACTCGTCATCCGCATGTTTCTGTGATGTGTCTTTCGATTTCACATTGTTTTTTCAATCAAGAGGTGAAAAATTAAAACAAGTTTCTTTTTCTGAATTTCTCTTTCCTGACAACATTAAGGCAGAGTCCTATTCTTAGTTACTTTTTTGTTTTGAAGGATTACAAGGAATAATTATCAGGGTTTTTTGTTGATGTGAAAGCTGTTTTGTCAGCTCCAGTTTTTTATATTCAGTCTAAATACAGAAAGACAAAAACCTGACCAGACAAGATTGATAATTTTATCGATGCCTTGATTTCCTTTTCCTTTCTTCTCTTCATCCTGCTGTGAGGAAATCGTGGACTGGTCCTTTTTCTAATCTCAGACCGAAAAATGACCCTACACTTCCTGGTTTAGTGCATTCAGTATTAATCAGACAAGGAGTGACATTGTTTATGGATTACTATAAGTCAAAGCTCTGTCATTGTGATGTTACAGCAGGAAAAACCACACCCAGCTTTCTGGAAAACTATGTGACAAGTTCACCAGGAAACAGTCAAAGTTTAGAAGAATTAAACATGGACAAGGATGGAGTTACACTGTAAATTAACAGTAGCAGTGAATCACTCTCTCCTGGTGAATACTATTTATAGATCAACATGTCACCATTTCTCAGAAAATACTTTTGAATTTATGTGAAGCATTGCTCAGTGATACTTTTCATTTAATTTGTAGGAAGCGTAAAGATATCTGAAGTTCTTTTTATTCCTTTTTTAACACTTGTGTGAATCATGTACAAGCCCAGTTCCGAGAAAGTTGTGGCGCTGTGTGAAGGATTAATAAAACAAGAATGTAATGCTTAGCACCGGGACTTGAAGCAGCAAGAGACAGGCAAGAGAAGAGCATAAAATGGTTTTGTTGTTTAAAATTTTGTTACCATTTCTAAAGGAACCATTTTTATGATGAAGTGAAAGTTGTAGTTTCTGTGCCATTTTTCAAACTCTGCATTTGAGAGTATTTGAAGAATTTCTCCTTCATGGTTGTTTCCAGGGCGCTCGAGAAGAAAGTCTGCATCTGCTGCGGCGGTTCTACAAGGTGAGTATTTGCAGTTACTCAACCACAATCTCACACACACACACACACACACACACACACACACACACACACACACTGTGAAATCAAAGAGGCGTTAGTGCTCTCCTTCCATTTAAGCTCTTTCTTTTTGTTCTCTTGTGAAGTTTGTTTTGGGAGTCACTCCTAGTTTTTAACGCTTGTATTAACTTTTGGACTTCCGAGCTTTGCTGGGTCATCAGCTCTCCCACAGTGAGAACTTCTCCCTGTGAAAACTGATTTGTTACCCAAGCACCACAAAACCTCACTTGTGCACTTTGCTTTCTACTTTCACTCTGGGGGAGGCAGGATTTTATCCCTCTTTTGTGTTTTCCTGTAAAGTATCCCTAGACACAGGGCCTGAACTGTAGTGACAGATTTCAGGAGTCCAAAGATTTACTGAAGAGCCCTGGAAAACAAAAAAATACGGAGGTCTTTCCAGAAAGAACTTGACTGAAAAGTCCAATTCTGATTTTATTTTTCTGAATTCTGAGGTTTATGGTCACAACTTTTTAGGAGGGAATTATCAGGGAGGACAAATGCTGGCCTAACCTCCAAAAAAGTTGTTTTCTCAGGTCTTAATCCTCTGCCCCACCAGCCATACCAGTCTGGATCAGTGCTTCTTCTTCCTCTCTCACTATTAACGCATGTAAGCAAGACATATGAAATATGACTTGGATGAAGAAGTGTGAAGAATATCATCTGATCGCTTTTTAAATTGTGAATCTTTTCTACATTGTCGTAAAAACAAAAGCCCTTCCTGTTAAATCATTCTTCAAACACTAACCCGGTGGCAGGAGAAAAACTAAATAGAAACAATGAACCATCATTTACGGGTGGTCTGGTTTTCTCACACACGTGGTCACACATACCACATGTTTTTTCATATCAATTAAAATACCCCCCAGTATGAAAAAGTTATGGGGGAGTCCCACATTTCACCAAGAAGACTGAGTTTTTGTGAAGCAGTTTTCTTGGTCCTCCTGAAACTTTGGTTTCCTGCAGTGGTTTATCTTTGTTTAGGTAAAGGGACCTCTATTCTTGTCGCCACCTTTGTTTTGGTGTTTCTCTCTCCATTTAATTTCTTTTGTTATTCATCATTTTTAGATCCTGTGATCCACCCCCTCATCCTGACACAGAATAAAAACACTAAAAATCCCAGAAAGATGTAAAACTGGAAGGCTTAACCACAAATTCCACAATCAGCCCAACACTGTTTGTCAAAGGATTTAATTAATTCTGTTTATTCTGGCCTCTTTCTTTGAAGCCCGGTGGGGTTTCAGCGAAAATCGTAGCATGAGACCTCCTGGAAAAGACAGAGTCAAAAACAGTAATTAGGAAAAATAAACAAAGGAAACATGCAGGCTGAGCTGGAGTCATGATGAGTTTTAGAAGTGAGCTGTTCCAACAAACAAAAACTGAATCAAAATCTACATGTAATATCCTTCAAAGATGATACTTAAGTTATTGCCAGAAGGAATCCACTGACTTTAACTGGTGTGCCTTCCCTGAAAAATGTTATAGGTAAAACTGAAAGTGTTGCCGTGTAGATACAAGTGATATAGTTACATATCAAAGAGGAATGCTCTGAGTACTTTCTGTTTCACTTTGAGTGTCTCGGGATATCAGTTTTGGAATCAGTCAGAGGAATTCACTTTTGCTGATCTTTCACATTGAAAACTCGTGACCCATGGAGGCCTCGGGAAGAGGGCAATCAACACAACCACTCCAAACAGTAGCATGAAACAAAGAGGCTTTGTTACATCCAAGATAACAAATTCAGTTGATTATATATCATTACTTCTCTGTGTTTTCATTTCCATTTGGATGACATCAGGGTATTTAGACAAGATGAGCATCTCCACCATCAAAAATACTCTCTTGTCCTTTTGCAGCAGGGCAGAACCAAACAATCTCTCATCACTCCAGCTTGCAGCGTATTGATTTCACAACACCATTTCTTCTAATTTTGAAACACTTTTTAGTAATCCCCTCCCACTCCTATGATGATTCGTTTTTGAGAGAACAGAAGGATTTCTGATACAGTTTAGGCGAAGTACAAATGCAGGATTCTAAAATCTGGATCTTGAGTTTTTGTTTCAGAGGTTAAGAAGAAGTGCTGAAGCTTGTGCTGCTTTTTTGAAAGGAATGTTGTTACTCTGACAAGCTGTGACAGGTCAGATATGTAGACTGCAGCATTATCTCAAAGAATGTCCCCGGCTTCAAAAAAGTGACACTCAACAGTAAACTTTGTGAGAGGATCTATTACTGCCCTGCTCTGCACGCATGGAGTGCATGAAATCAGATTATATTACTAAGTAGTTTTTACATTTCAAGGAATTAGTCTTGTTCTGTTGATGTCAACATCTAATAAAACAGATAGCATAGACAAAATGATATTAAGACTTAAAAAAACGAAAGTGTTTGCATGCTAAAAGTGAAAAAATAAATAATTTATAAGTAAATAAATCCACTAATATAAGATTGTACAAATGTGTACAGAATAATGGGAGTTGTGCAATTAAAATATGGTGCATAAATGGCTATAACAAGTGTCTCTTGGGCGTCAGTGGGAAATCAGAGACCTTGCTGATGAGACGAGAAGAAGCTGTTCTGTGGTGTGAAGTTTTGGTTCTGATGGACGTCTGCTTCCTGCCAAAGGGGAGAAACTGAATGTAACCCCAGCATAAGATAAAAGCAGCAGCAAAGAGACGGAAACATAAATATGAGTACGAAGAATCTCCACAACACAACCAAACCTCTCTTAAGCATCCCTCCCTCATCAATAATGAGATTAAATGAACATTTTAAACAACAAAAAAACACGAAAACAGATAATTATTTATAATTAGACACACATTAGATTTGAGAAGACATATGCGCCTGATTTCAAAAGAGAAGGGTGTTCCTGCATAGTAACAAGTGGGTTGTTTTTGGTCAGAAGTGCCCATTCTGGCTCTGCTCCAGAACAATACAACATGAAGACAAAAGAGCAGGAAAATGGGTGTTGTTGAAAGTTGAGTAAGGTGAGATTATTATAGAGTAGTGTCAACATGGAGCTGCAGAGGCCTGTTTTCATCTGCCTGTATGAAAAGAAAGAATACGACTGAATATAACTACCTTCTTTATCAGGGTGTGTCTGGCCCTTAAATTGCCCACAATAAAGATGGGTCATACTTTATAACTTTTCCACGACAGGAAACGTATCGACTTGTAGGCTTAATTTTTTTGTAGTAACTGAACTACAAATGCTCACTCTGTGAACTGGAGAGAACATTGCTAGAAAAACATTTGTTGAACTAAGACACCCTATCAAGAGAAATACAAGAGTTCGAGTCCAACATGTTGCCACATGTCCTCAGGGGCTGACTCAAAGTGAGAATATTTCAGTATTATATCCACAAAACGCATGAAAATATACACAACACTCAGATACCTCTGTGTTTTGAGGGTCTTTACCTATGAAACATTGTGTCCTTAAAAGAAAGGAGTGATAAAACGCTATTGCAGGCCCTCTTGGCAGCGAGTAAAAAGCCGGAAATGACTTTATCCACTACTGCCTCCAAGAAACGACTAGTTTGGAATGATAAAGGAAATCTTGAAAAAGGAGAAATTGACTTACATTCTGAGTATTCTAAAAGACAAATTTTTATCCCATATGGAATAAGTGAATTGAATTATTACCCCTATAAGAACAGTATGACTGTCCTTATATGACTCCACCATCCTGCCATAATCCTTTACCCTTTACCCTGCTCCACCCATTTAACTCTGGAAGTAGAATGAATGTAACAAATGTAAACAGCAGCAATGAATGTGCACAATGGTATGCATGTGAAATGAGACAGACAGAGGAGGACACACAATGTTCTATATGTGTGTGAATGTAGAAGACTGGAAGAGGACTTCATTTAAGAAATATTAAATTGTTTATCGAAGAAACAGTTTTTTCCACTAAAAGATAGAGAATTTTAAAAGTGGAAAAATGTGCAGCATGTTGCAACATGGTGCAAATGATAGATTGTAGCATGAAGTCCTGCCTCTGACAGGAGAAATAGACACACCAGCACTCACAATTTCATTCTTTAAACCAAATGTATGTCTTGTCTTAACCTCACAGGGCGAGGAGATCTTTCTGGACATGTTTGAAGATGAGTACAGGAGCATGACGGTGAGTCAGTCTGATAAGCACGTCACAGTTTTGGCCATTTATGAATTAATTGTGATTCCCCGAGCTTACACACTCTCTTCTTTCTTGGTGTCTCCTGTAGAGTAAACCTCTGAATGTGGAGTATCTAATGATGGACGCCTCAGTGCTGCTGCCACCCACTGGGACGCCTCTGACTGGCATCGACTTTGTGAAGAGGCTGCCCTGTGGGGACGTGGAGAAGACGCGCAGGGTGTGTTAAAAATAGAAACACACACGTCTGACACCAGATAAAACTGGTTTCTTTCATTTAAACATTTCTGTTGTCATCCAAACAGGACTTTTTGTAAAAAAAAAAAAGTACTTTCTGCTACTTCAAAAGCTCCTGTCACATCTTTAAGTCTTTCAGTTTCCTTATTTATTTCATCTCAATTTCATGACTTTTTGCTGAATTTATGTCAAACCAGCATACGTTGTCCTCAAAAAGTTGACCTATTAATTGGGGTCAGTTTTGCAATTGGGTCATATTTAATCTCTTAAATTCTTTTATCAAAGCAATCTTTGACTTTTGCAATACCTCAGTAATTACTCTGTAACTGTCAGAGCAGGTGTGTGATACTTTGTCTGTGGTTTCATGCTCTGCCAGGAATAACACCTTTGCTGCAAAAAGCATTGGCAAAACACCAAGACTCAGCAGAGAGATAAAAGTTATTCAAAAGATTCTCATTGAGATGAAATTCTTCACTCTTTTTTGACCTATTATTTGTTGTATTTTTCTGCTGGTTCCACCATCACTTTGACACAGGAAGGTTAGTTTAATATGTAACTTTGTGTTTGTGTTTCTGTGATCACAGGCTATCCGTGTGTTCTTCATGTTGCGGTCCTTATCGCTTCAGCTTCAGGGAGAACCTGAAACACAGCTGCCTCTGACCAGACCTGAAGACCTCATCAAGACAGACGACGTGTTAGACCTCAGTAAGACACACAGTCACACTGTGAAACTTAAAGTTCAACAACAAAGGCTCTATGATTGCTAATCTGCTTAATTTTAGTTCATTTTTGAGATTAGGTTACACTTTGTTGATCCTCAAATTCAGGAAATGAGCTCCTCTCTGTGAGACTTTTGTTGTTTATTTTGCAATCTTCTGTTCTTCTGTATTAAGCAACACAGAATTCAGCCCCTAGACATGGTTGTAAAGTAACTTACATCATTCGATTATATTTTTCAGAAAATGTGACTGACGATCTTTTCCCTGCAGGTCTTAGTTTCACTTTGAATGTTTTGTCAAACTTTTAGGGTTTAAACTTCAGTTAACAGATTTAAATAAGTAAATAATAATGAATTTTATTTGTACTGGACTTTATGTTACAGCAACCTCAAAGTACTCCAGAACATAAAAATAATAGGATTCACTTTTAAAATTCAAGTGAAAAGGAGAACCTAGAAAGACTTTTAGAAAGGTATTTTATAAAAAGATATTTTTTTAGGTCTCGTTTTAAACCATCAACAGTCCATGAGGCCCTCACAGCTGAGGTAGAGTCCTTGTTTGTAGTGGGTATGTCACAGTCCAGAGGGCAGGGGGCGGGGTTACTGAGTCTTTTATTTCATAGCAGAATATAAAGATACCCAGAAATTGACACACAACTACACTTCAGCGAGGAATATTTCTTCCGTCTGAGTCAAATGATCAACATAACACATCTAAAAGAATCTATTCAAAAATGCACAAAGAAACTCCTCTTGAAACAAGATGTTTCCCTGCAAATTTACTCTCAGATCTGAATGTGTGGTTGAAACTGTGACTGTTTCCTGACTCAATCACTTGCCGGCTGATTCTGCATCAGATCTGAGTTAGTTTCCTCTGGTTTCTTTTTCTGTTTTTGGCTCCTACAGTGTCACTTTCATTCAAACCAGGTGTCTGACTCAGAACTATTATCACAGTCACTGTGGGTAGAGGGAGGGTTTTTCCTCCGATTTTGGGGGAATTGAACCTGCAACCGCTCACCCACAGACTTTTCTTTTTCTGACCATCAGGTTGCTACACTCTCCATTTCACAACATCCTGTGGTTAAAGTCAGATCATTGAACATTCACTGGTGTTTGTACCTGGATATTGTGTTGGGTAAATATGAAACTTCCCCAGAGGAGCTTTAAATGTGACATCTGATCTTCTTAATCAGTCACACAGGATGTACTGGGACTTTTTTTTTTCATTTTCTGAATGTGATTCTTCTCAGGTGAGTTAACAATTACTCCATTGTGTTGGACACAAGAACTGTTGGTGCAGTCCAGCAGGTTTGTAAACTCGATAGCTTAAAGGAATATTCAGGAGCAATGGAAGTATTTAATACAGGTCACTGCTCATTTGACTGGTTATTGAGAAGCATATCACAAACTTAATTTTTCTTTGAGAAAAGGAGGACAGAAACTCTCTGAACAGCCCGATATTTTCAAATTCTGAGATTCAAGAAAAAGTCAGTTTTTGAA
This sequence comes from Thalassoma bifasciatum, assembly GCA_008086565.1. Taxonomy (NCBI): domain Eukaryota; kingdom Metazoa; phylum Chordata; class Actinopteri; order Labriformes; family Labridae; genus Thalassoma; species Thalassoma bifasciatum. Next base: position 802,626 of record RPOG01000036.1, on the reverse strand, counting down.
GAGCTTTTGTGGTTTTTCAATACTGAATCACATCCTCATTGACTAATGGAGGTTAAATGATCCTGCTGTGGGGAAATCCTGACATCTCATTTTACTCTCTGCGACTGATACAGCGTCTGGTGACCTTTGACCTGTTTTTGTTTCTCATACGTCTCTATTCCCTCTCTTCAGACTTCTTTCGAACTGTGTGGAAGTGAATCTAGAAAAACTCCTTGACTAATACGTAGAAACATAACGAAACCAAGCTTTTTTTATTAGCATGTCCTTCTTTGCAACTTGTCTGTTTTGCAGAAGCACTTCAGGAACAAGCTTGCAATTCTCTTTTCTGATAATATATTAAATGTTTGACAGTTTTAAACCATTATCATTAATCAGAGACATTCTCTTATCTTTATATTTGAGGTGTAAAAAAAAATCAAGGAGGAGATGGTGTTATAGAAACAACTTTGAAAATCAGTTTTAATTCATTCATGTGACATTCAACACACTCACTAATTCAAACATGTCTGGATTAGTGAGAAATGAAATCAAGGAACGGAATACTTTGAATATCATTCACTGGAAAGGAATTGAGTGAGATAGTTAGAGAGAAGTTTGTCCGGGATTTTACGTCAGCATTATGTTTAAAGTTCACATTCAGAGTCAGCAAGGGTGGGGAATGTTTAAACCAGCTAGTGGTTTCAAATCAAGCCTTCATCAGTTCCACTTTTTGATTTCTCTGCAGAAGGTAAACCGAAGTGAAGCTGCTGAGGTGTGGGCTCACTGCTTTTTCATCCTTGCAGACGTGTGGGGGGAGAAGTTCTCTTATCTGTTTGACAGGCAGTTCTGAGATGCCTGTGAATGTCAGACTAAATTTATCATTAAAGCACCCAACAATGATTAATGAAGACTTCTTTGATCGTAACTGGGTAGAGACTGGGCCACCAGGTACTTTTTGTGGCTTGGTTTTTACCATGACCTATGCAGTCTCAATGTGGCAAATTTCAGACCCCTGTGAGTCTTACTCTTACCTCTATGTTATTTCTCACAGATAACAGCGACCTCATAGCCTGCATGGTGGTCAGCAAAGATGGCGGCCAGGCTCAGAGGTTCCTCGCAGTGGATGTGTACCAGATGAGTCTGGTCGAACCGGAAACCAAACGGCTCGGATGGGGTGTTGTTAAGTTTGCTGGCCTTCTGCAAGTAAGAGAATAATGGAGTGAGATCTGAGTAAAACCTGTCTTTACTCTTCACTCACTACATTTTCAAAACAATTTATCTTTTCGGTTAATGTTTCTCCATGTCACAAAGTTTGTCTGTTTCTTCCTTATTTACTTCTTTGTGGATATTTTCAGTTTAAAGTCTACTGTTGTCTGTTTGAATTTTTCTTTTTTCCTTATGACTTCTCATCTTTGTTTCCAGGACATGCAGGTGTCTGGCGTCGAAGATGACAGCAGAGCATTGAACATCGTCATCCACAAACCCAGCTCAAACCCCCACGCCAAACCCCTCCCCATCCTGCAGGCCAACTTCATCTTTGCTGACCACATCCGCTGCATCATCGCCAAGCAGAGGCTCGCCAAGGGTCGCATCCAGGCCCGACGCATGAAGATGCAGAGGATCGCAGGTAAAGAGACAGGTTATGGATTTAAAATTCCCCTCTTGTACACAAAAATACAGGCTCTTTTTCATCACTGGACAGTTCTTTTAAATTCAAGTTGTTGTTTGTTTTTGTTTTTTTAGAAGAGGTGGATCAGTAATCGCATTTTTTTGGCGCTTTTTTGACCTCTGTGTGACTTTTGCTTTTGTGTTTCTCATGTATGAGGTTGTGTTTGATTTTAGAAAAGCGTTTCTAGTTTGCAGTTTGTGCGATGCTTACAGGCCACAGTAGTAACTTGTACTTCCCGAAACACAAGCTCATTCTGAAGAAACAAACTTAAATGTCACATGGAGTCTCATGATATCATACTTGTGTTACAAATACAGGATGTGAATCCTGCCAAAATGCCTTCTGTCGTCACAATAAAAACACAGCAGAGGAGAAGGCGTTTCAATAAAGCCTTAATTATAGTTGACATAAGTGTGAGTTTGTATTTTTTCTCTACTGCTCCTCTTCAGTTCACTTTATAAAGCTTTATTGGTATGAATGTAGTAGCAGTAACTCTGTTAGAGAGTCTAATAAAAATCTGATAAGAATGAAAAGTGAATAAAACAAACAGAAAACAACATAAATCTACTATTTTCTGTTTCCTCTGTTTTCCTGTGTGTGAGCAGCTCTGTTGGACCTGCCTGTGCAGCCCAGTGCATCAGAGGTTTTGGGCTTCGGCCAAACAGCCAACGCTTCACCAAGCGGCCTACCTTTCCGCTTCTACGAGCAGTCGAGACGAGCACCCAACGACCCCACGGCCAACAGATCGGTGTTTGCCTCAGTAGATAAAGTACCAGGTGACGTACGGATCTGTTCAGCTCTTCCATGACCACAACACTTCACTTCATCAGAGAAGAAACGCAGACCTATTGCTGTAGACCCTTCAAAGATAGGATTAGCAATAATCTAAAAAGTTAAAGATTTTATTCAAAAAGATAAATTAATAATTCTAATGAATCTGATACTCTGGTTGAAAACACTGGATGTGTGGGGGGGGGGGGGCACATTTGTGAAACTTTTCCCATCAGTCATACAAACTGAATGCTCACATTCAAAAATAGACCTGACAGCTGTGTAAGACTCTTAACACAATAATTTAAATCTAAACATTGAAAATAAGTAAAGTAAATCGCTGCATTTCGAAGTGCAGAAGTCAAAGCTGGATTTGATCTTGAAATTAATGAGCCACCATGCTAACACGTGTGTGTGTCTCTCCGTGTGTCTATGTTCCTGTGCTCCTCCTCCAGGCTTTGCAGTGGCTCACTGTGTGTCGCAGCACAGCCCCTCACCCCTCTCCTCCCCTTCGCCTCCCTCCAGCGGGAGTGGGAGCACAGGAAGATGTGACTCTGTTACAGCGAGCACAATATCAGCTCAGAGCCCCACAGGTAGCTGCAACACAAGACATCAAGGCCACTTTTCACCGCTTAAATTGTTGCTCTTGCAAAGGAATTTTTCAACACTTTCACTCTTAAGTTAAACAGGATTTAGTGACACTCAGGGGTTTTCATGCATTCACATTACACTTGCATTGTGGCTATGTACGAACCAGGCAACAACATCAACAGAAACAATACCGAACTGCTGTGTTGTGCTTGTGCAGCTGAATCTGCTGACTGCCTTTCAACAAAATGTGCATTTATTGTACCGTTTCTGCAATCAGCGAAGAAGCATATTCACACCAGATGATCAATTCACCTCTGCTTCGGCCTCTAAACTGTTGTCACTTGTTTGACTCTTTCAGTTATAATGCCAACTACAGGCCTGACATACATACTACTGCGGTTTGGTGCTCAGACTCTCGTCCTGCACAGCAGCTCCAACAATCCTGACAAAGCTGGGCTGAAAAATCTTTTTAAAATCCAAAAAAACGGAAGTTCATGAGCAGTATTTGCTCCCAAATATTATAAAAAAAATAAGCTGCTGTTACTTTGAACTCTCTAGAAATGTTGTTTCCCTCACTTTTTTTGAGCGCAAGGGTGTTTTTGTTTAAAAGAGGCTTTGCGTGTGTCTGCATAGCTCAGTAAAATATGTACAAACAGCACAGGAAAACGAGTTCTGCAGCTCAGTGCCCTGACCTCAGGGATCTTTGCTGATGTGTTGTCCATTGTTAAAGAGTCAGTGAGCATGATTTACATTTCTTCTGGCACAATACCAGTCTGAACATCCAGATGGTTTTTCAAACACATGAACTCTCCCGACTTTAGTCAACATCCTTTGGCTACTCTCTGTTATTTTAACAATAAGTGAATATAAAGTTTGAGCATTCTCAACTCTTTTCTTTGCTTTCTTCCAGATGATGGCACATTTCTGGAGCACACTCCTCCCCCATCCTCAGGTGGAGAAGGAGGAGGTGGAGAGGTCACACCAGCTCCCTCTGCCCATATCTCAGCTCCCCACCTGGCCCCAAGCCTCACCCCGGCCTCTCAGCCAACCATCTCCCTCCTGACCGACAGCTCGGCGGACACCCTCAGCGTGGAGTCGCTCACTCTATTGCCCCCCACGGACATGCCGCACCTGCACCCCATCGCCAGCCTCATCTCAGCGACTCTGCCCCTCCAGAGACTGGACGCTTCTATCGCAGAGGAAGAGGAGGAGGAGAATGATGGAGGGGGAAAAGGAGAGCAACAGGAGAAGGAGGAGGAAGAAGAGGGGTCACCACTGGACGAAACGGAAACTGATGCTACGATAAAAGAAGAAACGACTACGACGGAGCTGGTGACGCCCACAGATGAGGCACCGGAGGAGGAGGCAGCAGCCGAGGAAAACACAGAGCAAGTCTCCACCACAGAGGGAGAGGAGTCCACAGAGAGACACACTGAAACACCTGAGTCACCTGAGCTGGATTAAGACACTCACACGCTCACTCATTCATGCTCATGCACTGAAACTGCTCCCACACTGACAGGATGGAGACGTTTGCCATTGAAACGATCCAGCCTGCAGGCGCTGTGTGATGTCATGGTCTGAGGGTCTTTTGGAGGCATCTCATCGCTTGTGTTTGCACATGAAGACAGACTCACAGAGGACAACAGGGACACCTGAGAAACCCCGAGGACGGCTGAAAGCACATTTCTGTTTCTCTGCACTTAAGTTTTAGTTTTTAAGCATGTGTGACGACACACAACCAGCAACGTTTTTTACTTATTCTGATCGATTGTTCACACACACACACTCTCTTGCCACATGCTGCTTCTGGTGCTGCGAGCCGTTCGTCCACATGTGAGCTTTTAAAAAGACATGATCTATTTTTGTGAGAGATTCCCTGCCCTGCTGGTTGATTCAGCTGCCTCGGCCGCGTGCGTTCTGCTCTTTGAGTTCTGCGGTAAATTCCCCTTCTCTGATTTGTTTTAATGATACGTGCTGCATTAAATAATCTACAGGTTTCACTCTGTGTGACCTCCAGCTCTTCAACATTTGGATTCATTCATTAAGATGTAAAAACAAGTGTGTGAAAGTAGCTTTTGGATTGTTCTCGGAGTCAATTTCCACCCTGCAGCTCTTGTGAAGCTGTTTTCATATATGCAACAGGATTTAACAAACTGCACTCACTGGATTCTCCTCTGACTGACAGAATAACCACAGAATATCTTATACTTAAGTATAGTTGGAGACATTTTACTTTACAGGTCCGCAAATTCCATCTGAATTAGGTAATAATTGGATGAACTTTCTCTTTATTCAGTTGAACTTTTCCCCCAGTTTCATTGTAATGGGGTGAAAATAAGCACGTAACTTTTTTAAAATAATGCCTGAATTAAATTTGAGGAAGTCACAACTGGTAAGTGAACATTTTTCCTCTGAATTTCAAGGAAGGTGGGGGACATTTGATCAGTAATTCATTTTAAAAACAAATCATAATTCACCACAAAATGTATGGAGGAATGTCCCGACACCACTGGGTAATTCTGTTCTGTTCTGAATACATGTTGAGTAATATTAAGTAAGGTTCTCAAAAAGCCACAAGTTATTTTCTTACTTTCACCCACTAACTTTGGAATTTCAAGTAATTTCCAAAAAAACTGATTTGCTTACTGTTAATTTCAGACATTATTTTGAGAGAACTAATGTGCCAATATTCACACAATTGTCATGAAATTTGGGGATAATTCTAAAAAAAAGGTTTGTTTGATTATTACCTAACTTCGATGAAATTTGCAAACCTGTAAAGTGAAGTGTTACCAAATAGTGAATTAATGACTACTACACAATAAGCAACTGAGTATCTTTCTGAATGTTAGGCATTCATCTGTTCATCCATAGTCGTTTCAGCCCCCAGCAGCACATGAGGGCTGAAATCAGAGTGATATTTGGTAAATCTGAAAATATATCACCGCTTGATTAAAATACCTGACGGAGTGTATCCGTGTCTCTAGATCTGCGCTTCACGACAAAACTTCTGAGCCGAATGTATCTGTTGTTCGTCCCTCAGGCACTGACCTGAGATCATAACATTAAACACTTGTTAGAACATGAATGAAAATATATACGTTCTCTGTTATGTCACTTGGACCTTAACAGAAGATGCCAAATTAGAAACGTTGACTCACTTTAGGTGATCCAAAACACTGACAAAGAGGCAGAGGTAAAGCAGGTTTTTAGCCTCTTCGCTAATACATGTCCCTCTCTTGACTGTGCTTCTGATTATGCAAATTCATGATAAACTCAAAACTTTGATCAAATCAAAACATTTTTGTGAACCAGAGAATAGATGTCATCCTGTTTTGCAGTTTATTGGAAATGTTGACAAAAGCATAAAATAATAATAATGATAATAAGAGTGTCTGGAAGGCAAAGATTATCAGAAGCACTCTCGGGACAGAAACAGCCAGACTTCTCCACAAGCTCCTCCGAAGTCAGCGTTTAAGGGCGAACCCTTCCTCACCCTCCTCCTTTATCAGCTGAACAAAGCTTTACTACCGCAATAATCTTAAGAGCTAACCAATCAGGGGAGAGAGGAATGTAACAGTCAACTTATCTCTCCAAACAGCCGTGTTATTGAGCAGTTTGAATGGCGTCGTTTTGTTATGATTCTCAGCTTGATTTGTAATTCTTAGGATCAAACTTTAGATTCTTTAAGAAACACTTTAATTCGCCTAACTTAAATCCTGAATTATCCTGCCTCTTTTTCTCTCTGCCTTTTGCTTTCCAGCTCACTTCTCTGTGCAATTATCGCGCAGCTTTAGTCTTAACGCTCCATCATTCTAATTTTTTAACACTGTACAGTCACAGACACATTTATAACAGAGAAATTCAGAGCAATACTGTTTCTTTTTCCTTTGTATTTTCCATCTTGCTGCTGTAAAATTGCAGAGGTGTGATAGTGGTGATCACTGAAGAGGCTCAGCACTGGCTGGAGAGCGGCTGCTGAAGGTTTGAAGAAAGAGAAGACGGTGAACTTTTCTGCCTTCAAACTGTCTGGGACGTCTCTCCAAACGTGCCATGACAAGCTTCTGTTACCAAGTCTGCGATTGTAGTGTGTGTGTAACGTAATGTTTGTACGCTTTGTAAATGCTTTTTGCTTTTAAACCTGTAATTATTGTTAATGAACTGGAACAGAGGAATAAATAAAGAACTGCAATAAATTATTCTACTTAACAGTGAGACCACATCGTCTGTCTTTTTTGTTTGCTTAGACAAAGGGTTTTGTTTCTCTCTCTCTTTCTCTGTCGCTCTCTCTCTCTCTTGTGCTCGTAAGTTTTGTTTTCTTTCACAGATTCACACTCCTCTCGTAAAAACAAGTGGCTCTCCTCACTGCTTGCGCAAGAAAACCACAGAAAATATTAGAAAAGAACAGGCAATTTCAGGGAAACGCAAGCTTGACAACTTGGTACACTTTGGTCCTGAAAGCTTCTGAAGTTTGCTTCACGCGTGAATGCTATAGATCCAGTTTTTCTCTTTTTGTTCAATTTTTTATTAAAGTGAGATCATTTTCAGGCTGAGATTTTTTTCACAGAGTAAGGTAACTTAATTGTCTTTGGATATTTTCTGTCCAAAGCTCTTATGTTGTCATATTTTGGCCTCCATTGATTCTCTACATTCACATATGACTATCTTCACTGTCACTTAAAACTTAATTTCTACTACAAACACTTTAAGCTCCACAAATAGTTTTTTTTAAGGCTCACTAGGAGATGACGCAGCAGCCCCCACAGCTCAAAGGTCCCCCTCCGACAAAGTTTCAGCTGAAGCTTTGAACCGTTACCTGAACTTCCATTTCTTAATAGGAAATGAATCTGACCTCACTTCTAAAACCAGATCTAGACTTCCTTTTTACATCGTAAAATGATGTATATGTTGCCTCTGGTTTGAAATTCTTTGTATATGTGAGTGTGTGAGTGTCACAAGCAGACTGTGACGTTGTCTCTGCACTTTCTACCCCTGTGATGTTCTTCATCTGCGGCTGCTGCAGGTGCCCTCAGTCATCTTGCGGCTGCTGCTGTGTTACTTTTATCGCAGTTCCACTCTTCAGGGAAGTCTGGTTGTGTGATGAGTTTCCTGGTATTCTAACCACATTGAAAGGTGTCAGTGCGTGTATGCTAGTGTGTGAGTGTGTGTTTCGTGCTTCTTTGAGCTCAACTCAAGTCAGTGCTCCCAATTAGAGTTAAGACCCTAGAGATCATCTTTGAGCATCTGCTGTTGCTGATTGTCACATGCACCAATGTAGATTTCAGGAATAGACAGACGTTCACATGTCCAGCTGTAAACCTGGGTTGATAACATTTGCATAATTATATCATATTTAAATTCTGTGTCACCAATTTTTGACCAGCTAGGCACAAATAATGGTTTGTTAAATACAAGCTCTGATTGAAGTTATTTTAAAATCACTTGAGTGAAACTCTGGCACTTAGGCCTACATTAGAGTGAAAGTTGACCTTTTAGATATTTCTGTCAGCTCCTTCTGTCTTTATTTAAAAAGGACAGGACGATGGAACAGGGTTAGAGTCAGAGGAGAGCTCAGGCTTTTTGAAGAGCAGAAGAAGAGAAGAAAAAAAGTTTTTTCCAAGAATGCACTTTAATGTGTTTTGGCTCCTAAGGGTAAACTGTAGTTTGGGTTTTGACCTCCAGGGCTCTTTAGAGTGCTCTTCGGCTTTGGATAGAGCACTCATGTGGATTTTGGTTCCCAAAAGAGCACTTATGAGTGCATTTCGTCTTCCAAAAAGGCATTGTAGCTCTTTTTTTGGCCCCCATGGCAGAACTTTGGTTCTTGTTTTGGCTCCCAAGAGGCACTTTATCTCACATTTTAACTCCCAAGAGGGAACTATAATTTGACTTTTGACCCCAGAGAGTGCACTCATGTGAATTTTGTCTCCTAAGAGAGCACTCCTGAGTGATTTTTGGCTTCCAAGCAGGCATTGTAGGTCACATTTTGGCTCCCAAGAAGACATTCTAGCATCTGAGTTGGTTTCAAAGACACACTTAGGAGTTCTTTTGACTTTCATGAAGCACTTTAGCTCACATTTGGGCTCCCAAGAGAACTTAAGTTTGAGCTTTGGTTCCCAAGAGAGCACTCTGGCAAACTTTTTGGCCTCCAAGAAGTCATTTTAGTGGGAAAGAAGCTTCAGATTGGATCTGAATTTAGGATGGCTTCTCAAAGGGGGCTAGCCTAATGGGGTGTGCGACCTTTATCTCATTAGCAAAACCACTCAACAAAAAAGCAGATAGATGTTTTTTCAGGTAATCTGAGGAGTATTCTTTTCTCCATAGACAAATGCTCCTCTGTCCTAAAGGAAGTGTAGCATCAATATTCTGAGGAGTTTCAATATAAGAAATGTTTGGGAAAATGTGTGGGCAAGTCTGAGAATACTCATTCAACAATTCTTTCTTCTGAACCAGTTTTCAGTGAATATATTCGCAGAAATCTGACTTGCAAGAAGATGTGTGAGTGTAAATCCCTGGAGGCCTTAAGTTATAAAAAGTCTTGTGACTAATAATCGTCTACTAGGAGACACTTTTTCATACCGAGAGGTTTACTCAAGAACTCAGGAGGAAGTCACAGAATGAGCTTTTAGTGGAAAAGAGTGTGCTGGTTCAATGTTTCGCCTTCCAGTTTGACTCTTTCCTCTTAGTTCTCTTTTGCTTTCTGCTCCATGTTTTGTCTCTTATCAGCTGTCTTATCAATTAAGGCCCCCCAAAACATAAATTCAACATGGTTAGTGAAGAATTGTACCTACCCATCCTGCTTCAGCTTTCTTTTCTTTTTCTTGGATGAAATACAAAAGGAGGAAGGGGGAGGGGTTGAAAGACTATACCAAAGAAAATCAAAGAAGAAGAGAAAATAAGGAAGAAAGGGCTGCACATCATAACACTGAAATTTAGCAAAGTTTTGAGGTCCTCTGAGTTAAATATAAACCACTAATGGGTATTTTTTGTGCAGTTTCACCTAGAAGAACTGTGAAATGTACAGGAACATATCTGAGCCTGCCATTACAATGCACTGGTTTCAGGAAATAATGAACAAAGAGACAAAACAACTGTGCTATTTATATGATATGCTTTGGGTGTTTCACCGTGCTGAACACCTTTGACTTATTCAAAAGAACCTACTTGTTTATATTTAAAGAAACAAAAAACTCCACAGCACAGAATTCAATAGAAATCAGCTGCTAACACTCCTCACTTCATTTCAATTCCCCTCTCAAAACAGTCCAGAAATAAGAGAACTATAAGTGAAACTGAGCTATGACGACATGCGATTTACTTGTCATCACAAGCCAGTCATGGACACACTGCCCACGTTCTTCAAATATCTGCCCTCACATTCAAGGCAAAGCTTATAGAAGTGAGAACTGATATCACATCAGTGCCTATAAAAAACTTTATAAATCATATTCAGAGTTAATCACTGACTCATGTTCCACTGAGCGCATCATATCCTCAAACTGCTTAAACTTTAATCTGGTTGGGATTATTATATTCAGTATGACTCAACACTGTATGTTTATTTGTGTAGGTGTGTGGAAATATGTTTGTCTAGAACCAAAAGAGCAAAAAGAAAAATCCCCCAGAAAGATCACACAACCTTTTGGCAAGGTTTGGTTTTTGGCAGTGGAGTTATGGTTTGCTGGGGAGAAAGGTTAGGTTAGTTCTGGTTAAAACCTCAATTCATGCATACATGCTTTCACACATGTCATGAAACTGTGCATTTACCAAATCATTGAGTTTCAAAAGAGTGATGAGTCACATGTCAGCTTCTCAGCCAGCAAAGTATTGTAGTACTTCCTGTTTTAGGTACTTTGTTTTCAGATTTTCTTAAAAGAAGACAATTGTTTTGCCTCAGCTTGAATACCACGTAAAAAAAAAAAAAAAAGAAGGAAGATTTAGCTTTAAATGTCAAACTTATATGATACAATATCCAAATAATGATATAAAATATCAAAATAATGAGGAAATGTCAAAAAATGTATTTGATATACCAGCCAAAAAAGTCATGCAAATGATAGGATGAACTTTAAACTATAAAAAAGTCACATTTGTTCAAATATTACTCTGACTAGCTCACTGGTTATCTTAGCTCAAGACAAAGAATATTTCCAATGAAAGTATAATGGAAAATCTGCGTGGTAACAAAGTCACAAAAGCTAATCCCACTCAATTTACATAATTTTAAGCTCACAGAAATCAGCTTAATCAACATATGTATGAGTACCCATTGTATCTTTTAACCCTTAAAATGAGCTATCTATAAAACATGCCAAATTTTCCTGCTTTTAAATTTTGGTTGAAATACAGCCTTGATGTTTTTCTAGAAACAAGTTTTACTCATCTTAACTTTGCTAATGAATTAAAACAGGTGAGGTCTTTAAGTTTGGTGTAATATGAAACATTGTCCTGATAAGATTAAGGATCAGCACAGATATAACCCAAAGCTAATGCCAGTTGAGCACCTGACTCTTTCATTATTGAGACCATTGTTAAAGCATCATTATGTTTATGTTGGTATGGTTCTTTCTAATCTTTTGACCACCCTACCATGCTAGCCCCCTCCCATCCATTTCCAACCCTGATGTTAAGCAACGCTAACTTGTGTCACATTTCCAGTACTCAAACAGTGCAGTGATATGCATCTTACCATCAGACTCACATAAAGAGAAGCCAGAGGGGTAATTCCCATATTATCAAACTCTTTATCTGATGGAAAGAAATGAGTAGGCTGATTTTTTTTTAGACATATGTTGAGGGGAAACTGCCACATCATGCTGAGTGTCAGGTAGCGTCTGAAATTTCAGATGTAATGTCCAATGAAGAGAGCAGAAGTATTGGTTTGACTGGACACAGCTCAGCCTGTCTGATACCAGTTTCAGTCTCCTGATTTTTCATACTGGACACTAAATTCTCCTCGAATATCTCTCTCAGCTGTGGTTCAGACAATAAGTTTCATCACTCTGACTCTACAGTATGGATTACCACAATAGCTCTGTGTAAACAGAGAAGCTTCATGTTAACTCAAGAAAACGTTAAAACCTTAAACCCTTTAAGCCCGGCTCAATTATAAATACCTATCTTTCAGCTTAGGTGGACTACGGAAAAAATATAGTGTCTGCAGCAGTATATTAGTATACATGACACTCCCATGTGTCATTCATTCAAACCAGGTATACCTACCCTGAGAGGCGTCACCACACCCGTTACAGGGAAGTGATGAACCATGGCGTCTCTTTGTCTGTCTGTCATGACTCAGAGTTAGAGACAAATTATAAAAAGAGTTTTTGGGAAATTTTCATTTTAATTCTTTTTAATTTTTGTACCAAAAAAAGCATCTGGGTTCTCAAACTAAAAGCAAACTGTAACTCTACACCTGACCTTGATCTCAAACCACTAACCCCCCAAATTTCCCACTTCCTCCTGAGAAAATTTTAATCTGGGTCCTCATGAAAAAAAGACACACACACACACACACACACACACACACACACACACACACACACACACACACACACTCATTATGTCTCACCTCTCCCCCTGTTTCTGGTAACTGTGTGTATGCTTAATAGTCCATTTACTATCAAAGAAACTCCACCCACCTGTCACTTTACCCTACAGAAGTGAGTCACTGTGGTGACAATACTGTACGCCATACAGAGTCACATGTCCTGTCTCTATCTGTGGTATAACACACTTTGAATATGTGTCCTGCTAACATGACATGACTGAGAATAAAGAAAACCCCAGCAAAGAAAAAACAGATTCAAGTAGTTGTTTAAATATATTTTATTTCTAATATTATGTAGGTATAAACAAATAAAATATACATTCTATAAAAAAAGCTGTCTGCTTGGTAGACGTGTTTGACAAGAGGTGAGCTGCCTCTAATTACAGTACAAGTCGACACTTCAACACCACCCTAGATATTCAAGATTTCGAATGCACAAACTGCAGTCAGATTCTGAAAGGACATGAAGTGGTTTCAACAATCAGCTGTTACTGGAAAACATTCATGTGTGAGGTAAAAAAAAAATCAACATCATTAGAGTATTACAAAAAAATCTGCTACAAGATTCTTGCTGGTACCTGTGATGGTTTTAACTGTGCACTCCAACAGGGCCAGAGATTTCTACGAGCCTCTCTAAAATCTAACTTCAAATAAGACAGAGAACAGGCAACAACAGATCCCAAAGGTTCCACCAGAGCTGTCAGAGTCCAGCCTGTGAGTCCTGTTATAACTTCCCTGTGTTCATAGTTTCCTCTTAATGCAGCCTTTTGCAACTTCCGGTGCAACCTGGAGCCCCAAAGCGGCTCAGTTTGTGTGCAAGCTGGAGCTGAGTCTGTGGAAGTACTGAGTGTTGAAATGTGCATGGACTCGGTCCAGTCCAAGTGGTTCTGTCCTTCTTGAGATAATTTGCAGCTTCTGAGTTCAATATTTGGAGCAGTTTTAGTCTGTATCCATGTCAATGCAGTTCTAACGTCCAACACGTATTGAACAGGTTCCACCGAACACCCGCTGCAACTTGGTGAAAGCTTTGTACCTGAAATAACAAAAAGTACTACCAGAACTTTAAAATGTGCGCTAGTCACAGTTTGTAGGGGAATTCCAATAGCAAGTCCTGGACAACATGTGTCAGGGGCAGTTCTGGGATGCGGCTTCCCCCGCCGCAGAGCCCGATGATGCGTTTCCTGCACAGCTCCTGCAGTGTTGGTTTCCATTTCCTGTAAGGAACACTCAGGCTTTTCTTAGGAGAACTTATGTAATGCTCCAGGAGGGCGAAGAGCGTTGGGAAAGAGCGCTCGTTGCCTGCAAGTGAGAACTTTTGCTGCTTGTAGTCAATGCGGATGCTGACAGGACCGTTTTTGGCGTGGTAGGACAGCGTGAAGAAGACGTCTTTCTGGCGGCTGTCACGGATGAGGAAACTTCCCAACGGAGCTTCCCGCAGCATGCGATGGGCGTCTTCCACTGCAAGGGGGCCCCAGTAAAATCCACTGAGCTCAAGCTTGGCTGCTGTGTCTGTGATGATCATGCAGTCTTCCTGGGAGGAAAAAGTGCGGAAGTGAGTCCGATGGCTGGACTGGATGGTTGAGGATCTCTGGCTCAGATCTGGAGCGGCCTCACGCTGGAGCTGCTCTGACTCTGGAGGGAAGTCACTGTGCCCGGCCAGGGATGACAATGAGGAGAAGGAGGAGGAGGAAGACAAGGATGAGGAGGAGGACGACGCAGATGAAGATGCTGATGATGCAGATGAGGTTGACAGAAGTTTCTTGTCAAGGCCTTCCACAGTGCTGTTGGCTACCATCCTACAGGGGAGAGAGGCCCCAGACCCTCTCCCATCTCTGACCACCACACTAACATCCTGAAAGACACAAGACAGTGAAACTTAAGTGTCAGCAGATCATTAAAAAACATGAAGACGGTTGCTTCTACCACTACACGGCTTAAACCAGGGGAAGATCTTCAGAGAAGAGTTTGAACTGTAGATCAGAAACTTCTGCTTCCCCTGTTACTCTATTTGATCTAAGCAGCATCTGTGGTTTGCAGGGATTACTGTACTCATTTCAGTTCAATTTGACTGTCAGTAAACTCATATGACACTAATCACCACAAAAGTCACAAAGCAGGAAAAGAAGTGTAAACAAAGCTAGGAAACAGTTTCAGTAAAATGAAGATTTAGATTCATATTTTTTTTTAGTTTAATATAAACTGAACATTTATGGCTCTTATCTCCATTTTCTTTGAATTCCCCCCCTGAGAATCCCTGACATGAGATTGAAATCAAACTTATCTAAGCTAATGATTAACAAAAGTCCGTTTTGCTTTCAGTGACTTCATGAAGAAGCGGGTCAAAAGGCTGAGAGCGCAGCCTCTGCTGTTGACTGTTACACACTGCAGCTTTAACTTAAACCCTTTCATCAGCTAAAGTTATAAACTATGTGACATATCTCTTTCTGCCTTTACACAAGAAGTGTGGACACATCTGTCATCAGCACCCAGAGAGAAGTTTAATCAGTGTGTCACTTGGTGTGGATTACCCAAAACCTGAGTCACGTTAAGTCAGAAAGTTGCCTTGAATTCCAGGAAAGGTTACTGATTTCCAGAAGCTGGTTTGTGGTGCAATGCTGAGTTTGAATATCAGTCATAAAGACGCAGACTTCACTTTTATCTCCATTATTCATGATTTTGAACAGATGATACAGTGTCTCATCTAAGTGAGACAAGAGTGAGACTTTTCACAGTCACAGGTTTGACTTATCCAAAATCTGTGAGTAGTTTTAAGTCAAAGAATGTCCAAGAGTTGAGCTTTACGCATAAATTACACATAAATTACGCATGTATGTATGAAAAAAATAAAAACATCTGAGCTACATATGTCCTTAAATAACAGGCACAGTCTCTTAAAGTCTTACCGTTTTGCTCTGAGACCAGCAGCGGGTTAAA
Source organism: Thalassoma bifasciatum (assembly GCA_008086565.1). NCBI lineage: Eukaryota > Metazoa > Chordata > Actinopteri > Labriformes > Labridae > Thalassoma > Thalassoma bifasciatum. The sequence goes on along the minus strand of RPOG01000036.1, from coordinate 787,132 downwards.
GCTCGGTTCGTGAGAAACCCAGAAAATCCAAAGCAGCTCCGAGTTCAGTAAAATTCCGTCAGTAATCCGAGCTGCAGCGGTCCGTGTGTCGGCTTTGTTAACCTAAGGTAAGTCCTGGACCTGCTGGATGTGTGTTTGAGCTCTCAGCTCATCGCTCTCATGTGCAATTGAAGGTAAACAGCTCTGTTCTTGTATAAATACGAGCCTTCGCCGAAAGTGAAACTAAAAGCTCCGCCCCGCCCGCCCCAATTTCTCTTGAAACGAAGCCGCTGAGTGTAGACCACGTGACTAACAAAAAACCAAGGAACCGATTCTTTTAAAGCATGAGGTAGTCTAGAGACTTACAGCTTTGAGAGTATCTCTCTTTCTCTCTCACTCTGATTCATACGCTTCAAATAAAGGGAAATGTTTCCATAAAAACCACTTCAATCCCACTGAAGACAATAGTTTCTGTACCTCTTTCTTTTTTGTTTCTTCTGGATGCCTGCCCCATATTGGTTAGACTTTGGGTTGCTGATATGATTTTTTAAATGAAAGAATACAATTAAAAATAAATAACTAAATAAATAATTCTTAACATAAATACACAACACAACAGTTATAATGATATTAAAATATAATCATAATAATAATAATAATAATAATAATAATAATAATAATATATGAAGCCCCCCGAGGGTCACCGCAAGAGCTTATTTTGCAAAGACTTGCTTTCCCTCGCAAAAACCTTATTTTCTCCAGTCCCTCTCAAGCAAAATCTAACAGTCTGAAAAAATGAGACAATGTGCCAAGTGCTCAAATCTGCTGTTCAATGAGTGTCCACCTGAGGCTGGCTCTGGAAATACCGAAAGTGCATACATTAAAAAAAAAAAAAAAAAAAAAAAAAACATTCTCAAAATTGGCCTGTTTGCAGCCTGGTACAAAAAACCTGTCCTCCATCTGATTTAATAATAACTAACAGCACAAACTGAACTGAGGATGAATTTTTTTCTAATGCTGAAATTTAGAAGAGAATAAGGGGAGGGGACACAATACTATTCTTTTTGTCACCCTGGGGCTCCGTATAGTAGTGATAATAAGTGATAATGATAGATAGGTTAGGGTTATTATAGATAATGTATACTAGTAACTGATATTAGACAAAACTGAAAATTTTTATGTACTCAGGAGGTCTGGAGAACAAAATGCATGCACTTATTTTTCATGGAAGAATTTGGGATCAAACTGACTTGTATCATCAAACAAAATGTGCTCCATGCATCAAACACTTATTAATGGTGTTTCATTTTCATGTGTCTGTCATAACCCACATTGTTATCAGACTTAAAATCCTGCTGCCTGAAGACATTCATGTTTAATATCAAACATTTTAATCCTCCTATTTACAGTAAATGTTCTAAGAAAAGCAGGAATCAAGTTTGACATCAATGTGTCTGCAGTGTGTCTTTGGCTTAATTGCAGCTTAAGCTGATGAGGATGAGTCATCAGCGACTTTTGTGACCTGTCAAGATTCAACTTGGGGTGTTTCTGCTCTTCCTACTGTCCAATCCTCTACATAAAGACAGAAAAGCCTAAAAAAAAATCTCAGTGCCCGGTTAAGATCTTTAAAAAAAACAGATGCATGAACATGCAAGCATGGAATAATGTTGTTAATAGTGTATGGACGCATGAAGGTAGAGTGTGAAGAGTGTGAATAAAATTCAACTGTGTTAATTTAGACAAGTCTATGGAGTGGTTTCAGAGTTTTTCTGCAGCATTCAATCTTGGCTGGGTGGCCCCTCTGGCTGCATTGTGAATGACTAAACTTGTGTTTTAGCCAAGTGACTCATACTTTTGGCTATAAAGAGCAAAACAGATAGTGTAATGCAGGCATTGTATGTTGTCACAGCTAAATTCTACAACTATTGGAGGAATCTGGCCTGATGTAGATGCTCTGCATGATTTGAACCCATGATGTGACACTTGTAGCGATAATGCGGTGCAGCTTTTCATGCAGTACCGGTGTGGGGCAGCTCTGCCAGATCCGAAGAAATGAGAGCTAAGGAAAGACCTTTGCTACAAAAACAAAGAGAGTGAATGTGTTGATGGTTGAGGGGAGAGGAAGATGAAGCCCAACCCACAGGTGTTATGTGTCAGGTCACAAAAGTGGGAAAAAGAAAGTTAAGAGATCAGCTGAAAGAGGCAGAGAGAGAGAGAGAGAGAGTCAGACAGGTGGGGAGAGTATAGCTAGGAAAACCATGTGAGGTCACAGTTATTTTGATTTCATCTGACTCAACTTGCACCTAGATTAGCTGCATGTTAACTGAGGAGTTCTGAGATGAACTTTGTTAGCCTTGTACTTCTCGTCTCATCTTCGTTCCGCCCTCTTAGAGACACAGGCCTGCAGAGAATTTAGTCTCATTATCAAAAGCATGTGTTGGAAAAATGGGTTTTTGCATGAAGCATCCGAAAGGAATTTTCACTGCTGAAACAAGCTTGTTTGGGTTTACAGATATTTTAAAGTAGTTCTGCAGAAGTTAAAACAGTGGTTTCAGGCTTTAATGGCTCTGTATGAGGTCTTTGATGAGCCTGGAGTGAAGTCATGTGAAAAGCTGAAACTATTGTAGTGTGTTCAGGCCTGGAAAGATATGATCTTTGTGAATGCTTCTCAGCAGATTAGTTGCCAAAAGCTGCATGAGTCATGCTAACATGAAAGGCACCCATTGCAAACTGAGGTGCTGAATGTCCAGTTGCATTGTGAGTGCATTACAAGCTAAAGCAAAACACATGTTGTATTGTTTCCACTTTATAAGGACTAGTGCAATGACACGTCTCCTCTAACAACAATAAGAAGATGTACTCTGTGTGTGCATCCCATCTGTCTTGCACTTTTTTGTGAATTGAAAAGACTTGTTTTTGTTTTTAATCTCTGGGCTGTGCAGCTAAAGGCATGTGTAAATAATTGCATGTCTTACTATCATGCTCCCATGACTGTGGTGAGAGTTTGTTTGCAATGTGCGCCTGTGCTCCATAAGTTTCATTTCTGTGAAACAGGGAGAGACACCGGAGACTGAAACATGAGCAGCTTCTCAGCATGTGTTGTGTCTAAAAGCAGATTTCTGCAGACTGCTATCATCTGCATGGCTGTAAAGGTTTGATGCACCAGAATATGCATTTGTACATGCATTAGAATTAATGCATTATTTAGTACAACTCAAATCTGTTTCCTGTTATAAATATAGCGCTGAACCATTTCATTTCTGACATTTCTGAGTGAAATTACAAAGGAAAGATGAGCTGATGTGCCTACTATTTCTGACGACACTTTTGTTATGGCAAAAATTAAGTTATGATGTGACTTCCTTTACACTATGGCCTGCACCATTCATGTGAAATATTGTTCTTTGCACTATTGGAGACAGGATGAATCAAACAAAAATGATAAAAATTGTGGAACATTTGTGTGCATGAGTAAAAGCCTGCCCGAAAATGCTAAACTGAAACACAGTGCTGTCATTTTGTGCTCAAAATTGGACTTTTAAAGTCAGTGTGACTGCACTCCAGAGGGTGTTAGCTTGCATTTTGCGGAGGGATCACTGATTGATTACAGATGGAGGATTACAAAAATCTGTTTTTGTCAATACTGCAAGAGTCCTTTGCATTAAAATTGCTGCTTTTGTTTTCTTATCTTTGTTAGAACAGCTGCTAATCAAAAACAGCTGATTCATATTATGATCACACGCACTTAGAGGAAACTGATGCTTCAGTGTGATGAATAAAGCTTACAGTGAAATTTTAAAAGATCAGATCATGTTTCAGTTTTACGTACATGTGACGCTAAATCAGGTCTGTCTGTCTTTGTGAAAGTGAGGTGGAGGTTGTTCCATGAGGGGCTCACCCCACCCTTTTTCTGGTAAATCTGCAGTACCTTTACAGGAAAAGAGGAACTCCTCATTCTTCAAAGCTTCAAAATATAGTTGTCCTTCCTGCTAATTGTGGCCAAGTCAGAGTGTGAATGTATTTTTTCAATCATCAATTATCAAAAATTACAGATATCAGATTTCACACTACTTTCATCCTGTATCATAATCCAGTACAGTTTCAGGCTTGGCACCTTCTCTACCCCAACACACAGTTCGAGGATGAATTAGTTCCTAACTCCTTTTTTTTGGAGTTGTTAAACTGACAAGTTTTGTCCATATAAGGGCATAGCTGACTGCTCTGATAGGTGGGCACCCTGCAGTTGTCTGCAAGGAGGCTCAGGTCCAGCATTTCCAATGTGGCAGCTGGCGATGATTTAAAAACTCTGCATCAGAAACAAAAAAAGGAATATTGCCTGAACCTTTTGTGAATCTGTCCTTTCAAACATGCTGTCAGAGAATTATAGCCCACTAGAAAACAGAATTTAAGACCCAAATCTATCAGACTTTGTCAGTAAGAGAGACTAATTTACATTTTCATCTCTGTATTTGTGTCTCAAAAAGAGAAATCAAGTGTTTTGAAACCCCGCTATTAACATTTTTCATTCTGCCCAAAGTTTGTCATTTTGTTTCATTCCTCTTTCGCTCAAATCTCTGGAAACTTTGGGCCTTTTTTGTACTTCTCTATCCACTTCATTTATTTGCACTGCTGCTTTGAATACTGACAGTTACAGTAAGTGAAACTTGGCCCTTTTTCATGCTTTTCATTTTTTTCTTTCAATGCTTTATCCAGACTTTCAAACTGGATTGTAGGAAGTAGGCACTTTACAGGAATTGTAGGAGTACCTCCTCACATGGTCATCGGGCCTTGCTTCACATCAGAGTGTACTTTCAGTATGAGGAGTATCCAAAAATGATGCAAACTAAGACTATCTTACAACTTATCCCCCTCCTATCATCCTCATCCTGGATCTGTGCTTTCAGTTTTATGTTCTGTTTGCACATAGATTATGCTCGACAGTAATCATCAAACCAGTGGTGCTGGTAGAGGAAGGATGCTACATCCAGTAGTTAATGTTTATCTCTACCACAACATTTCTCAATTCTGCTGGAGCCTGCTGAACTGAGCCAGATCAACAACTTAATTACACTGTGTGTGTGTGTGTGTGTGTGTGTGTGTGTGTGTGTGTGTGTGTTAAAGTTTCATTTTGTTGCAAAGCTATCTACTCATAACTTATCTTGCTTTATGATGTTTTACAAGAAGTAATTACGCAAAGGGTTGTATAAACAGAAAATGAAGGCAAACACAAAGGAAAGAAAACATTTGACACATGAATTAGAGATTTGTGTTAATTATAATTTTTTTTCTCGTCTAAAAAATGTCTTAAAGGTACAGTATGTGCGTAGCGACATCATAAAAGTTGAATGCAAAAGCTGTTCAGGTTTCAATAATCTAAACTATCTAAACAACGAGTAGGTCTCATTTCATGCAGGTCACTGTGTTTATACAGCTGCACAGAATGGATAAACTAACAACATACTCACTTTCATATTCAGTGATTGGCTGCAAACACTGTCCTGGCCCTCCCCCAGTCATATTTTAGTACAGAAGCTCTTTGTTTGTGGAAGAACAATCCTTGACTGTTGTCTTGACTTGACTTTCATTAAAAAAAAAAACAAAAAAAAAACCAGGAATGAATTCTGGTTGTGCAGAAATACTCAAGAGCTGCCCTTGGAAGTCAAGAAATCAAAACACCCCCCCCTGAGAATTACTTCACTCTCCTCCAGTGGAGAACAAATAGTCATCCAGCAAGTGAAACAGAATGATACAGCCACATCTTGGTAAACAGCAGGGTTTACTTGAAAAGAAGAGGGACTCTGAGAAACCAGTTGGGCAGCTCTCCAAAGAGGAAGAGGAAAAGGTGCGTTTCTTGGAAAAACTCTGATTTGGTGGCCAAATCTAAAGTCATATCATACCTCTTAACAGAAAGCACCTTTGGTTCTTATTTTATTGTGTGCATCTCAGAAGGAACCTTGAACAGAGCTTCTACGAAATTGTCTTTCTTATGATAGTCCAATGGGAATCAGGACCCATGTGAAAGAGAAACTAAATGTGTCAACATTATGATTTCTCATAAAGCATAAAAACTCATAAACCATGATGTGAGTTGATTACAGTTGGGTTTAAAGTACAGATACTCCTTGTCAAACATTGATAAAATAAGAGTGAAAGTAAATTGGTCACAATTAATTCATCTGAAGTTGTACCAGCTTTCAAAAATAATTCAATATTTGAACTTTTGAGGCACTTTTTGCAGTCTGATGAGGCCCAGGGCTTCCTCTCACTTTACTTCTCTTCCTTGAGTCTTAAACTTCCTCTGTAAACTTCTCATGTGCCCACAGAAATGGGCTTCTTGGAAGTATTTACACTGACTTAAATATTCACGTCAAACCTTCTTGGAATAAATAAAATGAAGTGGTTGAACTGTTGCTTCCCTGGTGGTTCTGCTGCTGGGCCCAAACTTTACGGGAACCCTGGGTGAATTAGCCAGTCAAAATCCCGATGAAGAGGGAAAAGATCACCAAAAAGAGTGTTTTGTTTTTTCTCAGGTCAAAAACTTTTCTGTAAAACCCCTGTCTGTAGGGTTAAACTCTTTGTCTGAAGAGAAACTGTTTTGCTTCGCTCTAAAGAGCAGCTAAACTTTGCAACCATCTAAAAAAAGGTGGAGAAGTTTGTCATTCAAAAGCAGGGAAAACCTGTCGGCCTGGTCCTTTTGGATAAACGGTCATATTTCATTTCCAAAATTGTTGTGTTGGCAAAACTTGTTAAAGGTGGTTAAGAGACATTAAATAACTTCACTGATTGTGGGTGGGGCCTGAGTTATGAGTTGTAGAGCCATTGTCTGAAATTTAACTGATGCCAAACACGACAAAGTGCTTTTAAAACAAAATAACAAAGTAATTTATGACTTTGAAGATCTGGCTTGGCTGCAGACTTTTGATCATATTCTTCTCTCTGGCTATTAGTTGCTTTGTTGCTTCGTCTTTGGGCACTCCCTTTCACACAGTTGAGTTTCCTCATGGACTATTCCTGTGAACTTAAAAGGCCAAAGGATCATCTGACCCTCCAGCTACTCTCAAACACATCATATCACTTCACACCACCCTACCCTGATGCCTTAGTTTCATCTACTCCATGGAGAGTGACTGGAAATCTGGGCTCAGATTTCCTGCAGCAAAGGAAAAGCAATAGGATGGAATGGAAGACCCCAGCAGAGGAGATGATGTGGACAAAAACCACATGGGATGCATTTTAAGGTTGCAGGACCTCTCACTGCACACTTTGTCCAGAGAGGGCACCAGATGTGAAGTGTTGGATCTAGGTTTGGACTTCTTCCTGCAAATTTTGTCCAGAGCCATGAAGAAATGAAGCTTGAGCACTTAACAGTATAACATGTTTTAGTTCCCGATCAAACCTCTAAAACCAGGGCTCTTACATCAAGCCGATGTTTTGAATATGACAAATAAAAATATAAAGTTAGACTTTACTCTAAGTGATGGCACTTCTTGGAAAAGATGCAGCCTGCAAAGTGAGTAGAAACCTCAAGTTGGAGTCATGATTGCACAGCTGTCTTTGTACAACTGTGAAACTCTGAATCATACGTGCCTGATCTGATAAGTCAGAGATGTGATTCACAGATTCAACAACAGGAGAGGATGTGAAAAATAAAATAAATAAAATCATCTCACCTCTTTTAAATTTGCACCCTATGTACAGAGGCTGCAGTCAGTGCATGTCTACCCACCCCGTTTTCATGTCTGTTTTCTGAAAATAAAGGTGCAAATGTCCTAAAAAGTATAGTAAAGGAACAAGGAGGGCTCCTAAGTTTGTTTGATGTTGTGCTACTGCAAACTTTCAAGTATTTTGCATGTTTGTGCAGAGTGAGTCAGAGTGAAACTGAAATCAGCTTTTTTAACTGATTCAAAGGAAGATCTTTTCTCTATTTCTTTGGACGAGGAAATGATCCAAACGATTTGTAGTTTCTTTTCTTCCTCTTGTTTATCGGAAATGTGGTCACAGTTGAAGACTGAGGAGCTGATGGGAGGAGAACAGAATGAGGTTTTCAACACAATAGGACTTGTAATGAATGTGAACCCATGACAAAATAAAACCATATATCAAAGCTTGTGTGGTTAGGATACTCCCAAAAAACCACACACATACACTCCAGATAATCAAACGCATACCTCTTCTTTGTGAATGCACGAATGCTGTGTTTAAAGCATGAATACGCTTTTACATGTGGTTTTGTTTAACATGTAGGTCCTCATAATGTGGCTTTGTGTCCTCTATTTATGCTCTGATATTCTTTATACAGCTGGCAGTGAGAGAAATGCTATACTTACAGGAACATGAAACCGAAAGTAAGCTGTAGTGAAAACAGGCTGCATGGTAACTAATGATGCAAGAAAATTTGTGGCTTCTGATTGGCTGCTTCCACTTTGAAAGACTGTGCAGAAAAGTAAAGCCTCTCTACATTCTTAACTTTTGAGCTCTTTTAGTCAGGAGTGAGATCATACATTTACTTGCCTTGTCCTTGTCTTTCTTCCAAACATTTAAAAAAGGAACAACATGCAGATCTGTCTCATTCTACTTCTGCTGCATTGTTCAGTCTCTTTCTGGAATCATAAAGCTTCAGAGCAAATCTTGCTCATGATATTTGGCTGGTTTGTCTGAACAGTTTACACACTCTGCTCTGAAATATGAGATGACATTGATGCAGACTCAGTGGTCCAATTGTGTTTGTTCAGAGTAAAATACCAAGCAACAAAACCAGATTTCTTCCATTGAACAGATACTATGAAATTCTCGTTCACCAGGAACACTCACAGAGGTAATCATCTGGTTAAAGCATTTTGCTTCTCCAGAACACTGAGTGCTTTCAACCATCAAAACATCCGGAACAAAGAGCTCTTCACCCACCAGCCTGTTCAATCTACATGTCCTGCTTCTCTCCACTGTGTAAAGAGACTCGGCTCAAAGTGGTGACACACTCTGGCTGCTTAAAGGAACAGAGATGGAAAATTCAAACCTCCCTTTACACTCCTGATGCAGTTTAGGGTTAATTTACCAAAGTGAGGTGAATGTAACAAGAGAAAGATCCTGAAAGCAGCAGCAGATCTCTAACACTGAATAACTGAAAAACTTCTCAAGCAGACTCATCCAAAGTCAGGCCTAGTGGGCAATAGCAGCTCCCAGCTGTCATTTAACATTATGATAAACAAGGCACTGGTATTTATCTTGTTCTTGAATAGACTGTGTAAACTTCTGTTGTGATCTTGGAAAAAGTACAACATCAAGATTTATGCCCGGTCATACTCCACAACTTGAAATGAAATCATCAGTGCTTAATATGAATTTCTGAGTGCTTTTTCTCAGCTTCTCAATCAGAGCTGAAAAAAATGGATGGATTTGTGACATGTTGAAGTCTCTATGACAACACCATGCCAGCTGATGAAGGCTGAAACACAGGGTATAGGCTTAAACATTGGTTAAAGGCTAAAACATGAGCTAGAGGCTAAAACACAGGTTAAGCTGTCAGTGATATGTTCTCAACATAACTGTTCTCTAATTGCTGCATGTAGATAGTAGTTATACTGCAGTGGTCTTAGAGACACAGGACTAGATTAAAGTCAGGAAATGGTTCCAAAAAGGCAAAATCACTGCTTAAAATTCATTCAGAATGTAGGCTAAGAAATGTGTCAGGCCAAAAATGTTGTTTACAGGTCACAATAGTCATTATGAAAAGCAATCATGATAAAAATCTGGATGATCTGCCATCAAAAACGTTGTTCCTCCACTATGCTGATGCCAAATGAGACATCAGGCTGCAAAGTCTGGCACCAAATTCTTGCCCTGGCTGATGTTCTGATTGAGCAGGAGGCTTTTACTACTCACAATCCTTGTTCACAACCTGCTGAGCCTTTTTTCTTTGTGCTGAGTGCTGGCGTCACAAAAAGAGAAATCAAAAGAAAAGATTGAATGACCCGGTGAAGGTCAGGATCTTTTTGTGAACGCTCTGGACGTCAGAGATGAGTTTGAGACTGCAACCCTCCTCTTAAATAAACACTTCTACAGTCAGGGTCATTTTTATCACGACTTGACGTCAGAATGGAGTCATGAAGATTCACAACTGTCCTTCTCAGGCTGATAAACATGCTGAGAGATGTGACTCTTCTAATGCCCTTAAGAAACAGAAGTGTTTCTGAATGCTCTTCAAGTGTCCTCTTGAAATGTTTCCAGCTGGGGAGAAAAAGTGAAACTAAACCCGTATGACCCAGTATAGCCAGTGTGTTCTGTACTCTGTTTTAAGTGGATCTGAAGTTTAGAGAGGAGCCATCTCTTTCCAGATCATGTTTGCAGGCATTACAGCGGCATAAGAAGGAGACAGTCTCAGACACATCACTTATATTCAGCATATCTCCATATAATGATCCTGATCTTCTCCTGAACATTTTTCAATCACATCTGTTAGTTTCACTGTTTAAAACAGCATCACTCACGTGAATATAAAAGTTGAACAGGTGTTATGTTAGGATTTGTGCAGCCCGTGCCATGTTTTGACACATTCAAGACAAGTTGTAGCACATCAGTTTGTGATCTGCAGCGGGGTCATGAGTTCCTCAGACAGTTCCACATTTCTGGTTTGAGTCATTTCTTTGAATCTGGTGTGTTCCTGTGCTTTTAATTTTAGAGAGCCTGGGTTTGATGTTATTTACTATGCTTTTTGATTATATACATGACTTGTTCTGATTGGGACTGTGATTCAATGGCTACATCTCTCTGTCTGTGGAAAAGCAGTAGAGATAGTATGAAACTGCCCCACCTCAAAAAGCTGGAATGAATTCCTGTGCATTAGAAAACAAGAGTTTCGACATCATATGTGATGAGACTTATTATTGAAAGCATACAATTATGCAAGATTTGTCATGGCAATGCAGAAACAAAGTACCAACACAGCAACTTAAGGAAAACAAGTCAGAGGAAGAAGTTGTGGTGAAGTGGCAGCACTGTTCCTTAAACATGCTTCTCAGAGGTTATGTAATCAACGGACACATCAATGTTTTAAAATACACAAATAAACCCAGGAACAAGTGAAGGAGGATTTAACAAGAACAAGATGTACTAGGCTGTAAGATGTTTATTTCTGCCGTGAAAAGGCCTTTTTAATTCAGCTTGATGTGGTGAGGCTGCACAGTGGCGCAGCGGGTAGCGCTGCAGCCTCACAGCAAGAAGAAGGTCACTGTTTTGATTCCCCAAGGTGTGGAGTTTGCATGTGCTCCTTGTGCATGTGTGGGTTCCCCGGGTACTCCGCTTTCCTCCCACAGACCAAAAAACATGCCCACGTTAGGTTAATTGATCATTCTAAATTGCCCGTAGGTGTGAGTGTGTGCGTGATTGGTTGTTTGCCCTGTGATTGGCTGGCGAGCAGTCCAGGGTGTATCCTGCCTCTCACCCGATGACAGCTGAGATAGGCTCCAGGCTCCCCTGACCCTGTCCAGGATAGACGGTTAAGAAAATGGATGGTTGGTTTCTGGTCTTTCTGCAATCAGCCTCAAGAGGACACTTGATGAACTGCAGATTTGGGCACTTCCACATTGCCTCATGTTTTTAGACCGGAGTTGCCACTTATGGAAAACCAAGGGGCAACATGCGCAAGTGCTAAAAGCAGCAGTATGTTGAGTTTTCTAACTCAGGGGTTTAGAGGATAATATGATCCAAAGCTTGTTCAATCAAAGTCATAGCTTAGCTGATTGACAAGCAGGCCCCCTGTTAGTGAGATTGGCATCATTACGCTGCATTAGAACAGTTGAGTGACGTAGAGGTAACTATATTTGTATACTAAACAATCTATGTGGGAAATGCAAGGACAGTAAGTCAAACCACAGAGGGCACCAAGTACAAAATAAATCAGGAAGTAACAAAATAATCAGGTATAAAATGAAATACAAAAAAAATGTGTGACAGGTAGGAAGCAAAACGCATGAAACATGCATGCAATGCATAGACAGCAAAATGAAAGAACTATAGTATAAGAAAAGGAAAATACAAAAAGAAAAATTATTGATGACCTATAATAGAAGTAGTTTTGAGAGGTGCTTGTCACTGACTCCGCCTTCTTATCGTCAAGATGATTAACTTACAGGAACAACACTTAAACATATTCTTCTTTTTCCCGTAAACACAGACTCAGTCATGTATTAACCTATAATAACACTCACACAATAATACATACAGGAACACCCACACACACTCAGACACACACACGCCAACCACACCACACCACACAATCTTGTGGTTGGCCCTTTCACACTGACTCAGTTTTGAGTATCAGTTACTTGGTCACAGTTTTCTTAAAGCCAAGTGACGTAAATTTCTCTGTTTTTCGTTGCTGACTAGTGTGTGCGTTTAAAAATGTTAAAAATAAAACAGTTAATTTTAGCATGCCACTGTCAATTTTAAATGAATGAAATGTATTTTCTAAACAAAAAAATTCTGGCTAGTTTAAGTTCCAGGTGGCTAGTGACTTTGAAAAAAAAAAGAGCAATTAAAAGTTGATGCTTTTGTTAACAAGAAAGTGACTGAATGATAGTAAGGCCATGATAAAGAAGTGATAGACTAACAAAATAATTTCATAGTAGCACACACACACACCCTACGCACACATATTGGTACCTATATTTAAATATAGTCACACGGTTCCCATTCATCATTTCCCTTTGAACATCTGTGTTCTATTTTGATAACAGTGTTAAGTCTGACTTCCACTTAGGGGGTTATCATGTTAACCATCTCTCCTGTGCTAAAAGCAGAAAACCTAAAAGTCAGTGCCATGCTCTGGAAATCACACAAACTTTTTCACTTTCAAAGAACTAAAATCATGAAATGAAAGTGACGTCAGCCTCCTCTGAAGTCAATGAAACAGAGAAAAGCTTTTCTTGTAACTAACACAATGACAAATGGCAGTTTGTAATATGTCAGCTGGCCATGCTTCACCAGCCTATGAGCACATGTCTGAGTTTGTTTGGGTGTACGAAGCCAAAAAATAAGGAAATGGTACTTCTCTTTAATAATTTGACATTTCGCAAGAAGAGGATCTTTTAAAGCCATTTACAGTAAACAGACCCAAACATATACTATCAGAAACAGAAACTTGTCAAAATAAAATACAATTTTTGAGTTGTGTGAGTAAAAATATTTTTGGATTGTTTAAGTTAGCAATGCTTATAGGAAAGATAAGCAAGACTTTTTGCTTTTGTGATATTGAATCAACATATATCATTTTGTGATCAGGAAAAAGTAAGTTTATGTTTTTTTCATCCACCTCTTTCTCCTCATTTTTGTCCATGGATAGTATTCTGGCAAATACATATTGTGTTATTGAACATTTAAGTGTGCAAATAACTTCAATGTGTATGAATGAGTGCATTACAGCTGATGAAACTGGATCTTCGTAGCCTGTTTTTCTGGTTCATACCACTGAGACAACAAAATGCATCACAAAAGAAACCAAACCAGAGCCTTTGGTCAAAAATAGATTATTTCATTGAGAAATGCGGATTATGCTACAAAAATTGACCCCAGAGTAATATAGCCTGCACAGGAGCACTAAACATTTAAACAGATCCACCATTAAGCAACGTGTTGTTGTTATGTGGCATAACCACATGATGTGATGTTGTTCATCTGATTTCTGTTGAATTCCTTCTTTCATTTTTACACACAAGGTCTTATATTACACTTGACCTATAAACGGTTATGGAACAATCTAGCGATAACACAGGTGACTATTTTTCAGTTTCTTTCTTATGTACTCGGATCAAATGCTGGAATGCTTTTCAGACATGATCGAGTTCCTTTCTGTGCGTCACTCTCGAACAATCCATAACAAGAGTGTAATTATTGACCATTAATGACCGTTGTTACAGCTTTCACAACAAGCCACATTTTGATTATCTTAATAACCATGTAAGAAGTCATAAGTCCAGTAAGAGTGAGGCCTACACCCATTTCCCACAGCAAAGCTGACTACACGATAATACAGATAGTTAAGTATGACTGTCACTGATAACTGAAGTTAAATGTAGATTTGCAGAATAAACTGGAGTTGGTTTCCTTGAGTGATGGAACTTCGGCCAAAACTTTCAAAAGTGTTGCATTTGATGTAGGAACTTTTATAATAGAAGTTTTGCCCAGTCTTTTTCTTTGCATTGGAGATCACTGTTTTAATCTCAAACAGGCCCTAGACTTAGGGGTGTTACATGCACTGGTGTAGGAGGAAAATAGATTTTAATACATAGGATAAATGTTAAGAAGAAAAATAATTTCAAATTCAAAATCAACATGAATTTAGTTTGTTATTTGTAACTTAATGAATCCCTCTGATTGTACCTTAGATCAGTGGTTCCCAAAGTGGGGGTCAGGACCCTTTGGGAGGTCGCGAGACATTGATAGGGGTCATGGAATTTGTCCCAAAATCGAAAACTATGAACAATTCATGAACATTTTGTCCATTATTGTGAGAAAAAAGGGTGAAAGATAATATAAAATTATGCAAACAGAAAATGTTTAATCTGTTTTTCACATTTCTTTGTTGAAGTTTGATGCCATGAACTCAGCAAAGTGCACATTAGTCGATAAATTTTCTACCGATCTGTTAAATTAAATATCCTCAGGAGGATATTGGTTTCTATTGTCTGTTTTTGGATTGTCCCATTAGTGTTGTACCACAGCAGGGGTCGCCAGTCTCTCACGCTGCAATTTTGGGGGTCACAGGTGGAAAAGTTTGGGAACCCCTGCCTTAGATTAATGCATTGTTTAAATTTCATCAAGTTGAGCAGCAGCATCCCAAACCGAAATAAATAGATGAATAAATAAAAAAAAAAGATCTTGTGTTCATCAGCAGCGCTGTCAAAGTTTGCTATGAAACAGTCACAAGTCTTCTGTAGTCATAGCTGCCCCACAGTAGAGGAGCTTCAGCTGAAACTTTCAGATAAGACTGTTTTTTGTCTTCCAGAAATCATTTTTAATCACTTTTCATAGCTTGGATTTGCAAAATGTGAAGCTGTAGGACTGGACATGACACTTTTTCAAATTGAGACAAATTTAAAAGGATAAGTGTAGAATAATTCAATGCAAGTGGAGCTGTGTCCTGAAGATGTAATGGTTTCAGAACTTGACCAACGGAGTGGGTTGAGTCATAGACTATATAATTAGTCCAATAATCTACAGTCCATGGGCTGAACAGATAAGCAGGAGGTAATATTCCAGACCAAAAGTTTAGTTTCCGTACTGAGTTTGAACAGGAAAACGTGTGTATGTCACTGCACTGTATAAGGTAACAACAGGCTTACTCAATTGGTAATTTTCTGTCGTCAGAGCTGTGTTGACACATTTTGACCGCTTGATGGCAGTGCTGAATCTATTTTGGATAAAAATCCTGCAGCACCGTTTTTGACAGAGACTGACATGATAAAACGTCCATGTTCTCAAACGTCGGAGTGGTATCATACTCGGCAATATAAGACTATTTTGAAGAAAATACATGCTTTCTTCCTTTTTTATTTATTTATTTATTTATTTTAAGCAGAACTATCTGAGTAAGTCCAACATTAGACCGCAAATCTGCTGCAAATAGAGTCCATAGCGGGTAGGAACCATTACCACTGCGTGAGTTTCCTGTCGCGTTTGTTTGTGAGGAGGACACACTGGAATATACGCACCGGTAAATCAGCGCTTCAGTTAACTACGTTTTTAATGTGTTTTATACACATTTTCTTGGTTCAGTTGTTAAATTAATAAATAAAATGCATGTATTTTAAGTGCTTCTTTGTAACATCGACGCACCTGAGTGAGAAGTTTGTTTTAACTACAAACGTGTTAGCCTGTGATGCTAACAACAGTAAACCGCTCAGTGGAAAACCGTTAAAGTGTCGTGTGATGTTTATTCTTTTACAAACAAATTTTAACCCTCACCAACACATAATGACATTAATTTATGACTTCATTACACATGAACTGATTATTTTGCGGAAAAAAATAACACTGCATGAGAAGTTGGAGATGAATTAACGTCTTTTTTCGATGCTTACAAGTGAAACAGCCGTTTCATTCTTGTCAGATTAATATTTTACCAAACTGTTTGTTTGCAGCGAATCCAGTAAACTTGAAGAACCATTAGAGTGAAAATTCAAGTCACTTCCAGCATGACTTCCTTGGTAAGTTTACTCTTTTATCTGTCTTACGTACTCTTTGTTGAAGCATGGATTCGGGCACTAAGCATGAAATTCAACCCAGATAAGAGTCGTGTTTTTTATTCATGTTAATATCATCGTCATGTGGAAAAACATAGGATTTTCACCCAATACATAAAAAGCCGTCTCCTTTGCTTTCCTGTCTCGTCAGCCTATAGATAATCCACAACTTTTCCATAGAAATCACGGATTGAATGACAGTTTATTTGGGTGTTTTGTTTCAGGGGAGCAGTGGTTCCATGGCCACAGAGTACACAGTGCGGGTCCCCAAGTGAGTGACATTAAAGCTACACCACTTTATTTAATTTAATGTTTGTAATAAAGATGGAAGTAAGACTGTCAGAACGACTTGTCTATCATTTGTTGGTTTTTTTTCTGAAAAGTTTGAGATCTAATATGTGTTTCCCAGCAGGAAAAATCAGGTTATTAAATGTCTCAATTTGATGACTGCTTTCCCTGTAGAAACACCAGCAAGAAATACAACATCATGGCTTTCAATGCAGGGGACAGAGTCAACTGTTCTACCTGGACTCAGGTGAGCTTCAGTGCTTACACATGATTAATTACATACAAGCCACAACATCCATAAACAACTGTTAACATCTCTCAGGCTCGTATGGAGAGAGACATGAGCGCTCGGCGGATATATGGAGAGGAGGAGACGCAGGAAGGTGCAGCTGGCAGTGAGTTTGGTAAGAAACAACGTGAAGAAGCACGAAGGAAGAAGTTTGGTATCGTGACACGTGAGTTCAAAGTGGAGGACCAACCCTGGATCTTGAAGGTCAACGGCAAAGCAGGCAAGAGGTGAGGACAGGAAATATGTGGAGAAGGAATTGCATGATAACAAATTAAAGATATCTTCATTGACTAAAGATATGTTTGTGGTCTTTTCAAAGCTTTGCCACAGTACAAATGTTTGAAAAAACCCAGATCTGTCATGAAGACTTGCTGAGGACTTTTTTTATGTGTCAGGTTCAAAGGTCAGAAGAAGGGTGGTGTTACAGAAAATGCATCATACTACATCTTCACCCAGTGTCCTGATGGAGCTTTTGAGGCATTCCCTGTACACGGCTGGTACAACTTCACACCTCTGGCCAAGCATCGAACTCTTACTGCAGAGGAGGCTGAGGAGGAGTGGGGCAGGTGAGAGGAGAGGAAAAGAAACAGTCACTTTATGTGGAAAAAAAATGAAGAAGAAAAAAGAGGATTCATGATTATTTTGGAAAATAACCCATTAAGTCTTGAGTCCTTGTGTTTTACAGGAGAAACAAAGTCGTGAATCACTTCAGCATCATGCTGCAAAGACGACTCAGGGAGCAGGAGCCCGGTGAGGATGACGAGGGTGAAGGTGAGAAATCCGGGAAGAAGAAAAAGAAGTCTGGTGGAAGAGGGGGCGACCTGCGCATTCATGACCTGGAGGAAGACTTGGAGATGAGCAGTGATGACAGTGACAGCAGTATGGGGGATGGTAAGGAGAGGGGAAGAGTTTCTACTTCTGTTTTCATGAAATTAGTACCACTAGTTTCAGAAGATCACCGTGGCCCTCTTTGTTTTTTTGAACAGATGGAGAGAGTAAAACAAAGATGAAGAAAGACACCAAGAAAGGTAAAGGAAAGAAAAAGAGAAAGAGCAGCGAACATGAAGCACGGGAGGACAGCGATGATGGTGACTACGAGGGTCTAGAGGTGGATTACATGTCCGATGAAAGCAGGTAAGCTCCATCACACTGTCACTCAAAATACATAGGTCCATGTGAATCAGTCTTTCTTTCTTTTCAGTGCTTCCTCTGTTTTGAAAACGTCATTTCTTTTCTGAAATAGTTCAGATGAGGAGCCAGAGAAGGGAAAGCTCAGCAAAGCAGAGGAGCACCCAAAAGGTTGATCAACGTAGCTTCATGAACTTTTAAATGTGAGTGTGCCCGGATGTAACCGCTTCCTCCCTGATGTTTTTCCTTGGTGTAGGGATTGATGAGGCTTCTGAGAGTGAAGAAGAGAGCGAGGAGGAGAAGCAGAATGAAGAGGAGGGAAAAGAGGAGGAAGAAGAAGAAGAGGGGAAGAAAACCCCCGTCCAAACAGAGAAGAAGAAGAAAAAAGGTGCAGAGGTTATCAACAGTCAGAGAAGGAGCTCAGGTTTCTACTAATGTAACCCATGTGCTTAAGTCATGTTGGATGAATTTGTGTGTTGCAGACAGCAGTGGGGAGTCGGACAGCTCAGACGACAGTGACATTGATGGAGAGACAGCATCCGCTTTGTTTATGGTAACTCATGAATGGATAGTTTCCACACTCTTTTGTAGTATTTGGAAAGAGTGTGTGTTTCAGTTTTTCTTTTCCTCAAATGTTTCTCTTTTTGAATGCTCCTCTCAGAAGAAGCGCACACCTCCCAAACGTGCTGGTGGGCGTGGCTCTGCAGGGAGCTCCAGGACTGGAAGTCGCCCTGGCACACCCTCCATAGACTCTGCCACCACCTCCAATACTCTCCGAGCTGCAGCCAGCAAACTGGAGCAAGGTGTGTGTTCAAACACTGTCAGATGTTTACACTGAAGGTCTTTGCACACTGAGTCTGTTTTCTTCGTCGAAAAGCGATGCATGTTGAAAAAGAAATTTGATCCCTTGTTATGTCAATCACGTCCGCACACTGACGCTGAAACTTTCACCCATCGTTATTTTTTTGTAAAAGGTTTGATCTATTGCGTTTTCTGGATCTGTACAGAGCTGTTGGACTAATCAGACGCCTTAGGCTTATTGCAGCATTACATTTGCACATCTAGCAACACATTTTCTCTAATCTTCGGCTGTTAAGATGATGAATGAAGGCTTGTGTGTCTGATCGTCTTTCTTTTCCTCAAGTTGTGAAAAAATCCACAAATCATGGTCACAGCTTGATGATTCCATTTCTCTTGTACTACAAATTTTCATAATTATAGAGAGAGAAACAATTGGATTCAGTGTGCAGAGTGTCTTTTTCTCTTTCTTTGGATTATGGATCCTGAAAAAGCATCCGATAATAACAAATGTAGTGTGCAGAGGCCTGTAATGATGAAAAGTCAGCATTGTAAGATGTATTCCTGCAGCTTTTAAAAGCAATTACACACAGCGTCTTTCTCTCAGGTAAGAGGCAGACTCAGGGTCCTGGCACTGACTCACCAGCTGCCAAAAGGCTGAAGATGGAGCCCAGCAGTCAGAGCCCTGTTCCCTCTGGGAAGAGTACGCCTCAACCCCCATCAGGAAAATCCACTCCGAGCTCAAGGTACTGATTAGATTTCTTGTTTTCTCAAAGACATTCCTTTTGTTAAAGAAAAAGGCAAAAAATGCTCAGGTTTCTCACAGCTGATACCAGGACTTTGAACTGGTTTGTGGAATGAAAATGAGAAACTATTGAAATTTTAATGCTCTGGAGCAAACATTTGAAACCAGTTTATACTTGTGTTTTTTTTGTTCTTGAAATATCTGTCATGTTGGTCTTATAGCCCAAACACACCTACTTCTGTGTTGTGCCTTCATGCCCTGGCAAACCCATGTAGAGTAGAGAGAATTCAGCCACTACAACACATGAGAGGAGATTGAATAAAAAACATCCATATGTAGTCACCTAAGCTCAAGCTTAATGATTAATCTAGATTATCACAATATAACCAATGTAGGCTTTACTATGCATAAAGTTAAATGACAAATTGATGCAGTATGAATAAGAGAGGTCTATAATAAGTGAAGTAGCTTATATAATGCTGAGCTTGACGTTATAACCTGCCCAGCTGGTCCGGATGTGCAACTGACGGGCTCCAGGCCAGCTGACTGCCCACTTGGGGTTATTGAATTCCCCAGCAAATGTTTCATGTCTGTCCCCCTGTGTGCATTTGCACACGTAATAAATGAAAGGCACTGCTGCAGACAGCAAGGTAGTCTGTATGAGTGAATTTGCGCACTTCTGATAAATAAGGTTATCATGTGTGAGTGTTTGTTGTGAGAGATAACAGCCCATTTGAAAGTGGTAATGTTACAAATACCAACTAAGAGTCCAAAGGCTGACCAATTTAGGAAGTTTCTTTGGTTCTAACCAGTTTGAGAACTTAAATTTAGGGGTGGAACCAAAAACTGAAAATGTTAAAATACACTGAAACAAACGGATTGGGAAAATAATTCTGTTTCAAAGCCCTGTCTGATACAGGTACAGGTACAAAGATATGTTTCAAAGATCAAAGAGCCTGACTGGTGTTAACAGGATTAAAACGCTCTCCTCTCCGTGTGCTCTGTAGTGATGTGCAGCTGACAGAGGAAGCAGTCTGGCGGTACCTGATCCGTAAACCAATGACCACCAAAGACCTGCTGAAGAAGTTCCAGACAAAGCGCACCGGTTTGAGCAGTGAGCAGACGGTCAATGTGCTGGCTCAGATTCTGAAGCGCCTTAATCCAGAGCGCAAAAACGTCAACGACAAAATGCACTTCTACCTCACTGAGTAAACAGCTGATGAGAACCTGAACGGAGCCTAAAACGAAATATCCTGGGGTGCATTTTTTTTTTTCTGCGGAGTGGAGTTGGCTTTGATCCTGGGAGCAGAGGTTTAGTTCATGTGGTGTCGTACTTCAGGATTAGAAGTTTAAGCCATCTACTTAAGTGGAATTTAACATGGTTTTATATTGAGAACTTTGTTTTTTCCATTGTGTGAGAGCTTGTGTGAGATAAGTGAAGCCATCTGGATGATGAAAACAGTTTGGAGCTTGATAAAAAAAATGACAAAACAAAAACTTGTTTTTTTCTGATGTAGAAACTTTTCTAATAAAACTTAAAAACCTTGTTTTGCCCTATGTTTTTTCTTTGCACCCAAGTTCACCATTTTACATCTCGCACAGGCCCTAAATTTAAAGGTGTTACATACGCTGGTGTGTGGAGGAGAAAAATTTAATACATAAAATACGTCTTAAGAAGAAAAATAATTTCAAATACAAAACAAGACAGCTGAATTCAACATATAGTTCCTCTGAAAGCATTCTTTAAATTTCATCAGGTCAAGCAGCATCATCCCAATCCAAAAAAACTTGTGTTCATCTGCAGCATTGTTCGGTTTCTTCATGTTCGAGCGCTGTCAAAGTTTTCTATAAACCAGTCACAGGTCTTCTTTATAGCTGGAGAGAGCAATGAAACAATCACTTTCAACACACTGAAGATACATGCAAATATTCATTCAAATGTTTAGCAGCACAAACTTGTTCAACAACAAAGCTGTACAGTAGCTGAGTTGTGTTACAGTTGTGCATGAAGTCAAAGGGGGAAAATTCATGTTTATTAGCCTCATTGGCTGCATTTTACAGTGAACTCTAACCTTCTTTCAGAGGTGTGAAGGTGAAGTCAGGGCGGTAACGTCTCAGCTTGGCATTGCTGGCTGTTTTCTTTATTTGGCCGTCAGACATTGTGGTGTCATACTGATTTTCCAGAGTCAAGGCGCGAGATCATATTTACACGTTTATAGATGCATTTAAACATAAGCTTCATAGACTTATAAGAAACAGTCAGAGGTGCAGAAAGGATACTTGTATTTCACCTTCAAAACCCAGAGCTTCCACAATCATGCCCATAGCATCTTTGATCGTTACTTCATCCTCTTCATTGACTGGAAAGAAATCAACATTTAAAGAAGGAACCAAGGACTTAAAATCCCTTGATCAAAAGGTGAAAACATGACTGTACTCACCTGAGAGGATAATAGGACTAATCTCATCATACTCTCTCAAGACCCAAACAATCAGACGCCCCAAATCCTTAGAATAAAGACATGATGAGAGTTCATACACATTCTGTTCCTGCATTAATGTTAGCAATAGTGTTTTATTCTGCAGGTAACACACCAGAGAATAGACAAACTGTCTCATCGGTGCTCCAGAGCCGCACACAGTCACAGGAGTTCCTTCCTCTAAAACATTAAAAAAAAATCTTTGTGAATTTTAGGATTATTTATCGTCTCCACTTTTAAATCATTTATGGATCAAGTTGTGTGTATGTGTGTGTTTAGGTGAGTCTGCATTATTCACTCTTGGCCTTGTATGTCTTGTTCATGAGTGCCGACAGCACATGGCCGTTTTCTATGTTGAAGTTGTCGAAGGGGCCGAACACATTGGTGGGGATGATGGATGTGTATCGATGACCATACTGCTGGAAGTATGCCCTGTCACCACACACACACACACACGTACCAAACCAAACATAGTGAAACTTTATTGTTCAGAGCATGAGAACTGGTTTATAAACAGGCTCAGCATGTCTCAGCTCGTTCTGGGTGCCTGCTCTATCACAAAGAAGACTACACAAACGAAACACTGCAGACACACACATGCAACGATAGAAAGATCGGAACTTTATGTTTGCACAGGTGCCGCCTCTGCAGCAGTTTGTTTAGGACAAATGCCACTGATTAACCTGTGTTTCAGCACCACACACACACTTTTGCAAAGCAAAGCTGCTTACTTGTTTTGGACATCAATCATCCTTTTAGCATGTGAGTATCCAAAGTTGGAGTCATGAGGTGGCCCATTGTGAATCTAAAAGACAGATGTTTAAGAGAAAACACATTAAAACATGCTAGAATTTTAAACCCAGACTGTCTTCTTTGCTTTGAGAAAGATATTTCTACTCAACTCTGGATTTGTTTTCTGTTTGCTTGTGAAAAGATGAGAGACTATCACATTTATGAACTCCTTCGCTGTCTCTTAAATATCAGTGTCAGCTCAAAACTCCATCACAGGCTTTAATAAAAGGTTCATAAACACAAAAGACTTACCATGGTCTCATCGATGGGATATGTGGTTTTGTCAGGGAAAATACAGCTGGAAAGGCAGGACACCACCTTGGTGACTCCCATCTCGTGGGCTGTTTGTAAAACATTATCGTTGATTTTTAGGTTGTCTCTCTGTAAGTGTCAGAACAGGTTGATGATGTTGAAATTTTCCATAGAGTTCACATTTTCCAAGACAGGTTAACACTGAGCTCCAATAGTTTCCTGAGTTGTATCATCATCTCACCAGAAAGTGCAGGTTCTCCCTCATGTGCTGATAGAGTCCTCCAACTTTTGCAGCCAGGTGGATGACATGTGTGGGATGATACTTCTCAAACACAGCCTTGGTCTGTTCCAGATCTCTGTTATGGATTTAGCATCACACTTTAAAAAAATCTGTTGCTACTGAAAAGATCTGAAAGTTTTTAACGCATTTGTAACAAAATTTTTTGAGATGGTAAATCACTGCAGGAACTCCCTTCAGAGCAACAGTCTTGGATGTAATAATCCACCACAGGGGACTTTATTTTGTTTTGTCAGGTGCCCTCTGCTCCAGAAGCAGTGAATCTGGTTCGACAGAGACTTCAACACAGCTGACAGCGGGTAGATGAAACATCAAGATTAATTTCTGTGAATATTACCAACGCTATGAAGGAGTGTCTTTGAGTTCAACTAGTAAACTCTGACAAGCTCTGTTTGAAAGTGAGAGGTCAGCAGACTAATTTGCTTAACCTAATCAGCTCAGTGACAAAGCAGACAATAGTGAACTGGAGGAACTTTTTATTCTTTTGAAGGGCATTCCCTGGAATTAAAGGCCTGTTGGTAGAAATCAACAATCGAACCAATGTCCTTCTCATCCCTGAGCTTGGCCGTGACTCTCTCAAAGTTATGGGGTTCTTCTGCAGCACATGACAGGAAAAGACACAAGAAGTGTCATCATAAGTGTAACAAAGTAAAATAGTAATGACTCAAAGTGACTCACGTAAGATTTGCATCCTTTGAAGATAGGAAGAACCACTCCTCTCCCTCCAGTTTTCCTCCTTCATGAAGCACTACATGCTCGACAGCTTTACCCAACAACCCAGATCCACCGGTCACCAAAACACACTTGGGCCTGCCTTCCATCTCCGTCTTCAGCTTCAGTCTCTGTACTTTCTCTTTACAACAACAAGGCATGAAGTCAACCAACCCTGCTTTCACCAATTGAAGGATAAAAGCTTTTAATGGGGTTGTATTTCTTACCTGTGTGTTGAGGATCTGAGGTGAGCACAGACTTTGCCGGAGAACGCTCTTTGTCCCAGTCAGCACTCCTGTCTGACTGGTACTAGGGCAGGTGCCAGGTCTGTGTTTGTTTCCTTGTCACTTCAGAGTGATGAAAAGAGTATCGTGTGGAGATCATTTGTGACTCCTCCCACTGGAAGACTGAGATGATCTGTCTCCGCAGGCAGTCATTATGTCTTTTTGAATTGTTCAACTCATACCTGAGCATAATTTATTACCTAAATGTAAATAAAGATCAGAAAAGTGAACTTTGATATGCAGCTTGTGATGCCCGTTTAGCATGGATGCAGCACAGCTAATTCTTTTTTAGAAAAGATGAGATGATTCATACTAGTCTGCTTCCAACCTACTTTATATGTAAGTTTGTTTCATACATTTTTTTTAAAAAAGTTCAAACCAAGCTCTGAATTTCTTGATTATTGTGAACATAAATTTTCCACAGCATTCTTTCTTAGTATCACATAAGGGCATAATCCAGCAAATAGTTCACAAAAAGAAACGCTGCACTGTTTTTTTTTTAATTGTGTGAATGCATTTTTTGTACCACTCTTCCATTTGTTTGTAACCTAAAGATAAGGCAAGAATTATTATTTGGTAGCTACTGTGCCTTCATCCATCTTTCACTACATGGATGTCATCACTGTGTAAGGCCCCTCGCAACAAAGAAATTACTGTTTCCTTCTAGTGGTCCACAGAAATTCCGTCACTTGGCAAACACACCACTTGCATTTGGTTGCAATGACAGAGAGAGGAAAAGTAAAAGTAAACTCAAAAGAGGCAGATCTCCATCAAAACATAACATAAAGATGGAAACCAAGCACTTCTTTTTTGACGACACAAAAGTTTTGAATTTCCTTGTAAATATTGTTTTAAAATGCTGGAGCTGCGAGTTCTTCAGGTTTGATGGAGGTCAGAGTGACATACAAATAGCATTAGCATTCTGTTATAACAACAAACTGCCACAAGAGTGCAGTGTTTCATAATTTACACTAGAACAGCAGTTTATTGCACTGTAATGCAGGATGCTGAAGATGTTGATTGACTGAAGTGTTGTCCAAAAAATGGTTGCAATGTAATTACATATGTAAAGCAGTGATCCAATGCCTAACTGCATCCACAGCAATAAATCTTCTTGAGCTCCACAAGAGGGGGAGAGAGAAAAAGAGCGAAAGTAGAAAGAGAGAGAGAGTGAGAGAGAGAGGTCATGATAAGGTGCTGTGTGGGTGTGTTTTGCACGATGAGAGATGGAGATCACCAGCAGAAAGTCTCACTATTCTTTCTCTAACTGTTAACATTGAAACAAGTCTTTTTCTTGGATCCTCATGGCTCTGAAGGATCAAGGATGTTTTCAAAATAGTAGGGATTGATTGTGTTGCTGACGAATCTCAGTGTTTTACCTTCAATAGACACATTTACAGAAAAATATTAGTGCATTAAGATCCACACTGATGATATAACGAAAATGTCTTTGCATAATAAGAATAATAACCAGCCTGTATGGCAGTGTTCGCCCACTGAAGTCAAGTTATCTTTTCAAGGTGCAATCGAATGGACACATCAGTGCCAAAACTTTATTTGTCAGAGAAACAAGAGAAAAGAAACCTGAGTTAATGATCCAGATCAGTGCTCGCCACAACTCCTTTCTGTCACTGTCGTTGCTAATGTCAACAAACGCTTAGCCATCATAGCTTCTTTAACTTCAGACCATCTCAGTCATAATAACACAATGGTTTATTGGGAAATTTGATTCAGTGAGCCCCATCATTTCTGAGAACTTCATCAGCCATGTCACAACTTGTGAACTCAAAACTTTCAGAAGAATTTGACTTTTGATGTGGTGAATGAGATAAGACGGAGATGTGAGATTTCTTGTAAGACTCTGACATGAAAAGCCTTCTATATAATCAGCCTTCTTCTGTCATCTTTGTTTTTGATCAAACCCTGTTTTTGTAAGTGCCCTCAATCGACCCCCACTGAGAAGCCGGTGAAGGGCACACGCTTGTCACTGCACAGATGACTTTTACACCTCAGATCTGTGCAGAGCGTAGTTT
Source organism: Thalassoma bifasciatum (assembly GCA_008086565.1). Classification (NCBI taxonomy): domain Eukaryota; kingdom Metazoa; phylum Chordata; class Actinopteri; order Labriformes; family Labridae; genus Thalassoma; species Thalassoma bifasciatum. Next base: position 760,820 of record RPOG01000036.1, on the reverse strand, counting down.
ACTCCAATCCTCTGTGCACAGTACTCTCTCCTGTAGAAGCTCTTCTCCGACAGGTGAGCGGTAGCAGCTGGAAAGAGTCCATGTGCGTCAGAATAGAAATGTTGTTTACACCCTCCCCAGGCCAACAGTGGGAGTTAGCAGCAACAAGAAGCACAGTGTGAGGGGAATTGGTTGCTCCAGTGTGGGAGAAAAGGGAAAAATCTGCAGAAAAACACAACAAAAATGTGAGATGGCCTCCAGCTTATCACTCCTTTTTGTGCTTCCAGCTTTAACTGGTGTGCCAATACAGGTGAGCTGGGACAAGTTCATAACCAACTTCACAAATATTACCGTGTTTCATGGCTGTGTTATGCACCTTGAGCTTTACAAATCGCTGCTTTCATTTTTTTCCAAGAAGATTTGTTCTTTATTTTAGCTTGCATGTGCACCTTGCATGTTTTGTGACTTCAATTCTCAGTTTTTGTGGATAATGTTGAGGCAACAGGTAGAAAAGGTAGCTTTAGAAATGTAGCAGGAATCTGAATTATATTAGCATAATTTCCTACACACAAGGCACGTGTTGCATCAAGTCTTAATATTCATTTAAACACAACAAACCCAGCGTAAAGAGATCCATCGCAGTGTGATTCTCCCTCATAGAGAGTGATGTTATGTAAGCAAAGGTCTTATGATGACTCACAATTTTAACAACTTGCCAAATGTGCTTCACTTAATTCCCATGAATCAATCCAGGTGAGATTTTTTTTGTTCCCCCTAACACACACTTTAGTGCTGAAATTAATCAAGTTTGTCTGGATGAGGAAAAAATGCAATTAGCCTGAAAGCTTCTCTGAAAGTTTCCTCATAATGAAGCATATCTAGCATCAACACCTGGTAGGAATGAAAACACTGTCAAGTACTCATTTAGAATTAGAGGCATACAGACTTTTTTAAGGGCATGGGCAAAATAGAGGAAAACAGTGTGACCTTGCCACTGAGTTCTGCCCAAATTAATTCTGGTTTAAGTTTCAACCACCTGAGAGGGACATGTTTTTTTGCCAACCAAGGGTGCAATTTAATGCATTTTGACTCCAAAGAGGGCGCTTGAGCATGTGTTTTGCTCAAGAACGTGATTAACATATGCTTTGGCTCTAAAGAAGACATGTAAGTGCTCGTTTAAACACGGAAAGGGCAAATTTGCACTGGTTTTGGCTCCCAAGCAAGCACTTCAGCTCTCGTTTTGACTCCAAAGAGGGCACTTGGGCATGTGTTAAGCTCCAAAAGGGGCTTAACATGTGATTTGGCTGCCAAGAAGGCACATAAGTGCTCTTTTTTGTGCCCACGAGCCAATCTAGCATGCATTTTGACTCCCAAGTTGGCACTTCTGCATGTGCTTTCGCTCCCAAAAGGGCTCTTATACATTCTCTTTGGACTCAAAGCAGGACTTTAGTGTGTTTTGGCTCCTAAGAGTTATTTTAGCAGGTGTATTGGTCCCGAAGTTATCATTTAAGAACTTGTTTTTGTTCCCAAGAGGGCATTTAAGTGTTCAGTGCTCATTGGTGTTAAACTCACATTTTGGCTCCCAAGTTGGTTCTTTGTTGTGCTTATCAACTCCAAAGAGGGCACCTTAGTGCTCATGTGTGCGATCCCCTCTGCACACCAGTGTTTAGAATTATCATCTTCATGTTAAAGTGGCTGAAAATAAAACAGACTTGTTTCCTGTCCACAGGGCAGGAAAATATTTTCATTAGAGGCTTATTTTTGTTTGCTTTAGATGGTTAGTATGCAATCTCATCCGTTGTTTTATTTCTAGCTTTAAAAATTTAAATCACTTGAGCAGAAATGTGCATAATACACTTCCTCTGGCCTTATGTAAATTTGGTATCGGTTTCAATTCAGTCTTTAACATGATTACACACACATCAGTGTTAAATAGAACACACACCATCCACCCCTGTGCTCCTGGAGGTGTCAAAAAGAAACACGCAGACCAAGTCCCACAGCCTCAAACATGCTTTCTGTTGCACCATAAACACATTCATACAACTGTACACACTCACACAAAAAAGGCACACACACACACACATACACACACACACACTGCTGCACGCGGCCAAAATGATAGAGGAAGAAGGAGAGAAGTGTAAATATGCAAATGCAGTGTGAAAGCAGAAGAATCAGCACTCGGTGGTTTCGGATCGATGATGTTTGAGCTGAATTTAACAACTCTTAAAATGAGCAAGAAAGTGTGTGTGTGTGTCTGTGTGTCTGTGTGTGTGGGGCGGGGGGGGGTATAGAAAAGAGAGAGGTGAAAGGAGGTAAGAGTTCAAGAGAGCAAAAAAGGAACTGCTTAAGTCATTACAGACAAAAGTTACATAAGTGAGAGAATTGTGTCTCCAAGTGTGGGTTTGCTGCATATAATCTTCAGTCAAACATACCTGTGTGTGTGTGTGTGTGTGTGTGTGTGTGTGTGTGTGTGTGTGTGTGTCTGTGTGTCAGAGTGAGTGTCCTGAAGTGTACAGTGTACAGTATTCACCCAAAGACTGGCTGCTAAAGGCCACAAAGAGTGTGGAGTGTGTGGGAGTAAGTAGACAAAATGTATTTAGAGTTGTTTAACACTTGTAGCTTCAAAATGTCACAGTTGTGCATAATTCTGCCATCAATTTAACCAGATTGTGTCAAGATGGTGTAAAAAGGAAGCAGTCAAATGCCATCACAGGAACGCAGCCCGGTTATGGAGTGAGTATATGCTTTGTGTAACCGTATTGGTGCGTCAGACTCAGAGTGTGTTCAGTACTGTAGTCACAGAATGACGATAACAACAGGTTTATGTAACGACTCCCTCCCTTTGTGGTGGAACAAGATGAGAAGAAAGGACCATGGGATTGAAGAGGAAATATGCTAAGAGAGGGAGATAGAGAGCTGAGACAGAAAATGAGGAGGTAAAGCAGGAAACAGCAGATCCTCACACCAGACATCTGACATCTGCATCAAGGACTTTCCCAGAATGCTTTTCAACATGACAGCTAGAGTCTAAAAACATTCACCTGAGGAGTTGCTGCTCCTCCCTCCATGTTTTCTCCATTGTCCTCTGCAGACCTCTGACTTGTTGACCATTATTGTTAAATGAGAACACAACATTTTTGCCATCTGCACACTAAACTACGCTAAAACTGAGTTTACAAAATTTGCATGTTGTCCCTTTTCAAGCAATAGTGCTATGTAACTCAGGAACGCTCAGGCTTTCTGCTGTTTGGAGTTGGCAGTTTCCTGATTAATCACAAAGTTCAAAGGGCATTGGCAGCAATTTTGGCAAATGAGAAGCTGCCCGCCACAGAAGGAATTTGCAGGGCTGTCAACACTCAGGCTGATGCGTTTCATGAACTTATTCGTAAGCAGGAGGACATTCCTGGACATTTTTGCAGGATGAATTCTAACTTGGAGAAATTGTCGGCTTGGCTCGGCTGTAATGGGCCAACAAATTAGGTCTTTTGGATCACCACATTGGGAAGACCAGAGACTTCAGGGTGGATGGAAAATTGCTGGGTCTGCGAGTTCCCAAAACATCTCATCTTCTCTCATTGGAGCTCTGAGCGTTGGCCTTGGAAAACTGAAAAGTTCCCAACTCTCCTGGATGTTTAGGCTGAAAGACGCTCTCTCCCAAAACTACCTAAGACTCACAACCCTTTCCATAAGTTTTCAACACCTGGTTCCCCACCCTTGTTCTTCCCGTTGTGATGTGGTGCTGAGGTGGAGGCCAGCGCCCATGAGGCTGAGTGACTGTATCGCAACACCCCCATAAGCCTGACCTTTCCTCCTTACCACATGTGCAAATGTTCGTCTTTATTGTTGTAATAGGTTTGTTTATGTTGCTCATGTGCCCCCCAACTGGAGCCTAGTCTAGCATTAAGTTTTTTTCTTTTTTCTCCCTCCTTTCTCCTCTTGTTTCTTCTTTTCTATCCAATGAAACAGGGTGCTCCCAACGATGGCGACTCAACAGTTCTCTTGCTCCTGTCCTCCCCTTGTTTATGTCTCTGTCTATTTTATGTTTCTTGGATGGGATGAAACTGAAGTGTACTTTTGTTGCTCTGGAACATATGCAATAAAAAATAAACTTGATTCTGATTCTAGCTCTGTAATGGTCATAACTGGATAGAAAATTGACTTCATGGTGAAGAACCATTTCTGATAATTAACCTCAGAACAAACAATGAATCGAGCTGAATGCCACATCCATTGCCAAAGTGCAGGCACAGCTTTGTGACAACAGCCACCCTGAACAGGTCTATGGGAAACACACACTTCGACAAGAGTCCCATCTTTACAACAGTGGGTGATAGTACTCATGGGAAATGGCGTCTTCATCCTAGAAAAGCACAACCAATTCTGGCCACAGGTGTCATTGCAATCAACGCCAAACATAGTCCTCACAGTGCCCTTAAGAGACATTTGACGTTGCTTTAGTGGTGTTGACACAAATATCTTTGTTGCAGGTTATCATATTTGTCAAGAATGGAGCAAGCTTTATAGATTTCTAATGAAAGGATGATTTCATGTGATTTTAGTGACAAAAATTAGTGACATATCCACCATCACCCACATCTTACTGAACATACGAGCTGTACTGCCAGCAGAGACACTTGCCCCAGTTCAATAGCCCAAGGGATTAGTTGCATCAGACCCTGTGAACTGATGAAATTGAAAAAGATCAGCAGCTTATGTGTGAAACAATGGGTCACCATCTCAGAGCCTATACATATGCTCCGGCCCACTCAGGTGCTCACAGGGTGTGTTTACGTCACCGCCAGTGTCTCCTGATGCCTGTCACCATTGCAAATGAAGCCATTTTTATCACTTTTACAGTCTGCGTGCTTACAAGCCAGACAGTTATGAAACATGTACGTATCTATTTATGTGTGTGTGTGTGTGCGTGTGTGTCGTTTTCAAAGGTTTCAAAAAGGAAGACCAGATGAGTTAAAATGCAAGCTCCGAGCAGGTGGTTCAATCTACAGTCAACCCTCTGTTAATGAGAGCAGAGTGACAGCACACTGTTATCTGTCCTGCAGCTAAATCAATCTCATCTGGGTCATTCACAGCCAGCTGACTGCCATCATGTGTGAGGGTGTGTGTGTATGTGTGCAGCATGAGCACTGTAGTTGTCGGTTTTAAAATGAGGCCTCAAAATGTGCATGAAATCAATACAACTCATAAGTCAATTGTTCGAACAGTACGTCTTGTTTTCAGTCTCTCTGCTAGTAGAGACACATTTAGTTTTTATTTTCAGTCAGCAGCGATATCACGCTTCACACTCACAGCAACAATCACTCACCCCTGTCCCACATCTCACGTCTTACATATCCATCCCCCTGCTTTTACTATACCCTGAGAAGCAGGTTGATAAGACGGTTCCTCAGCTCCTTCTATGACGTATCATATTCACTGATCAAATGACTCAGGAAGTCATAGAATTTAATATATCAAATGCATCAGGGAAAAAAACTTCATGACATGAAACTCATCCAACAATCTCAGATGATGATCCTCCAAAATCCCTTTGAAAGCAAAACTCTAAAGATGAGTCACAACTTAGCAACTGTGCTTGCTTTCAATGCCAGCACTCAGACTTAAAGAGTTTGTTTTATTCCTTCCCCAAATGTGAGATGTCTCTTTTTGGAAATGAACGCTTCATTTTCAGAAACTGAAAGTCAGTCTCTGTTTGCTGTTAGCTGTATGTTCTCCAAACTTCAGGACGTTTACTCAGATGTTCCTTTTACTGAACTTACATAACCTGCTCTGTGTCCAGAAACCTCTGCTTTATATTTGAAGGTGAGCTGGCGATAACCTCACAGGTTATTTCAAAGAGGATAAAACATGAAGTTTCTTTTGAATTTAATTGTAAACGGTGAGGGAATCAGACGGTGTAAGAAGACTGAGAACACATGATGTGCAATAAAGGTTTGGGATGCAGTTCTGGCATAACTGATGTTTGGGTCCTGCCTTTTAAAAGCACTTTTGGACAAGAGTCCTTGAGATTCAGTTCTGGAGGAGTTCTGTGTTATGATGCAGCTGAGACTGAAGGTGTGAGACAAGGCCGAGTTAACACAGTGAAAATCTAAAAAGGGCATTACTTGTCACGACTTTTACAGCTTTAATGCAGACCATTTCAACTCCCCCGAACATGAAGATAAGATCTTAACCTATGAGTATTACAATGCAATGCTTCTTTTCTCTTGAAAATTTCTTTTATAATCAACCTCAGAGGAAATGATGTACAAAATTTCAGAACACCTGTGTTTCAGTGACAAGCACGATGCCATGTTTGAAGTGCCAAAGATATCCATCATATGACATTGATATTCAGTATGAAGGCACAACCTTGACTGTAATATTAACTTGAAATAAGACATCTACAAGAAACAGAATCGTATTTTTTTGGTCCACAAAGCCGTTTACTTGCCAACAGCAACAGAAAAGTCTGACTTGAAATGGACCCCTGCCAAGAAACACAAACATGTTCCTGCACTCTTGCTCCTCTACGTATGTCTGCAGGTTAGAGCTTTTCACTGACTGACAGAAAAGAAGTGGAGGAAAAGCTGGTTTTGTTGGTGCATATAATCTACAGTTTTTGCTTTTTACTTAATATAATCACATGAAAGCAATAAACTAACTTGCAAGCCAGTGTTGATGTTTATTTCTCATGATAATAACTTATTCAATTTAATATGAGTCATGTTCACCTGACAAGTCTGCACATACGTCGAATTCTGGTTGCAAAGGGGTGGAAAATTTCCTGTTAATTTCCACAAATTTTTTCATGGGAAGTTAAGCTTGGGAAATCAGAAAATATTTTGAATTGTTTTATCAAAACTTACTTGACTCTGATGGTCAACATTGGCTCCAGCCGACCGTGACCCTGAACAGAAAATGAATGAATTTTGCTGTGGGCATCATGTACAGTGTATGTAAATTGTGTGGCCACAAACGCCCCGCAGTCAGCAAAGTGCTGCTGTGAATTCACGGAATAGCAGAAATATTCAAGCGAACTTGCACTAAATGTGGTTGTTCTAGTCAAAATTATGCTACATACCCTCACTAAATTCTTATATTACGCCTGTAAATCTCTGCTTATTCTCCATAAATTCTCATGGAAAGTTTCCAACTTTGAAAATTCCCAGAGTTTTGTAATGGGAAAAAAATCTGCAAATTGAGTATGAAAAACTAACTGGTTTAGTTTTTCGGAACTTACACATTATTTTTAGTTCAAGAAATGCAACAAGTATTTTTTTTTCTTATCCCAACAGGAGGTATATACACTTTGCAAGCAATTCAGGTTTCATTCTTGTCTTTCAATACTTTGAAATGAGACATTTTTTTCAGGTCTTGTGAATACATTACACTCATATCAGGTCCACTTAAACAACTTTTACTTGCATATTTCAATCAAAGCTGAAGAGAAGTAAATGGACTGTCCAAGGTAGTTGAAGTGTCTAAATCAGGAAAAGGATGTAAAACGATATATAAAAATCCGACTATGCAACTGGAGGTGTTCAAACTCTGCTGAAGAAGTGAAGAAATAGTAATTCTATAAAAAGAATCCTCTCCTGATTTGTAGACATATGATATTTTAGAGCTGACACTGATGACTGTAAAGCTAAGGAGGAAGTTAAAGCTCCTCTCCCTGACTCTCTCTCCTCCCTCCCTCCCTCTCTCTCTCTCTCTCTCTCTCTCTCTCTCTCTCTCTCTCTCTCTCTCTCTGGTAGTCAGACTCTCTGAGCGCTGACAAGAAAAGGAGGAAGCTGACAGAGAGCAGCGCGGAGGACAAGAAAACTACAAACATCTACCTTAGGCTCAACATCTAAGCGCAGTTTTTGAACTCCTCTACCAGGAAACGTCTCAGGGAAACGTCTCCTTCAGCCGCAGGACGCGATTTTCGAGACGCCAACAAGTCGCGTTGGTTCGGTAAAGTAGAGGTAAAGACACAGGTAGCACAGGTAGTGAAGGGAGAATGGCAGACTCGGCGGCGGCCAACAGCGACGGGGAGGACGGACCCCGTCAGCCAATGCGGGGCTTTGCGCGTCAGGGAGCCCTCCGCCAGAAGAACGTGCATGAGGTGAAGGACCACAAGTTCATCGCGCGCTTCTTCAAGCAGCCCACCTTCTGCAGCCACTGTACCGACTTCATCTGGTGAGGAGCAGACACGGGGAGGGATGAGAGGGTCCAAATCAATATGTCAAACACTTCTATTTGTGTTTCAAGTATTTGGTTTAAGAAGAATAGTGTATTTCTATATGTTGGTTTAAAGGCATATTTGATTTAAAGAAGGTCATCACTGGGTAACACTAGGACAAGTTGGCTCTAGTAAGTTCATAATTAAAGACAATCCAGTCGAAATGGGATGCAAAATGGCTATGGACTGGTGTTTGATTGTATTACATCATTAAATGAACAGGAATAAAGAAAGTGGGAGTGTTGCACCAGTTGCACGGTTTCCTTAGAATAAACATTGATTTCAGCCTCATCCCTGCTCCTCTTGTTGCTATCGCTGTAAGATTGATGGAAGGGAAGCTGAGAGATATGTAGGCCGGTCCAGTAAAAAAAAGGAATAGTTGCAGACCTTTGTTTGATGGTATTAGTAGGCAGAGGGATGGAGAGAGGTTGAGAGAAAATGAAAAACGTCCAGGAAGAAAAAAAAACCTCAGTGATTTGCAGTGAATCGCTGCCAGCAGGAATAACTTGAGCGGCAATAGAAAAATGTGTTTCACACAGGTCAAACACTGACACTGCTTCCCTCCTCCTGCTGCTGCTGCTCTTCTTCTTCTTCCTCTTCATCTTCTCCTCTGCAGACATGCCACCATGCAGCCCACCAGGGTTTACTAGACAGTGACTGCGCTCGGGTTATTAAATGAGTTTCCGGCTCTAGGTTGGCCTAATTGTCCCGTTTATTATTATCTGCACTGTGCACTATTCCCAAATCGGACATTATTTAAGGCCTGTGATGGGCTTTTTAATTTTTGAATGGCTAAATGGTTTGACCTAGAAGACTCTGTGTGTGTGTGTTTATGGGAACATAATGGGATGGTCTCAGTGGTCATAAATACCTCTAAATAGAGGAACATTGTGCACCCTGTGTAAGTGCATGACCTGTTTAGGTTATCTATCCGTCCATCTATCTATCTATTTTTTTGTCTATCTTTCTATCTGGGTCAATAAACATAATGAATAAGACAAATCAGCACTGCATGATTTCACACCCCTGCAGATTATGCATTTGTTGCCAGAACATGCAAATGAGCAGGGATCAAGATGAGTTCACCAAGGTGTGTGTATGTGTGATAATGTGTCTGCATGAACCTGCAGGCCCTCGCCATACCATTGACTAGGTGTGGTTGACCATTTCGCCTCGGGGCAGCTGCAGCCCTTCCTAACAGACCAGTCCATGTGGGTGTGAGTGCACCTTAAAGTGTGTGTTTGCATGTGGGCTCGAGTTAACCTCAGCATATGCACTGCTGTGTTGTGTCATTGATTTATTGAAAGTCTGCTCTGCCTGTATACTTTGGTAGGTGGATGCATTTTAATTTGTGCTCTTTCGAATGAAAAGCTTTAGCACCCCACGCTAACAGCAGAGAGTTTTGACATTTGCCTCTACGCAAATGTCTTGAGGCGAGACAGAAAGGTTTCAGAATTCCTTCTTTAAGTTCTGTGTGTGTGAGTGTGTGTGCACGCCTCAACCTGTATAATGTTCAACCATTTTTTTGTGTGCTTTCTTTACAGGGGTTTTGGCAAGCAGGGATTCCAGTGTCAAGGTATGTAGATTAAGTCACCACACATACTCAAAGATCCCACGAAATTGTGCTTTTTCATGCTTATGTTTCTTTCTTTCTACTCCTATCTTCTTATTTCTTGTCTTTTGCAACCTTCTACTAGAGATTTCCGGCACTTGTTCTATATCTAGAAGTAGCTATCACATGAACCCCGTCAGTGGTGTGTCTTTTACTTCCCTTATTTTAACAACTTGACAGACAGACACACTCAAAATGACAAATCATGATAACACCGAGAACCACCTGCTTCACAACATGCAGGTTTAAAAGCAAACCAGTGTAAACACAGTTTGCACATTTCTGCGAAAAAGGGAAACCAAAATGCAAGATGAAAATACTTCAATTGATGAGAACAATTCTTAGGACTTGTCAAATTATCTGTCCATGCAGCAAATTAACTCTGTCTGACAAGAAATCTTGAAAGGAGTAAGACTTAATAGATATTCCCAAGTGTTAAAAGAAGATAAAATGCTAATTTCCAAATTAAAACACTTAAAAACAAGCTTGTTGATACACAGTACTAAGTAAAATATGTCAAAAATAAGCAAAAAAGAATTCTCATTATCTAAATTTTGGCACATGAATGCTTTGGGACAAGAAAAAATACTATTAGATTTAGTAAAAAATGATCTGGTGTTTGAGAGGTATGATTTAAACATTCACTTCTGTTTCATTTAAGGTGTGATTGTGACTGAATTTGACAATCCCTGACTTACTATGACTGTAGTGACATGTCCATGCTCAATTTAAGATTATATCAAGATTCAAAGATTAAAAACAAGTAAAAAAAACTCTAAAACAAGTTTAGATATCTAACCTGTAACAGAAAAATAATCAAAATCTTAAATTGACGGAAAGTTGAGTTCTTCTAAACCCGTGGGTTTAGCTTTTGAGCCTTTTAAAATAAGTTGGAAATGCCTCAAATGGAGAAAAAATAAAAACGCAAAATGTAACAGAGTCAAGTCTGAAAGTGGAGGCAGAACTTTAGAGCCTGGTTCTTGGTGAAGTATGCTGTAGGTGTAGTTTTTAGCTATTGATGGAAAAAAGGTGAACCAGGATGTGCAAGGAAGTGACTCAGCATGAAACACTTCCAGTTTTGCTGTCAAAACTGTGTTTATGTAAAAATATGTCAAAAGTTAAACAAGACAGAGCTTTATAAAGAACATATTGAGTAAAAAATATCATTGCTACTAAAATTGGCTCTGTTACTGAACTGAAGTAGTTTAGCAGGATTTACTTATCGCTTAGTTTCTTTTAATAGAGTAAAACAGTCAGCCTCCTCATGCAGAGCGTGACATCAGACCCTTATAAATGTGGTGTATTGACTTAAGAGTGCATGTACCCGAAACTAAACAAGGTTTAGAGTGAAGGGAGGTTAAAGATCCTGCTGTTTGAATCACTCCATCAATAATATGCTGTTATCATTTCCTGGGTTGTTGGGTCTGTGGCCCTCCTTTGTTTGATTTAATGGATCCTGACTGTGGTGATGCTGTTTGACATACAGTTTGATACCGACCAGAACTTGATCTGCTTTTGTGTCGTTCTCATGTTCACATGTCAAAGACTCAGCATCTTCCCATGAGAAGCTTTCACAGCAACAAATCCACACATGAACATGCTTTGGTGCTTTTATTTTTTATAATTTTGCTTCAACTCTTTCTTTTCACTCCCGTTAACAGCTGACTGAATATGAAGGATTTTCACGTCTCCTAGCAACAGTGAAATATTTAGATGCTCTGTCTATATGCTGTAAGATGGAAGAGATGCTGTGCAGCGCAGCAGCAGGTTAGCTGGTAATTAGGCGTTGTGTGTATGTAACAGGTTAATGGTGTCCCTCAGGGGGAGCATCCGCTGCTCTGTGGGGACCCTCGGTGTGTCTGCAGAGGAAGCTGTGTGGTCGTAGGTGTTAGACACCTTTCCACTTGATCAGCGGGACTCGGACGGAGCACTGCTGGATTGATGGAGGAGGTGTGAAGGAGAGATGAGTTCACATCCAAATCTCAGATCTCACTCCAGCTGGTGCCAAAAATAGCGTATTTGTGTTTGATGATGAGAGTGTGTGTTGCAGAGAGAGAGAGTGAGAGAGTTAGAGAGAGAGGGCAGCAGTTTAGACTTACCTTCTTCCATCAGGTGTGTGCTTGTCCTGAGATGCACTCTGACATGTTAGTCTGTCTGGAGCAGAGTATCACCATACGAAGACAATTCCTCTGCAAGGTCACACACACACACACACACACACACACACACACACACACACACACACACACACACACACACACACACACACACACACACACACACACACACACACACACACACATATCGCTCACTAAAAGCACAAACCCACACACCATCACTATGACCTGCAGGTCTGTGCACTACCTCACCTGTCTGCTTTAGAGTCTCAGTATTTTGCAGTGTTTTCACCTGTGCTTAACCCTTTCAAACTGAGGGCGGATCATTTCAGACAAGCACTGAATCCAGGTGCAAACATGAACTTTGTGATGTACAGGATCGAGAGAGACTGATTGGAGCCCTCCCTTTAGACATCCAAACGTTTGACATTGGCCTCATGTTCGAGTCCTCTTCCAAACAGGATTTCAGTTATTAAGAATATGTGTGTTCATTGTACTGTAACACTAGTTCCTCTTGGTCTTATTTTGACTGATCATGGCTAAAAAAAGGAAGTTTGATTATGCCTGACACAGATATATACTATCAATCCTTTTATTAAATTTGCAGCTGGGCCTCTTATTGCAGTCGGGATTAGGTTTTTTATGTGTGAACAAACACCAGCCGGGTTTGTTTGCTCTCAATTATTGTCTGAGCACTCTTATCTCATGGCCCTTAATTCCATCCACAAAAATGAGGAGCTAGACAGAGAAAGAGAGTCCTTAACATTTTATTTTAGATTCAGTTCATGACAGGTGGGACTAAAATTTCAGAGTTTACGTCAAGCGTACTTCCTGGAGCAAGCAAGCAAAGAGTGCACCCAGTCATGCACGGCTTTGACTGTTGTGTCAAAGTGACATGTCTCCAATGAGCACTTACCTTATTGAGGCGTGTCTGTTACATATCTTCTTTTTATCTTCACTTGTATTTGTTCAAACCCCTTTTTACCAGTAACATATTTATTGGTTGTTACATAGGGCTTATCCTAAACTTTGTAAACTCAGTTTCTGGAGTTTGTTGTGTATTGGTAGACTCTCAAGTTTGAACACACCATTGCAGTATAACTGCTGCATGTGGGTTGGAATGAACATTATCACAGACAGCTTAACCTGTGATTTAGCCTGTGCTCCATCGCTCTCCTTTTTTAGCTTTCTTGTGCCCTGACCTGCATTTTCCTATTGCCAGTACAGCTCTGGTGTCTTACATTGTTCCAAAATAAAATCAAGAAAGACTCTTCAGCAGGGAAAACACAGATCACTGCTCTTGATGCTAAACTTCTGTCCGACCCCACTGGAAGCTGAAAGGTATTATTTAGTAATAACTCACTTAGGCACTTGTAATCTTATTTTAAAATGTGGATAAAAATTAGGTGTATATCTAGGAGTGAGACTTTCAAGATTGAAAAAGTCCTCACTGCCCCTTTAAAGAGGGGGTGTTTTGTTTTCTAATATTTAAAATTGATATAAAATAACAACACTGGATGTTCATGCTAAACATGTACAGATTTTCAAACCTCTACATATTAATTTGTTGTTGGAAGGCCTTCAGATGGCTGGCCAATCAGAGTGAAGGGGGTTTATGAAGCAGGAAGTCTTAAAGAGACAGCATCTAAAACAAAGTGTTTCTGGTAGAGGCTGAAATATATGCTTCCTAAAACACTGGTTTGAGACAACAAGGGATTCCTTTGAGGTGTAAATCATGTAAATTTTCTACGGGGACTCCAGAGGGTCAGAATAAAGACCCAAAAAGCACAACACTCCATCTTTAAATAAATCAGCAGACTATTCTTTGTGTTTGTAATTATTTGACCTACTGTAGGGGCTCAGGTTGTGCAGTTTGAATGTTTGTTATGATTGTACATCAGGCTTTTCATGAAAAAGAAAGTTCAGATCAACAGTTTAAACAAAATTCTTACAGCTCACCTGTTTCTCTGGGTGTGCAACTTTGTGTACAGTCCACTGTAGCTTGGAGCTGCTCGCTTTTCACTGGCTCGTGTTGTAGCTGTAAACAGAAAACGTCAGTGTGTTCATGCTGCTCACATTTCCATGCACTAGACACAGAGCTGGACTGAAGGACTTGGCCTGTATTATGTAAGGTATTTTTTTGAACACACACAGTGAGCGTTTTGAAATTATTTCAGACTTTTGTTTTGTGTGCACGTGCAGTGTCCTCAGTTTAATGAGATGGTCAGCACTTACTTTACTTAATGGCATTTGTACCCAACTGTGTGAGCTCTAATGCATCCACGTGATCCTCTGTGTGTGTGTGTGTGTGTGTGTGTGTGTGTGTGTGTGTGTGCGTATTAATGCCCACGTTCCTAAATGGGTGTTTTAATAATAATTCTGGATTCAGATTGTAACAGGTTGTCGAGTGTCCTCAACTGTCTCCTGAAGGACTTAATGGACAAATTATCTTTTCAGAGAGCTCACAGAGGATGGAGAGAGGACGAGTAAGGAGGGGAATAAGGTGGAGGAAAAATAAAACCAAATGCATGAAAATTTAGAAGAGAAGAACGGTGAAATGGGAATGTGAAAGAGAGCCGAAAGGAGGGGGTGGAATTCATCGAGGGAAGAGACAAAAGGGGGAGAAAGTGAGTGGGAAGGGCGTAGGAAGAAGAGGAGGATTTAACGCAATTTCCTTGAAAGTTTCAACCAGCTCATAGCAAAATGAAGGAAAACAGGAGGATGAGAGATTTGTCCTTTGAGAGAAGAAACAGTAGACTGCAGGCTTCAGAAAAAAATATCATGATGATGACTTGAAGAGAGGCAGAAAAAAATTGAAATGCACCCACATCTAAAAATCTGTTTTCATGCATTAACCGGCTTTTTGTGCAGTTCAGATCACGCTGCAGGTCATTTTTGTGCATTTTGTTCACAAAACTCAAGTGGTTTGCTCCAACAGGCTGTGAACGAGAACATGTACTCTTTTGGAAAAGAGGTTGATGGTTGAAAATGAATGAGAGATGCTGGAATGGCACTCAGGCAGGGAGGTACTGAGTAAGGAGATATGGCCTCAGAGGGAGAGGTAGAAAAGAAGAGAGAGAGAGAACAAGGGGTACAGCTTGATGTGTATATTTGGAGTGTAAATGGCACTTTAAACAAGCCCATAAAGGTGTTGTTTTTACACTTTGAGCCAACTCCAGCAAGAGAGCGTATGTATTTTTAAAAGTCTATATCCAATCTCCCGTCTGTCGTGGCATCTTTGTGTTGCCGTTTAATTGGCTACGTTTCGTATTTACAGCAAAGAGTCAAGCTGCTGTCGGACACGGCGCCCGCAGCTCCTCTGCTTTCACATCGTATCTTTCCTGCCGTCCCAGGATCAAACGACCGTGTGATGGTTTGCAAACATCTGTGTCTGTTGGTGCTGTCGAACGCAGCTCAGGTGCTTCTGCAACTCTAACCCGTGTGGGTGGGAGGTCTACAGATCTAAATCCTGCCTCCTACACACACACAAACACACAGCACATGCGAATGTACTCGCACATGCATGTGCAAAAACCTTGCTCATTGAGATCCTGAAGCAAAGGGGAAATAGATGAAACATTTCTTCCAGTGTCATCCAGTGTTTTGTTTCTCCAGATTTCTTTTGACCCTCCACTTTTTCCCCTCATCTTCATCTCTTGGTCTTCCTGCACTCCTTTTGGCCGCCTCTAACGTCCTAAGGTTTTTTTATTTCCACGTCATCAAACACTTCCTCCCTTCCCTTGGCTTTCAATAAAGACTCTAGGGTTGAATCATGCCTAAGCACTGTATGGACTGCACCCCACGTGTCTCAACTGAGCTCTGCTTTGCCCATTGTGGGTCTGACTAAGCTGTCCACATGCATTTGAATTGTCGCATCATGTGCCAACTGAGCTCATAGTCCAAATTCTGAAGCTGCATGTAAACGTACTGAGTGAATGGTGGAGGCTGAACGGTTGGGTTGAACTCAGAGAACTCACCTAAAACTCAATTTACAGATTAGACATGAAAATGTGGAGCCTGTTCTTGGAAAATCTGGATTTAAGCATGGGAGGTGTTCTGGTCTCAGTCTGTTATGCTTTGGTAGTCCTTGTAGTATTGATCAACTAGCAGGTTTTGGTGTAGGCAGCAAAAACAGTCCATCTGGTGACATGCAGTACCATGTGCGATCGTGACGTGGTGGTCAGGTTGCGTTGAGTGCTGTATCTCTGAGAGAAATGATGATATTTGATGATATTATACAAAGTTAACACATCTCCAGGGGGCTTACATTTGAATTCACATATGTAGCAGCTCAAGTTGCTTAATAATGCACATGAAAAAGTCTTGGATGGGAGTCTTGCTCTGAATGCAGCATGTTTAAAGTGTAAGTTTGGATCCTGTGAGGTGCTTAAGTTTAAGTATCAGTTCGTGAAACTACGAAAGCCACAAAAGCTGACCTATCAGATTCACACTGATGATAACTTTGAAGGAAGTCATGTGCTTGGTTTCTTGACCAAACCGTAACTTTTTTTGTGTTCATAGGCTTTTTGGAGAAAACCACTGAAAACCAAACCACCAAAGAGCATAAAAAGCATCACTGTTTGACAAACTGGAAATAGGAACAGGCTGTTCTTTCTCTCCTCTTCAGACTTCACTCCCTATCTTACCCTCCATCCTCAATATTCCTCTTTCACTCATTTTCATCTTGGTACCTCACCTCTCCTTCTTCCACCATTCCTCCAGCTCCCCACTTCTCCATCTCCACCTCTGTCTCTCCATCTCCCCCGTTTCTCTTTAGCGACTGTGTTGGAAGCTGTGGGCTTTGATGCTTTTATAAATAGCCCAAGTGTTCCAGTGAGAGTTGCACCAAATGGGATGGATGGATGGTTGGATGGTTGGGGGAGTGCAGAGGGGGACGGGAGAGGAGGGGAGGGCTGAGTGTGTAGGTGTGAAGGGAGAACATTGAAAAGCACTGGAAAAAAGGGAGAAGATTAAAACGCCACAGATGTGTCGATTGAGATAACAGGATGTATTGATCAAAGAATAAAGATGGGAAACAACAAGACTTTCTAGTCTGACGATGGAAGGGTCAAGAGGCTGCTTTTATACATAAATATCCTCAGCTTTTTGTCCTAGTGTGGAGAATACATGTGCAGCAATTTTCTCAAAAATATCCAGTCCAATTCAGAAACACTCGAGAGATTCAAGCTTGTTTTTGTTTGTGACTGAATCTTTGTTTTTGTTTTTTTCACAGCTATGGTTAAAGATCGTTTCATTGTAATCCATCAGAAACACAAATCAGTTGTCAAGGGTTTGTCAGATATCTGCCAATTTTCTTTTTTTTCTGCAAGTTTCAACATCCTTTGTTGTTGCTAGCATGCTGAGTAACAGAATAACAGCTTCGGCTGAGGGGAGTGTCGTTTGTTAGGGCTTTTATTTTCAGCATTTAACAGTGCTGCTGTTGTTGAGACTGCTTCTTTTCTGCTTTAAAGAAGGAGTAGATGTTTAAATTTTTCTGCAAAGGCCCTGCATGAATTTGGGCTAACAGCTTACTGACTTGACCTCAACACGGACAAAATTCACATTCAAAAACAGAATATTTCAGATTAGAAGGATAAATAAGGTCTGGTCATGCTGCCACAATGCTCCATAATGCGATGTTTGATTACAGAAACAGCAGTGCTTTGACTTAAGAGTAAAATTCCTTAAGTGATGGAGCTTGTATCAAGTTGAAATGCTATCAATCCGGACCCCTCAAAAGCACTTCAATTTCTTTTGGTTGCATGTTTTTGAAGAAAAAAATGTACTTGTAAATAGCTTAAAATGTATAAAAACACTAGGGGTGTCCCAATTTGTCATTAATATTGGATTTCATTATGATAACAACAAGAAAATGAATATCAGATTGTATTGGTCTGCATCTAAAATCTGATATTAACACTTTGTCCATTCAAGACTCTGCTCCAGAAGAGCTTGGATCCAGCATCTAGAGCCAATGTGATCACAACAAAAATGTGTGCTAAATGCAAACAAAGTAGCAAGAAGGAGGAGTGTTGTCGACCATGAGGCGATATTTTTCGTTTAAGTCTTAAAAAGACGTTTCAGCCGAGTGCAAAACTCGTCATTCACAAGTTTCCTGTGGTGATTCAGATCTGAAGAAGTTTAATACTTCTATCAGAAGTGATACTTTCGTATCAGAAGTGAAAAGTTTGAATTGGAACACCCCTAGAAAACACAAGACAATAGAATATACTTCAACTAGCTAGTTTTATTAAGTATAATACTCAGTTTAACTTGGAGATTAAAAAAAAAAAAAAAAGAGCGATAGCTTATATTGAAACTACTTGTTAGTTGGGTGACTCATACGTCAAGGTAGGTGTATTTTTTTTTTTAATTAAAAAAAAAAAGGTATACCAAAAAGCATGCATGTAAAGAAGTTATAAGACTCAAAAGTGCTGAATCTTGTGAGAATAATTTGTTTCTTCCAATAATAAGCTTTTTATTTTGAGCATGATCATGTTACATAACAGTTTCTTCACCCTTTCATGAGCCATAACTGTCGTGGGTTCATTGTTATAGCAGTGTTAGTGTATCGATTTCTCTTGCATTTATTTGTTGTTTTTCAGACACAACAAACTTGCATCTTAAACAGCTCGTGCTCATGGCTCTCAATATAATATGAATCATGCGTCTTAGGTGGGAAGATTCCCTCTGATTATTATAAGCAGAGCAGAGGAAAGCAGAGAAGATGCTGGAGTGTAGGTTTTATGAGATTCAGTTTTCTGAAACCAGCTGAAGATCCAGATCAAACAAGAGCAGATGCATGATAAAAAAGACAAACAGGTAGATGGAGAACAGGCGCTGAGTGAAAATCATTTCACTCATGACTGAATAAAACAAACCATTGAGTCATTAGAATATCAGACACTTTTAAGATTTAGCAGGTTGGTCTTTTTGTTTAGTTGATTTCAGTTTTCCTGACACGTGTTTGTAACTGAGACTCTTTCATGGCTCCTTTTTCAGCTGTGGTCGTTCTGACAGTCATTGTACTGCAACACCCAACGTGTTCCCTCCCATGACTGCTTCCTCTTCTCAGTTTAACACAGAGAGTGTTAAAGAGCTGCAGTGTGTGAACATGTTTTCATGTTGGTGTAAAGTTAAGTTGGTCTTAGTAAAAACATTTTAGAATATTAAAAAAGTGAACCTTTTTTGTGTGTAGGGAGATATGAGGTTTTTTTGTATGTAAATAGGAAGAATAAACAGTAGATTGTATCTGGAAAGCTTGAAACAAGACTCCAAATGTATGTTTTTAAGGTCAATGTTGGCTATCTGATGATATGAGTGTGTTTGTTATTCCACAGGTGTGTGTGTGTCACAGTCTAATTTTGCTCGTCAGTTGGGACTAGCTACTTTTACTCTGATCTACTTTCACACATCTGAAGACCAATCACTTAGAGAGTGTTTGTCTGCATGCATGTGTGTGTGTGTGTGTTTTTGTCTGTGTATGCATGCTCACTTTCAGTTTTGACACACTATCCCCCTTTGGGCTTGGTTGTCCTTGTCTTTGACATTTCTGGTAACCGTGCCCTCGTTGCCACAGAAAGATCTTGGAGACGTTGTGAGAAGGCCGACTGATGTGGGTCAGACTTGTTTGACAAACAAATGACAAACACACAAGCAGAGGAAGAGTAAACGAAAGCACCAAGTCAGTGAACTGTGGTGACTCCCTCCTCGGATTGATGTAGTAATCTGAAATCTTCATGTGAATCCAAATAATCTATCAAGCTTGTTGAAGTTGAACTCAAACATTTAGCGCTGCAGTGAAGCTTTGTGTCTTTGCAAATCAACTTCAACATTGTTAAAGTACTTTTTGGTTTATTCTGCTGTTACTTGAGAAGAAGTTATAGATCATAGCTTGGTAATAGAAGGCTAAGGGTTCACCAAAGAGGTTATAATTCATCTGAAGTGGGTGGTTTCCAAAGTCTTCCATGGGGAATATGAAGCTCTGTTTTGTTTTCAAAGGCCTTGACCTTTAACACAGCCATTAAGTTGCTCAGTCATAACTTTTTCTTATTTAAAACGGCTTTAGATCAAGCAGAACTCTTCCACTTTGTTCATTCATGCTTGTTTGTCGGGTGATGAGGATAGAGATGTTAGTTTTACAGTATGTCATCTCATTAAACCAATGTCTTGTTGGCTGTTGACAGTTTTGCTCTGTTGTAACACATTAATAGGTGCTAACTCATTGTGAATCTGTGTCAGTCCCGGAGAGAACCATCGCCTATACTTAACTCTGTCAATAGCTGCCTCCCTCACACAGAGGAAATGGTTCATTGTGCCTGTGGCTGCTGTATCGGTGGGCACCACCAGCAGCCACTCTTGCCGGTTGCACGGCATCGATAAAGCCTGCAGGAGCAGGATCTGACAGTTTCTGGGAAGCCCGGGTAACCCAGGTTTAGTAAATCAATGGAAGTCCATCAGATGTTGAAGCTACACTGTACGCTGTTGTATTGACTAAAGTTAGATGGAAAAAGTACATCAAACCATTTGCTGGTATACAGTACAGATGGTCTAAGTCCATTATAGATGACAAACACATTAAAGCTCTTGTGAGGAGTTTTTAACCGGTTTTGAAACAGACTGAAACCATCGGTAGTGCCTTGTTATGAACTGCCAAAGCAAATAGGATCATAAGCAGAAGATTACACGTCTCTTTTGTTGTTTTAGTGTCATGTGTGGAGGAATGTCCACAGGGGGCGCCAAACTCCACACAAACAGATATTTCCTACAGGAGCTTTAATTTGATGAATGGTGTTGCAATTTATAGACAAGTAGGATTATATGAAGAGATTTATATACAGAGAGTTTTGATTTCCAGTTTCTTGAAAATGCTGTATCGTTAAGCTTTGCAACTTTTAAGCTAACAAGACATCATATCAAGAAAGTTTATTTGTGCACCGTCACCTGGTGAAGGGTCTGATACTGTTAATGGAACCTTGTAAAAGCAAAACAAAAAATTAAAAAGAAAGTGTATTAGTCCGGGTCTGTGCAAATCTACGGGAGTTTTAGAGTAGAAGCCAAAGGTTCCTCCCACATGACGCTCTCTGCAGTATCACCTCTCTCTACTCTGCTTATCCTTTTGTTAATTACTCACCTTCTCTACACCTTCGCTTCACTTTTTATTTGTTGTTTGAAATGTAGGTGATCTGCAAATTGAACCTGATCAGAAGCACTCGGGGCAATTTGACTCGATGACTCGATGAGCTAAATATCTACAGTAAAACGTGAGTCATGGTGTGTAGGTGGGATGGCCCACCTGGATTACTAACTGTTGGGGGAGAGCTGCTGCTGCTGCTGCTGCTGTGGTGGTCGCTTTGTAAAAAGTACTATGATATAATTTCTAGGACAAAGAGTGATTCAGTTTAGAGGTGGTCAAAATTTCACAGACTGAAGACTGATGTTGAATCTATTTGTGCTGAAATAGGAACGGGTACAGTCATATTATCAGGACTGAATATACAGTATACACAGCCAGTTCTCCTTCTCAAGACCTCACACACTGTAGCTCGGTCAGCTTGCCAACTCATCAGGATATAAAGCTGAAGATTTTGTGTCGCCCAATTTGTTACAGGGACTGTGAGGAGGTTTGAAAATTAGATTATTTCTTAATGCTAACTCCTAGCTTCCCTTGCTTTAGTGGTGAGAGGAGAGATCTGTGTTTTTCTCTGCTGAGAATGATTTCTGTAGTTTATTTAGTTGTAATAGTGGAAACAGGAGCTGGACTTCCTGAGAGAAAAGGGTCAGAAAAAAGGAAGAAAGCTAAATGGAGGAGTGATAGTGCATGGGCTAAAGGCTAAAACACGAGCTAAGTTGTTTGTGATAATGTACGTTCTAGCCCACATGTTGCAGTTAAATTGAGCTGTTTAAACCTGGAAGTCTATCAATAAAATGAAAAGCCAGGTTATGTTTGCTCTGCTTGGTGAAGTTGGAGTTGGTAGATGAGCACTTATAGGACATAGCCAGGTTTACGCAAGATGTCTCTTCTTATGGTTTCTCTTCAAGTCACTTCAAAGGCAGCCAAGGTGATCTGTATTTATGAAATGATAAAATCAAAAAAGCCACACACCCCCCCCCCCCCCCTTGACTTGTTGAAAGCCACAGCTGTGCATCACGGGGCTGTGTAATGTTGAATGAGCCAAGTTTGCGGTGTAGTAACTGTGACAGAGGACGGGGCAGAGACACACGGTGGGCAGGAAAAGCAACACTTCTGCAGAAAACAAACCAAACGTGACACCTTCTTCAGAGTTGGTACAAAAGGTGTTCATAAGACATGTTTTTAAGTTCTTGAGGGTGCAACCGTGTTAAAAAAACCCTGTAACTAACCTTCCTTTGTCGTCTTCATGAGTTTGCTCTCTTGCTCTACTCCATGTCTATGTAACTTGAACACCTTGCCTTGTAAAAAGCCATAAAAAGTAAGTTTGTATTTGTATATCTAGAAATTCTGTTTCCATTACAGCCATCTGTGCTGCTGTATTTATAGGGATGGATGTTGCAAATGAATTATTCTTAACTTGTGAAGTCCAGAGCTGCAGAGCTGCTAAGATTGTCTTTTGCAAAAAATGGAGTCATAAGCAACAGTAAGAAGTAATGTGTTGATTTGAGTTTATGATGCGTTATCATCACAACTTCATGGTAGAAACAGTAATTGGTTTTCAAAATATATTTTTGAAGTATGTAGAGTGTAATCTGTGTTTGGACCCTCAGTCTGTGAGGTGTTTGTTTCTGTGGAACGTCTCAGTTTCAGCCAACATCGCACACTGATTGCAAAATCAAAATCACAGATCTCAGAGTTGCTCCATTTCTGTGTGTGATGGGGACCAGCTAACTATGTCAGTGTTGCTCCTGAGATGCTTTAACCCATTCATTATAGTAACCTAGCAACAGGGACAGGAGCTGACAGGAGTGCAGTGATCCCAGACCTCTTTTTTCTGTCTCCCCCTCCATCTGTATGTCTCTGTCTTTATTTGACTTTCCGCTTTTGAGTCTCGATCCCCATGTCACTTCTCTGGATCTTCCTCTCTCATCCGTCATCTGTTCCTCTGCTTTTTTAGTCTCTCTTTAACTCCAGCAGGCAGTCTGTCTTCGTCTCCTGTTCAGCCCTCATTAGTTTCACTTTTACTGCTGCCTGTCCTGTTCTTTTGACATCAGCGAATACGATACGGTTTAGTGTGAGAATTGAGCGCCTTGTTGCTAAAAGAAGCAAGTTTTCATCTTGATGGATGAACTTAACTGCCCTCTTCTGTTTTCCCATTAAAGGCCTTTACATCATCAAACTAAGACTAAGGAAATATCACAAAACGAAAAGAAAGGACTCTGGAGGTTTTTGATCTACAAGGTATCACTCACGCCTTCTTTTCTCTCCTGTCTCGACTCCTGCAATGCCCTTTTCACTTGCCAAACGGCCCTGGCACGTCTACAAAATGCAGAAGAGTCTTTAGAAGGACGGGCTGTATCGCTCTTATTTTAGCCGTGCTGCTTTGGCTGCCAATGAAGTTCACAATCGATTTTTTGAGATCTTTTTCATCAGTTACAACAAGCGCATCGTGGCAAAGTTCCTGCCACTTAAGACCTCCAATCAGACCTCAGCTCAACTCATGCAAAACTAAAGGTGACTGTTTAAACAAGGGTTTAAAACTGGCTAATGCTGGATTACTTTTGGTTTGCAAGGTTTTTGTGCGCTGATTTTACTCATATGCAAAATATTTTCTCTTGGAGGCTTTTGGATATCATGGATTAAATTTGATGTAAAGAACATTTTAACAGAAGATGATGCATAATTGTACTTCTTCCAAGTATAGGTGCTGTTTTTGTACCTTAGTGTTGTGTGCTTTATGAAGTTGAAGAATGCTTGGGTATGTTTTCAGGCATACCCTGCCAGGCAGTGCTGGTCTGTAACCAAGCACTGAGTGATTAAGTTGTTGTCTTGCTCTGGAACAGTTCACACAAACATGGTCTTGTGGTCTTTTACTGGTGCCCTCTGCTGAGCCAGTCTCATTTACAGAGTCAGCACACTCACCACATAAACTGCCTCCTACTACTCGGCCAACAAGTTTGAAATGTTTTTCACAGAGTTTGTTTATCACAGTGAAAATAATCTGTTTGTTGCTAGAAGTTACAAAATGCATTCCTTATTTTAAATATATACACTGAGAGGCTGAGGTTGGGCTTAGTATGTGTCTAAAACCCTTAATTGAAAACTCAATTATATCTGAAAAAAACAGGTTTTAGTTTTGAACAAATGATATTTAACAGTCTAACTTCTGACTTCACCACTGTTCATCCACACCAAACAAAAAGTTACTGGTGATTTAGAAAGAATCCTTTTGATATTCATGCAATCGACCATTCACCAATCAACGTGTTCCCAAAATTAAGCGTTACCTTGAACAAGCACGAACAAATTAGCACAACAAATGATCTACAAACGATACCACACCCAAACCCTGAAATATATTAAATAAACTGTGAATTAACTCATTCATGACTCTTACACTCTGACTGTCCAGCCCAGACTGTCCAGAGCTTGGGCAGACCTTGGTGTTTGAGGTTCGTTCAAGTGGCAACCTCTGGTCTAAAATATGAGACCATTTAGAAATGCTGACATCTGCAATTCAGCTTGAGTCCACTATCAACCAGTTAAGAGAGATCCTGTGCGTGATGACATCATCATTTCAGCAAGTCTTGTAAATATCACGTTAAGATCTTGTGCTATTTCTGGTACAGAGCATTTTGAGCATTTTACTAAAAAGAATTACTGCAACATATGAATGTGTTGAGGTTTTAAAAGTCTGCATATGTTAAGTCTGAACACCCAGCATTGGTACTTTATATCTGTGTTTAAAATATGGTAAACAGAAAAGACTCTTGAGGGGAAAATAAACTCACTCTGGCTCATTCAGGAATTTTAATGTATAGCTGAAACCAGTAGTGGGAACATTTACAAGCACAACCTTCATCGAAGCGACTTGATGCATCAAATCAGACTCGTAGTATCGTTCCTACATTTACTTCTCGTTGCCAAACAATGAACACCATCTTCGTAACTTATATTTAGTTCATTATTTCATTTTCAAACTGCAGCTTTTTCCGAGCTCTCCACTCTCACCTCTGTCCTCTCTCACCCACACTCTCCCTTTCTCTCTGCCTCTCCACTCTTCTCTCTCTAAATTAACGAGTGAATCAGTCGATTGGATGAAACCGCAGGTTGAGGACGCCGAGCACCCTTCAGCAAATTAAATACAGCCGATAGTCATATATCCATAAGTTATGAACTCCAGCTCGGCTATTTCTCTAACTTCTTCTCTCCTACCCTCGGTTATTTTTCTTGCTGTCTGGGCCAAAACAGCAGGTAGTGTTTGCGGGGGAGTTAAGAGAGAGAAAGTGGCAGTGGAGGGGGAGGGAGTGAGGGAGTGAGGGAGGAGGAAAGTTGATGTCCTATGCTGGAGATTACAGGTTTTGTGTGTGCTAGAGTGTGTTTGTGTGTCCTTCGCTGGACATGCTCAGGTCACACTGTGGAGGTAGATGTACTTCTGCTATGAGAGGAAATTGAGTGCCCTCCACATGCACTTACAAACACACACATACGCACACACACAAAACAGACGGTGAAAGGGAGAGACAGACGTTGTTGGT
The DNA here is from genome assembly GCA_008086565.1 of Thalassoma bifasciatum. NCBI lineage: Eukaryota > Metazoa > Chordata > Actinopteri > Labriformes > Labridae > Thalassoma > Thalassoma bifasciatum. The sequence continues at coordinate 735,214 of RPOG01000036.1, read as the reverse complement.
GCAAAGATTACCACTACAGATGTCTTTCATTTTTTATAATCAATCTTCTCCAGATTTGTGTTTTCCTCAAATTATGGATTTTTCCTTGATGTTCAACCTTGATGCCTATTTGAGTTTTTCCCTGAATATGCTTTACAGTTATCCAAACCCTGACACCTGAGATGAGCTGATGCTTCAGTTTAAAATGTCTGACAAAAGGAATTCAGTTCCTGCACCTGTACCTTCACCGTCCACCCTTAAAATGAAGGCACACGTACCTTCATTTCCTCACAACACCTGGCTGCTAGAAGCTTTACCCACGCAGATAATAACTGGAAGCTCTGAAATATACGCTTCAGTGACCAGGCAGTACACTGTGATTGGTTCAGTGAGAGCAAAAAAGACTCACTGAACGTCCAGCAACCCAGTAGTAGACTAAACTTACTCTGGGCAGCTCTTTGAGTGTGAAATTCAGACCAAAATCAAGTTTGCTGTGCAATGAAGCAGAGATAAATATAAAGCCTGTTGGCGACAGAGAGTGATAAAAGGAGGAGGTATGGGAATGAAAATTGACAGAAAACAGACAGCTGAATGAAGTAGACAGAGAGTGGGATGGAAGGAGAAAGTCTGAGAGACAGACAGGCGGACAGGCTGTGACGGACAGATATCTAAAGAAGGAGATGGAGTGAATGAAAGACAGTGAATGAGAGAGAGAGGAGAGGAGAGATGGAGTGAATGGGAGAGAAGATAAGGGTGGAGGTGTGAGCTGGACCATATAAAATCATTTTGTGCCAGATTTCCTTCACTGTGCTGGCACAGAGCTGAAACTGAAATCGAACGGAGGGCGCAGGCAGCCAGACTGTGGTGTCTCCTGTTTTTCTAATTGAATGTAACATGGTATACTGTCGACAGAAGGTAACATACTGTAAGAGACATCCTCAGGCCAACAGCACCACGAGGTGATGTCTTCAGTTCTGCTCTGAGAGTGAAACTGCCTGATTGATGTGAGTCCAGGAAACTCAACTGCTGAGGTTGAGGGGCGTTAGAAATAAAATTCAGCAATCATCTCTGACAATATAATCCTACCTTTTTCCATCGCTTCAGCTCTCATGACCCTGTATTAATATTTTTGCCTTAATCAAGGGAATAATCCTAAATGTTAAGTCATAGTACTGGAGCATAAATTAGAATAATGAGATGAAAAGTTTAAGTTTTTAGATAGTGAGTCCAAATATGAGATAAAGGTCAATAATCTAAATGATCAAATATGAGGCATGACTTTTAAGTGTGTGATGTCCATCTCATTATTAAATTTTCATCTCATAATTTCTACTTTTTATCTCAAAATTCAATTTTCTTGTTCCAAAATGATACTTTCAGTCCATTTTCTTAGCTTTTTATCTTGTAATTTTGTGTCTTCTTCTCTAATTGAGACTTTTGAGATTAAAATTTCAACTTTTTATCTTCCTTATGATTTTTTCCTTTAAGCTTTAATTGAATCTTTTTATACACAAAAGGTTGACTGTTTAGCTTGAATTCTGATGTTATGTCATTATTTCACAACACAAGCTCATAATTTTTTATTTTTGCAAAGTAGTAATTTTTTATCTCATTAAAAAAGGCTTCTAACTGTATAATTATAACATTTAAGCTCATAATTTTGGCTTTTCTTACTTGATCTGGATATTTTAGCTCAACATTTTTGACTTTTTTAGCTTCAGTTCTGACACTTATCCAATCACCTCAAATTTTTAACATTGTCACAACCTTTTCATCATTTAATTCTGACTTTATGTCCCAATATTTCACATTTATAGATCATAATTTTCACTTTTTTATCTTAGCTTATTTTTATCTCATAATTACAACTTACCATCTCATAACTTTGTCTTTTTTTCTTGAAGCCCAACATTTTTATTGCACAAATGTTACTTTTTTGTGTTTGACTCCTACTTTTATCTTTTCATTTATGAATTACTTCCTCAAAATTTTGGCTTTAAGCAAAAATTTTAGTATAATGATTCAAAATTTTAGGGTTTTTGTCACTTAAGTCAAATATGCCCATTTTCTGATTAACTTGGTAGAAATAGGCTTTAATATCATCTTGTCTTAAGAGCATTGGGCAGACAAATACTTGAAAAGAAAGAGAGACATGAGACAAACAGATAGAGATTTACAGAGCATAGCGGAAAAAAAAAATCAATAAAGACTTATGCCAGTATTTATGTTAGAGAAGGACTAATAATAGTAACAGCTGTAATAATAAAGCTTGACTCATCATGAAAATGATGAAAGTTGGAGTCAGGCAGGCCGGTGGCAGCAGGCAGTTGAAATAAAGTAAGAGAGCGTGAAAACTCCAGGGAAGACACAGGAAATGAATTCATATAAACACACCAAGAAGTCCCACAGCAATTTAAACCTATAGCTGCATAACCAGGAGGCTGAGCCGAGGCCAGCCTGAACATGCCCTGACATCAAGCTTCTCTCTAAAGGAGACCACAAGTCTACTCTTGGAAAACGAGAGGGTGTCTGACTCCTGGAGCCAAACATGAGGGTGTATTTCCAGGAGAGAAGCCCTGACTCTCATACGACTGCTGTAAACTCTGCGCCTGTAACCGGAACTGCCTCCTGAACTCACTTACTGTTTGATTCCCATTGGGCGCAGGTTTACAGCTCTGAAAGCACTGTCCCACTTGTGTTATACATGAGTATTGTTGTTTTCTCTTTTTCCTTCCTCTATCTGTGTAGCATGACTCTGAAAGTATATTCCCCCGTCAGATCCATGCAGAGGTCAGACACCTTTTGAGCACGATTACAGTCTGATCCTGCAGAAGAAAATCTGTGTTCTTCCCACAAAAGTTTTACAGTAAGAAGGAAGAAGCCAGATCATCATCCATGCTTAGATAACTCACAAATCAGTCGTGAACATACTGTCTGCGTGAGCTCACAGTCGTGCGTAACACCTTCAGAGTGTGGCTTGAGCTGAGTGAAGGAAAGGGCTGAGAGTCTGTGCGCCGTGATGGACTATTCTCAGTCACAAAAACATGAAAAAAAAAACAGGGAAAACCCACAGGAGTAATAAAAGCTGAGAAATCAAATGATAGTAATTCATCGTGAGCGATCTTTTGACTTCTCGTTTCAACAGATTCCTGTGAAAGTGTAATTGATTGTTTTGTTTTGTTTACACCGCCTGTTACATGTCCTACGATCAGCACCATCCGCAGGTCACAGTTTGCCTGCCAAGCGAACGAGCTGTATCAACATGAAAAATTATAGATGTAGAGCTGGAGGAGGAGAAAAGAGAAGAAGAAGAAAAAGAGAGGATTGAGTGATGGAAGAGATAGAAAAAGAGGAGGAGTGATATGGGTGTGCTGACTCACTCTGACCCTTCTCCCTGCTTCACCAGCAGCATCGTGGGTATTTATACATCGGCGTAGGCTGTTCAGCCCCCTTATATAAGCCCTTATACACACACACACACACACACACACACACACACACACACACACACACACACAGAAGGGGAGGTGCCCTAGGTGAATGGCATGTTTTGTTCAGATTATTGACTTTCTTCCTCTTACTTTTCCTCTCTATCATCTGGCTCTTCCTCCTCTTGTTGCTCCGGCTCCTTCTTTGAGTCTTTCACCTCACTCAGCTGGATGCCTCCTGTTCTTCTAGACCGTAGGAAGAGCAAGAAACAGAAAGAGACGCAGCAGTCTGGCCCGCACAGACCTCACTCTGCGCTGTTTTAACACCGTGCCAGCTTCTCTGCTGGGCGGTGGTCAGAGTGAAGATCTAATGGAGATGTTTCAGTCGTCAGCCAGCTAACCTGCCGATACTCAGAGCTCTGTGGTATCAGATTGTCATCTGTTGTCTCAGTTAGCAAGAAAACAGCTTATCATGTCAAGAAGAAGCTCAACTAGGAAACACAGGATGTATGTGTGAGTGAGAACACTCTACTACAACTATAGATTAATAAATGTGACTAACAACAGCGCTCTATCACGCTGTGTGTTGAAGCAGGCCTCTGAAAATGACAGTATCTAAATCTGGGACATCACTGTACAGTGTGTCACTGTCTCTCTCTCTCCCTCTCCCTCCCTCACACACACACACACACACACACACACACACACACACACACACACACACACACTCACACACACACACACAAAGGCTGACAACTCATTAGAAGGAAACAGATATGTACAACATCACTGTTCTGCCAACATTTCATGACAAGAATATTCTGGTTCACAGAGGGAGGGAAGTAGAGTAGAGAGGAAAGAGGAGAGTAGCATGGCGTGAAACGGAGAAACAGTCGTCCTGGTGGGAGGGACGCTTTGGCGGCTCAGATTAGCTTAGAGGAGCGCAGCGTAGCTCATGGTGAAATGAAAGATAGCTAGTGTTTCTGTGAGCGAGGGCTGGACAATTAACTGCAAAGTGGATTAAATCAACACAAATGTTCTTCTGCAATTGGTGTAAAGTGGCAGAAACAGCAAGAAGGAGACAAAAACATCAGTTTAAGGTGGAAAAAATGGTCAAAAAGCAGCAAAAGTTAGTAAAGGGGACGAAAATAAGGAGAATGCTCGGAAAAGTTAAGCATATAATGTTCCAAATGCAGCAAATAAGAGTAAAAAGGGCAGGAAATGGGCAAAAAGCAGTCACAAGTAGCAAAAATGGTGTTGAAAGAAATGAGCAAACTTTGCAGAAGCCTAACATTTCTGTTGAAGTTATCCTTCTTTATTGATCTTATGTAATATTCAATTTTTCTAAGATGCTGAATTTTGGGTTTTCACTTTATGTAAGACATAAACATCAACATTTTAAGAAATTAAGGCTTGAAATAATTCACTCTATGTTTAATAAGTCTTTATAATATCTGGGTTTCACTTTTTGAAATGAGTGCCCAAAAAATATTGAATTTTTTGTGTGATGTTTTAATTATTTTAGATGCACCAGTACATATAAAAAAGTTAATGCCCCTCATATTCTTTTTATTCAAGATGAGATCATAGTAAATATGGCAAGTGATATCAAATTTGCCATAAAGACCAAAATAGCTCTTCTTCATCAAAAGATAAGTATTCCTAGTTTTATTTTTATTTATTTATTTTTTTTATCTAATATGGAGGGTTTTTTTTTAAACAAACAGGGGTTTGTTGCTTGGGTTTGCTTGACAACAAATAAGAAAGGATTGCAAATAATTGATGATTGCAAAATAAATTGTGATTGCAGTACAGGAAAAAATGATCACAATTAGATTATTTCTGCAAATTGTCCAGCCCTAGTGGTAAATTTCAGTTGTGCAGACTGAGGAAAAGCCAGAGCTAGTGCTGTAATCTGATTGGCCACTTTGGAGCCCTAATACATATTTGACTAATTACCTAATCAGAGCTAGAACAGTCCTCCTAAAGATTCTTCAATAAATCAAATTCTTTTCTCCTGCAGCTTCTATCTAACTGAACATATGTGACCCTGTAATACAGAGAACATGTTTGTATGCTGTTACTCGCTCTTTCTTGGGGGAGAAATGTGAAAATCAATGCTTTTGGGACACCAGAAGAACATGTAAACACTTGCAGAACTCTAATAATAGTCCCAAAACTTCAAAGTTTGACAGGCTTGCGGCTAAAGATGCTTTTATCTGCAGGAACTAGAAAAACAGGAAAGCTCACGTAGGATGGATGAGAGTAAATCTTGTGTTTAAAGTGTTTTTGATCAGCAGTCAAACTGTTGATGGTGAAAAGAGGAGCTCTTTGTTGGCTGAGGGAAGATTCCTGAGGTGCTAACTGCTGTGTGTAGTGTAATTTAACACCCCGCGAGTGCTACAGGTAGACTCTACAGGTACATCACTGCCTACAGCTGCAGTAACATGAGCTCAGGTCACAGCGGCAGTTATGTAAGAGCTGATAAAAGAGAGAGAGAAACAGATAAAGACACGAGAAAAGAATTACGGTGCGGAGGAATTGCACGTGTTAGTATGTGTATTAAATGATCCTGTGTGTGTGTACATGTGTATTTGTCTCCCATGGATGTTTAATGTGTACTATGAATAATAAAGACACACAGGCAGGGTGCCAGATACGCAGCAGTCAGACTGAGAGGAAAGTGCACAGAGGGCACCGACAGGGGCAGAGGGAAGCAGAGGAGGAAGAGCAGGTCGGTGAGAGACTCAGACAGAAAGAAGCTCCACCTAATAGACCGTTTGATTCATGCAAACTGAAGAAGACGAAGAAGACACCACTACCTGCTCTGGTTGCTCACTAAATAAGGGGTCGGGACGTTTTCTGTCATGTTTTCAATCTCATTTTGTCCCCGAGGGAAAATAATGAAACACTATAAAGACAAGAGAGAGACAGAGAGAGGGTGGGACGCAGAAAACAGGAACAACAGGCATGCAGGCATTCACTGACATATGACTGAACAGGAGTGTTTTAGGCGTGGTCCTTTTGCCCATCTTGATCTTCAACAACAATATATGCATTGAAATGGTTTCACAGGTTCCTCTGAGCATGCCCGGGACAGAGGCAGAAAACAGAAGTCCAAAAATGACATAACACTGTCTGTGTGCAGATCAGTGAGTGGCCCTGAGAGCTCATTGTGCAGCTTTTAGACAGAACAAAATGTGCGGCAACTGGGAATGAAGGCTGCAAAACAAGAACGAGCAGAAATCCAGGAGACTTAATCAGTTACTTCATTAATATAGGGCTGAATCATGATGTTATGGCTTATCAGGTCGAGACTATTCATTATTAAGAGACTTAACTTAATCCACATATGAGCAAACAGTATTTTTAGCAGAGGTATTAAGTATCAGTGCTAGATGTTCGGACTAAATATGCAGATTTTCACACCCTCACATATTCATATGTTGCAAAAATCCCTGAATATGTCTTTAAACAAGACACTTTGTTCCAAAAAAAAGAAGAAGCACAAGCTCTTCACAAGACTTGCTGAAATGAATTAGGTGATCACAAAAGGAACCCCCTTACTTGCTCATGATAAATTGAAGGGGCAGACCTCAAACACCAAGGTCTGCCAATAGTTTAGCCCCTTACAGGCCTCCACGGGGGTGGCCAATCATTGTGAAGGGGGTCTGTGGCCTTATAGAGACAGTAGCTAAAATAAAACATTTCAGACAGAGGCTGAAATAAACACAAGTGTCAGAAAAATTTGGAAAATGAACACGAATGCAATGATAATTTTTGTTTTTACTGTTTCCACTTCTATATGTGTACTTTCCTACTTCACCTACAACATAATTTCCCATAATCACATACATATTTACAGAATATCATTTACAAACCAAATGTACAAATAAGTGCATTTTGCAATGGGAAAAGTTGATGTTGAGCAAAATTAAGTTCAGATGATACTGTTGGTGCAGCCTTGGGACACAACTGAAAGTCCTCACTTGGCCCCTTGTAAAAATAAATTGCCCACCCTTGATGTAGAGCAACTACATGAGGACCAAATAGACAGAATAAAGATATCTCTATGAATAAAGATCCCCTCGCAGACTGTTATATGCTTTTTGGTTGCATCAATGTAAAATATAGTGTATATAGAGTCAGGCTCGTGCAACCAAAGCCACCAGTCCACCTGACCAGTATGTTTCTGGGCTGTGTGAGGAAGCTGCAGTACCCACAGGGCAAACATGCAAACTCCATGTGGAAAGCCACCTGCCCTGCAACAGTGTTAACCACTGCACCACCGTGCAGAGTGCTCTTCACACCTATAACCAACAAATCAGCAGAGTGTGGCGGTCCAGCGTTTCACCTCTCTTGATTGTGAGACCTTTCCCCCTCCGTTCTTTGTAGATATACCACTGAAACCATTTCATTTCTGTGATGGAGTGTGTGCTGTGAGTTTTGAGTGAATGCAGGATGCATGTAAAGTGGTTAAAAGGAAAAAATAGTGCCATGCTATATTTTTCTACAGGTGTGTTATTTAGTTTGAGGCCTGAGGGTCAAACCAAGAGCTGGATGGGGCACCATGCTATCTGTGTCATAGATATGTGTGTGTGTTTGTGTGTGTGTGTGTTCAGCAGATGCAATTCTCAAAAAGAGCAGCTGCCTTAAAGCAATATGTGCACACAGCATTCACCATTTCTATCTCTACCTCCATCCTGCACCTTCACGCTGTGTATTCAATCTGCAATATCATTGGAATGCGTGGGTGGTTTGTGTGTGTGTGTGTGTGTGTGTATGTGAGCGTGTGTGTGTGTGATATCATCGCAGTGCGTGGGTGGTGTGACCAAAGAGAAGATATTGCGTGGGAGTGAAGTACCATTGAGGTGCACATGATTTTAGCGTGTGCATGTGTCTTTGTATTAATTATAACCTCAGTGATTCGCAGCAGGTTTGAGGACAGAGGAACATTATGAAGGATATGATAAAATCACTGTTCTCCAAATATGTAAATGAGGCAGTGGAGAGCACTGATGTGGTCATGATACTAATGGTGCTGAGAAAAATATCTGACTGTTTCTTTCAGACTGCGTTCTCAGATCCCTCTCTGTCGATTTGGCTTCACTCTGACTTGCAGATATCGACGCATGGAAAATGTTTTTCTGCTGCAAATACTTTTAAAGATGCAGCCTTGATTGTTTGCCCTATATTTAGGTTCTCATGATGCAACACAGATTTGGTAAATACTGCTCCTGCACCTGCTCTTATCAGACTTTTCGACATCTAAAAACTCTATCTGCTCTCTCAAGCTTGTTGCAGTTTATCAAGGGTGATCGAAATGTCTATTTTTGCTGAAACAAAACAAAACAAGAAAAATAATTTTACTTTGAAATTGGACAAAAAGGAACCGGTCCTCCTTTATGAGAAGCTGTTAAAAAAGGCTTAATATTAATCAGTCACCGTGATTATTTCTCTGCCAATCATCTGATTGATTCATTCATTAGAAAGCAGATTAAATGAGCCAAAGCTGAATAAGATGATTCAAACATGCTTTCAGTGCTCGCACTGTAACCTGTTGTGGCTGCTGCTATCATCACTGCATCTCCTGCTCAGACATACACACACCTTTTAAACGTACAATCATGTGTACTGAGCATGTATGTGTGAGTGTGTGAGTGTGTATGTGTGTGAGAGAGATATTTTTAGCCTTCCTGTTGGTTGTGCCTGTCAGTGGAGCTGACATTGATCGTTGCAGACCTGAAAAGTGCGACCCTGTTCTGCTTTTCATCTCATTTAGATCCTCATGTTCAGCATTTCAAATCTGAAAAACTCAACCTGTGAAAATATCAATTTTGATTCTGTTAATGCTAACTTTACGATCTCATGAAGCTCTGTTAATGAGAAGTCATCCTGTGTAAAGTGTAACATAAATACAAGGTTAGATTTTCCTTCATTTACAGCATATTTGAAGCAGCTTTAAGCCGAGCGGCTGACAGTGAGTCAGGAGAGACAATAAGAGAGAGAGTGGGTGTTAAGACACAAGCAGCACCTCTCTGTACATTTATCACCACGAGAGCTTTTCAGAGGTTAAATAAGTGCTGCTTCAACAGCTCGGAGACAGAAAATAACTGCTTTTCCCAGCGGGCTGAAATGTCATCTTATTCTGCTTCAGATTCACATTTATAACATTAAATTGAGCTTAAATTTCCCAAATGGAGCACCCAAGGGAAACTGACAGGCTGAGATGTAAATACAACTCTGAGTGTGCTTTAAATAAGTTTACATGACATCTAAAGAAACCAAAACCAATGATCTCACCACACACACAAAAAAAGCTTGAGTTTATTTTTCCATGTGCTGATATCTTTGAGGCTTCTTATAACTTTATTATCTCTCTCTTTCTCTCCACAGTGTGTTGTTTCGTGGTTCACAAACGCTGCCATGAGTTTGTCACCTTTTCCTGTCCGGGTGCTGATAAAGGACCTGATTCAGATGTAAGTACAGAAACGTAGAAAGAAGTTGAAGAAAGACAGAGTAGTAAAAGATCTTGCAGATGCTCTGTCACCTGTCAGAACAAGTGTTACGAGTGTTAACACTTCTTGTTTCTCTCCCTCTTTTGGTTTTTCTTTTCCTGTCTCGACTGTAGTTCTGCAGTGTTTGTGTTCCAACTTTTCCCTTCTTATTTCCACTTTGTAGTTTATGATTGAAGTGCATCAAAATGGAGGTAACATTTATCTGCTTTGTGATGAACAATCAGAGTGAATCAGTGAAATCAAACCAAATGAGACCAGTTTGCCTGACACAGATTCAAAAGTCTGGTGTCATCTGTAATAATCCTCTTCACTCCCTCTTCACCATCTCATCTGCTATAACAAGACACATCCAAGTGGTACTTTACCATAATCTCATCCACTTTATTAAGGAGCAGAGAATAAGTGTCTCGCCCTGACTTATATCTATAATACATGAGCACAATCTGGAGTCTATTTTATTAAGACGACAACATGAGTCACTGTTCTTCTCTTAAGAGGCCCTCAGGATGCTAACCTCATCCTCTCACCAGCCCCCGGGGTCTTTAGTTCCTCATCCATGCCCTCGCTCCCTCTGGAGTGCACTTTGTCAGTCTGACAAGTACACTTAGTGAGTCGCCTCCAGAGGAAACACTGGTGCTCTGTGTTTGGCTCCTTCTATTCATTCGTCTCCAGTCAGGGCTGCAAGATGTCAAAGCTGAGAGCTGTGAAATCTGCTGTACAGGAAGCGCCTTTTTAAAACTTTATTTTGGGAAGTTATGACTTTATTTTAGAGTTTAGGGCCGGAGATAGAGGAGGAAACTGGAGGGGCACTGAAAGCTGAAGGTCAGAAGCCTGATGCTTTGAGGTCTACAGCCTCTGTACAGTCAGAGCTGAACCAGTGCTCTGTGAAACACATCTATACTATTTTTTTCCTTTGAGAAGTGAACTGTGTCTGATACACCAGTACAATGACGACCAGTGCCTGTATGCACATCCAGTCATTAAACAAATGGGACCATTAGTCTTCACAAATAATTGGCCATTCAACTAATTGCACCATGAAAGTGAGGCAGGTGCAGAACGTTATATGTCAGGGGGACCTCCTGGAAAACCCCTATTAAACAGATATTAACTGTAAATGCTCACTACACATAAACAGCAATATGTATGATGAGAAGTGAGAGCCAAACTGAGAGATCAAGAAAAAAATACATTTTCGGGGGGTAAAAATAGACATGTAATTACAAGAATACAGAATGAATACAACAGCTGTTATCAGTAAGTCAATCGTTAAAGATAACAAATAGAGAGAAAATAGAACGTTTGGCTAAAGATCTTGAACAGGGTGTATGCGTTTTGTGTTCCTGAGTGCTCAGTAGAAGACCTCAAAAATAAAATAAGCAGTACGAAAGCTGCTTTGAGGAACGAGCACCACAGCAATGCCCCCAGTTTCACGATAAATAACTCTACAGCCAGTTGTTTGATGGACTGCAACATTTCACCACACACATTTTGGAAGAACCCAGATGCATAAAAGCGAAGAGCCAAACAAACTTGCGAAACTGACAGCAGCAAGCCTTTCCAGTTGCATCCTTTAACTCATCTGCTAACTGAAAAATGCAGTGTCTCCTAACCCTGAATTTGCTGTTTAGCTCCACATCGTCATACTTTTCCAAAGGATCTGTTTGATCCCTAAGTATTTGGTCAGACATTAACATATCTTCACAATGTAATTATTTAAACAGCCAAACATGTGTGGTAATCCTGATGTTTGAGCCTGTAAAGGTAGGGTCAACTACTGTTACATGCTGTTGGGGCTTAATGAGGCTCATGTATACTGTTAATCTATTTTATTTTTCACCATTAGTACAAACAGTCCATTTTTATCACAGAAGGCTGGATGCGCATACAGCCCTAGGCCAACAATGTCTTTTTTTAACACCTTTTCTCCTACATGAGGTCATGATTAAGCATTTAAAGAAAGGTTGGTGCATTAATAGTGGTTTCTAAATCTTTATGATTGCAGCAAAAGCTACTCTGCTGTAACAGAAACCGCTCTTGGGTATAACATGATGGAAATTGTCACACAGGATAAAACTTTGACCCTTTTCCTTTGAAGAAAAAGGCTGACATAACACCTTGAAATCATATGGAGAATTGGACATTTTTAGCCAACAGGTCACGTCAAAAAAAAAACGGAGGTGTTCCTCTCTTTCAATGCTTGAAACAACTCTGTGAAACCAGCACGTGTCCAGGTTTCTTGGTCACCCAATCAGCCGTCAGTTTCCACCCCCCTTCCTGCTGCTCTGCCTCTTCCATTTCTATCTTTGGCATACGTTGAACTCTTGTCAGTCGCTGTCTCTCCCTCCCTCTTTATCCACATCCTCTATTTAAATGCCACTACACTCCGGGGGCCCCTGCTCTTAATTACGGGGCCTCGCCATCACCTCCTTGTTATTTCCTTAATGAGTTCGTGCTCTTTGGACCTTTGTGCCTGCACAGTGGGAATGTTGGGAATCTCTGCCCCGAATAACCTGCACCTTTAGATCTAGGAAACACATTGTCTGCTCTTAGATTACAGATTTTAGAACCCAGGTTTCCCTCACCTTATGTAATCTTTCTGCTGTGATGTAAACATATTCATGACAGGAAGAGATAAAGGAATGGTCGATATTTTGGGAAAGGGAGAATACATAACGGAGAGGAAAAGCAGCTATTTGTAGCAGTGTTAAGATTTCACCATGAGGGAGACTTTCTAATAGCAGTGTCAGATCCTTGCAGCTTGACACGCTGTGTTCACCCACGCTCACCTGCATAGAAATACCTTTTCAAACTCTGAGGACAATGCATCGCAGCACCTATAAGCACTTCTACTTCAGTCATTTCCTGCCTGATCAGGCTGCATATTTATGTGTCCTCAACAGCTTTATCTGTCAGATAGTTAATTACAACAATGAATGGTTCAGATGAGTCATTCTGTTTAAAATTCAGTTTTGCCATGTGGGCAAAAGGAACAAAAAATCCTTGGTTTTCTCCTGCTGTTGTTTGCTTCTGCTCAAGATTATGGAAATCCTCCTTTTATATGAAAGGGAATATGAGAAGGAATATCCAATATTCACAGAGACAGATTCTTGGTGTATAGAATATTTTTAGCTAACTAAAGTGCAAAATGTCAGCAGAGATGCTGAAATAGAAATGTCTATAAACTTTAGAAAGTCTCAGAGGAAAAGAGAAGCTTCAGAAGTGAGAAGAAGTCAGTGAGAAGAAAAACAAGGACGGAGGAGGAAGTGATCATGGCTGACAGCAGACAGGCAGTCTGAGTGGATAAAAAGATGGATATATGGATGGATGGATGGATTGATGAAAAGAAAGGTAGCCATAGAGATGGATAGATGGATGGACAAATAATAAATGAAATGATGAATGGATGGTTAGCTGAAGACATAGATGATGGATGGATGGATGAATGAATGAATGGATGGGTGGATGAGTGCATTGGTTGATTGATTGATGGAAGGTTGACTGGATGGGTATCTGTAGGAATAGATGAATGGATGGATGGGTTGACAGATGGAGGGATGGATCAATCAACAGATGGATGGATGAATAATATATGGAATGAAGAATGGATAGGTAGCTGAAGTCATGGATGATGAATGGACGGTTGACTGGATGAGTAACTATGGAGATTGATAAATGGATTGATGTACTGATTGATGGATGGATGCAGGGAGGGATCAATTAACAGATGGATGGGTAGACAGATCGGCCAATAGATAGACAGATAGGTGAATGGATGGATGGACAGATGGATGGATTTATCAGCAGATATTTGCATTAAGGAGAAACGGAATGATGGCTGGATGGGTAGCTAAAGACATGGATGGAACGAGTGATGGGTGGACAGATGAATGGATGGATGTATGAATGGTTGGAGGGATGGATGGAGGGATGGATAAATTTACAGGAAAACTGCAAAAAAAATTGGAACCATTGACTTTATGATGAGCATATTTTTGTTTTTTATGAGTCAGATTTACACTCACTCCATCAGGCAGAAAACGTCTCACACCTTTTCAAAACTCTCTCAACACATCTGAACTTCCTCTTCCTGCATGAAAGTTGTGGCAAATTGAAAATATTTGAATAAGCGGGAAAGAAACTCGATATGGTCTCTGAATTTATGTTCAAGGACTTCATTTATTTCCTGATCCTCCTTAAATTCAATGACAGACTGATCGAAACAGATGAATTATTCAGTGATTGAAATTACATTTCCTCGCAGGTTTTTTTTGAGTTCTCTGAGTCACTAATGTGGGATCAGCAGAACTGGTGAATCTTCTTAAAGGACGTCGTATAGATATAGCGAAGTCTGTAATTGGCAGGAAATAGATTCATTTTACATTACTCATTAAAATTGTCTCACTGCTGTCTGCAAAAATCATCTCATCACTTCAATTTCACCTCTTTTCTTTCCCTGCGTCTCTCTCCTCCTCTCTGTCAGAGATGTATGTTTAAAAGAAGAAGTCTATTATAGATCTGGGTTAATAGACTGGGTTCCCTGTGGGAGAGGTCGAGGGAAAGGATCCTCTAATGAAGCCTACATTTTATGCACACAGTCTGCCAAAGGTATAGAAATGAGTGTTTGTGTGAGAGACATCAAGTCACACACACACATACACACAGAATAAGAAGACTGCTCAGTGCATAGAGGAAAGAAAACAGTGAGATCAGATCTGAGAGGTCTGTTTGTCTCACTGCTCAGAGGGTTTCAGATATATATTTCTCAGAGAGAAATGTAAGTAGAGCCAAGTCAGGAGGATTCCAGCACTTTCTATTCTTGGATCGTCATCACAGATGGGGAAAAACTTGGCTTCCGACCTGAGTTACAAGAAAATATCCTTATCCAGTTCCTGTAGCAGGCAACAGTTTTACAGGCCAAAGCATGCTGGGAACCCATTCTGGAAAAATGTGTCATACCCATATTAGAAGCTAAAGTAGCTTAGCCTAGCATAAAACAGCGTGAAGAGCTCAAACTTAAATTGACACTGCTAACATGGAAACAGAAGCACATGTTTCTGTTTTGGTCTAAATGGGATTGACGTCATACAGCAGACACACCTCGCCACCACAGATTACTTAAAACCAGGCATTGAAAATCAGTGGGCTTTAACTCCGGTAGAGAGAACAGACTTTAAAAAAAATCTTTGTGATTAAGAAAGAAAAGTGAAAATAGTTAATATGTCTTTTGTCTACCCTCAACCTGCTCATCTGCCTCCCTGTCAATCATCATCCTGACTGACGTGATGTGACAGGACGTGTGTTTGTGTATGTTTATATGTGTGTGGGGGGTTGACTGATGTTGGCAGGGGGAATAATGAACATCAGTATTTAGAACCAAAACAAAAGACAAACAACGCAGTGATGAAAAACAGTCAAAACACTTTCTGTGTGTGCGTGTGTGCGCGTGTGTGTGAGAGTGTGTGTTAACACTGACTAATGGGTAGCCCGAGCTCTGACATTATGTGCTGATGTTACGAGCAGGACACCAAAGTAAACAACATACGCCGTGCAAAAACACTCATTAGTCCAGGAGCACCACGCTGTACCATCTGTGTGGAATTCGTGGGGTCTCGTCGAGGAGTACGAAGTGAAACAAAAAGGATGTTACTGTTGGAAAAGTTGGAAAGATGTAGGCAGGCAGAAGAACAAGTCAAGTGTGCACCAACAGGAGTGTGAAAATACAAAACATCTTTTAGTTTATTCATGTTCAACCTTACCAACAACTTGAGGAAGTAAATTTGGGTCATCCATCCTTGGATAGGTCTGTATTTTATTCTTGGTGATACCTCGAGTTTTTTTTTTCTATTTGATTAAAAAACCTCAACTATGATGTGGGATGCTGTTTAAATATGAAGAAGAAGGTTGAAAGTCCTGGAAACAGTTGATTTATTCTAGAATTACCTGGATTGTTTGTGCTCCCCCTGCCTTATGAGTGAATGCAAACAAGTTAAAAGTTATGCACATGTATGTCGGCCCCCTTATCGTCCTGGCAACATTAAGATAAAGTTGAGTTGGGAATTGCCCAATTGAACATAGTAACTCCAGCAATATCTCGAAAAGGTTCATTTTGTCTGACTGTATGTATCCGAAAAGTTTCTTTTTGGTTGACAAATTTGACTCAGATTTTAAGTCCTACCTCACTTCTGTCTCGGCCGTCACTCCAGCCTTCATCAGAGCCGTTAGGACTTCCTGGTTGACGCGTCTTTTAAGAACAGCTGACTGACAATCCTGACAGTAAGGAAGGACTTAACATTGGAGTCAAATTTGTTGGATATTGTAGCTCCAGTTTGTGAAGTGATAATGAAGTGCTACGCCACGATCTGTGGGTGTGTTTGCATTATTCAATGGTATATTTGTCATAACTATTTTTCATAGGAAGGAACCTACAAGACGGGCTCAGAGACTCCTAGAAAGATCCATGGTTGATAACTTCAATTGAGCATGAAGGTTAAAAGTTAAATTGAGATAAAGGAGAGAGGGAAACAGGAGCTTTGTGTATCAGCTCCCAGTCTAAGCCTATAGCATCATAACTACAGTTAGTTCAGACCTGATCCAGCTCTAACCATGGACAGTTTTGAGTCTACTCCTAGAAATAGAGTGGATGTCTTCCCTTTGTACTTTAACCGGTAAATGATCCCAAAGAAGCCTGATAACTAAAGGCCCATTCTACTTTTAGAGACCATAGATCCAATGAGCAGGCTTGATGCTGGGTGCTCAGTGATCTGGAAGGATAATACAGCATGACAACCTTTTTAAGAGAGGATAGTTCATTATCATTAAGAGCTTTATAAGTTAGAAGAAAGATTTCTAACTCTATACTAGATTTTACAACCAGCCAGTGCAGAGACTCTAACATCCAGTGCTCTCTCCTCCTGGTCCTCAGTTTACAGCTCTTAGAATGAAAAAGGAAGGTTATGCCAGGACGTAACCTTTTCAACAGCAGGGTCACAGCTGAAGCTCACAGGAAAAATGTGCAGACTGTATCTAAGTAACGTGTTCATGCACAGTGAGAGCTCGCTGACTGAATTGCTTCAAAAAGATATCTCAAGGTTTCTAACAGATGAGGCTTCTGTTTTCTCTTCTTTCCTTCCTCTATTTTTTTCCCACTTCTTATGCCTAACCAGGTCTCGAATTTCCAAGGTGGATGTATTCATTAGTTTTTTGCATAAAAAAAGCTGGCACTCTCTGTCATCAGCCCTCGTATCACTGGCTGACTGTTGCTCATCACTGCAGCCTCAGCAGCACAGCGCTCCCTTGTTTCTTTTTTCAAAGGAACAAAAACCAGGCAGAAGTGTGCGATGTCCTTGAGAGAGACAAGAACCAGCGGAAAAACAAACACACTCGGAAGAATGCAAACACAGAAACCCACACATGACAGCGACACAACCATTCAGACCTGACATGCACACACTTTAAGGACACCTTAGGGATGCTGGGTTTAATTCAAGCTCTGGCAGCTGAAATTAGATGTTATTTTCCAGGACAGATATGGAGGAGAATGAGACATCAATCAGCTTTTCTGGCTCATTTGAGGAAAAGACAAGGACACTGTTTATAAATTCAGATTTCAGACTGCAGATACATGTTTGGTAACTTTGTGAATCCCTTTGGCTGAAATGTTTGAACTCCTACATTAAAGCAGAGCAGCTCCAGCTCAGCCTGGATCCCTCTCCTGGGCTGAATTGGATGTTGGAGCTTTCGTGGGTTCACGTGGCAGAGTTTTGTGTGTGAATAAGTGCTTTTGAAGTGGCCATCAGTTACAGGCACATGGTTGTGAGTCAAGCACAGACTGTAGAAAAGGGTGGACAACATGTTAGTTTCCAGAAGGTGAAGCCAAAACATTAGTCTGGCTGTAATGAAAGGCATAAATCTTGCCTCCTGTGTGTTGACAGACTTGACACTGGTGTCTAACAATGAAACTGCAGGTGTGTGTGCCCACTGAGCTGTGGCTGCAGGTGTCACACACACATGAGCATGAACAGTCTCACAAGGAGACAGAAATAGCATTGTGACAGATGTTCAAAAAAAAAGAGAAATACTGTACATGATCTGATTTTTTTGTGAATTTTTAGTCGTCTTGTTTGTCTGTTTCTACCTCAGCAGAGAATATTTTCAGTAAGCAGGAAAAGAGGCCTTCACTCCTGACCTTAAACTTAAAGATCAATCAAGCAGGCTACAGAAAATAGAGAGCATGTGGGAGTTTGTTTGTGTGTGGTAGATTGATTTGAACTCTTGAACACCTACAGCTGCACCTCTGCCCCTACCTGAATTCAGTGGGGCTTTAGCAGACTTCACGCACAGTTGAGTGTGTATGGAGCACTCTTCTCTGAAGAAAAACCTTCTGTGGAACCTTATCTTGATAAGAATACTATGTGAACACAGATTAGGGCCTACAGATGAAAAACAAAAGGCTTCTTTGTCATGCACAGAGAGCACAAGAAATATTCAGATGGGAAGAAAGATGAAAACTGATGTTTATGTCAGGTGCTGCCTCTGTGACACATACATTAATGCAGAAGTTTTGTAATTAAATAGGGCTATTAAAGGATAAAATGAACATGATACATTTCTCCTTTTCTTCCAGGATCCGAGGGCGAAGCACAAGTTCAAGGTCCACACTTACTCCAGCCCAACCTTCTGCGACCACTGTGGCTCTCTGCTCTACGGCCTCTTACACCAGGGCATGAGATGTGACCGTAAGTACCAGTCAAAAAGAAACAACATTCAATCTGTTAACTGTTGTCTGAAAAAAAGTCCAAGAAGATGATTTAAAATAGTTTGTCACAACTTATGAAAGTCTAGAAATGATTCAGCACCCTGAACACAGATGCTCACAAGAGAGCATATTTGCAAATCAGATAAAAATAAAAAATAATAGTGTCTAAAGAGCAAGGCTAGCATTTTTCCTTATTTTAATTTTGCCACTTTGTGTTCATTTCCCTTTATCAGCATCATTAGTGTCTTTTTTGCAGATCAAATCTAAAACAGTTACTAGCTAATGTTATTTTTAAATTCTGTCATGATGGACAAAATCATGCAGTTAAATATCATTCATGTTCTGAAATCTATAGTAGAACTCAGTTTATTAGATCCTAAAACAGTCCTGAATAAATGCTCTGATTCTAGGATAATGCTCTTTATCATCATGACTTATCTGATGTTTTTGTATGTTTTCTAGACTGTATGATGAACATCCATAAGCGCTGCGTGGCCAACGTCCCCAGCCTGTGTGGAACAGACCACACCGAGAGGAGAGGTCGCCTGATGATCAGCGCTGAGGTCAAGACTAATGTACTCACTGTTACAAGTAAGTCCATCCCTCTCACACACTCAGCCTTCAGCTAACGAGGCACAAACCCTGTGCATGATCAAGAGAACTAATGATATATCGCCCTCTAGTGGAGGAGCTGCAGAGGTGAAAGGTGCTCAAAAAATCAGATGAGCGAAGCAAAAGTTCAACGTGACCATTTTCAGGATCTTGCAAGAATGGGTGCTTGTGTATCAGTCTCAGGTTTTCAAACATACACTCTGGATGCAGCTGAAATGCAAAAAAAAAAAAAAAAAGAAAGGTTTTGCGCTGACATTTACTCTGTGACATGAGCACATGAAACATCAGGGTGGATAACTGACGTCAGTCTGTTTGAATCCCAAAAGCGATCCTGAGGGCTTAAGAGTGTTTTCTTCACAGCCTGGTGTTTTTTTAGCAAGCACATGTGAGAATGTCAGAGAACAGTTAACTTGTACCGTCTGGTTAGACCTACAGATGGCAGCATAGGCTTGTATTCACTTTTCTTTGTGCATGTCAGATCCACAAAGCTGGGCCTAAAACAGACACCAATTGATGAGGCAACAGCTGAGCATGCTCAAAGGTCTCAATCTTTAAAACCAGTTGCAAGATTTTTTAGTGAGCACATGATGAGACCAAGAACTAAACATCAACTTTAATTTCTTTTCGTCCAGCGCTAATGAGACTTCACAAAGTTAAGAAAGTAATTCAGTTCTGCTGTGAGAGAGAAAAATTATTAATTTGTCTTCGATTGCACAAAGAATCTGTTCCATGTAGCATAAAAACACAAGAATTTAATGCAACCCAATTTGATCCAGGTAATCTCTCACAGGGGATGGAGAAAAGCTCCTGTTGTAAAGTTAATTTATCACAGTGGGATCTTTCCAACATTGTCTTGTTTGGAGTAGTAAAAATTTTTCCTCTGTTGTGTCTTACTGCATTTCATTCCACTGTTTCTGACTCTCTCCTGCTCTCCTCCTGGTTCCCACGCTCACAGACTGATAATTAGCCTGGATTTACTTTGGGAAATGATAAGAGAGAGAGCAGACTTATCACACAGAAACTGCTTTGACAGCAATACAGGCCGAACCTCACAAGAGCTCAATAATGGAATAAGATGGAGCCACTTTTACAGTTGGTGGAAAAAAAAATTCCTGCAAGTGATGACTTTATGTCTGATTTGATTATTTGTATTGATTATATTTAATGCATTTATAATATTGTGAATCCAGCATTGGTTGTGGATTGATACAGCATTAATTTTCTTCTCTCTGCAGCAGCCATGCACAGTCAGTCAAAAGAAGTAGTGGGTGCAGTTTTAGTTTCTACCTACAGGGATCAGTATGGAGTTACCAGTCATTTCCTCATCATTGCAGTGAAGACAAGGAAAACCTTTATCACCACAAAGATTGAACTTAAGACCCTCATGAAATCATTGCACAGCTTGACATAGCAGACGCTGCAAATGGCTGCTACACTAAAAGAAAGTCATCAGTGCTTTAAGCAAAAAGTGGATTTGACTGAAACACTGACATGACTGTGAAGTGGAATATTGTTGATGACTGCTAAGTCACCTCCCGCCCACTTTGCTGGGAGATCAGGGGTCGTTGGCAGAAAGAGTGCCAATAGAGACAGGGAATCAGCAGCGAGCTCAAGGACGCTCCAGCAGGGAAAATGCTGTGGGACATAGGATTAGGGCTGTGGAAGCTGCTCCCTTCATTTCAAGAGATAATCCAGTACCTTTTCTCCTTCCCAACACAGATTGTGATAACTGGACTTATTACCGCTGGGATACTCACATTACACCCTTAGTTGCAGGACAACTGACCTAAAATTGGTTAGTTGTTTTGGCCGATATAGTCATGATATCAGATCTTTGGACACCAGTGGCTGCTGATAACCATGGATGACTCGCTCTTTTGCTCAAAAGTGACGCCATAACCCCTTTCATTTGAAGGGAAAAACATTGCAAACGAACATAGATAACATTCACGGGAGGAATTAAAAATTGTAACACTAAGGAATATGATCAATGACTTTCATAAGTCTTTGTCCAGTATTTTGTTAATAAAGGCCTCCGTTAGCATCAGCCTCTCAGTCTCTGAGCACACAAGCCACTTGAGAATTGCTGCTCCTCGTCACAAGACAAAAACTGAACGTAGAGAACAAAGAAATTCAGCTGGTAACACTTTGTTTCACAGAGGTTAGCAAACAATACAAGACTCAAATCATGCTCACACAGTACAAAGAAAATTTGGTACACTGTTCTGTGAAAGAATAACATATACATGGGCTTAATTAGATAGTGCACTATGTACACACTTATACTTTTATCAACATACTTTAAAGGCTATTACACATTTGAAAAAGTTACCACACAATACAAGCATCAGCCTACACATACAATCACGTATACAAAGTAAAACACTTTTATTCTTATTTTTCTTGCGTAAAATTCTTCAAAGAATAAACACTCAGCTTATTTAGCATGTGAACCAACTTAACCTTGAGAATTATAACACATCAAATTGTTAAAAAGGGAAGATGTGACATCACGATTGGCAGCTGTTTCAACAAATGTGAACGCTGCAGTGTTTTATGCTGATTTCATTTCAGCAGATTACCTCTGCACGTGTCTTGGGTTTTGGTTTCTCTTTATCACAATGGATGCCATCCATCTTTACACACAGCTAATGTCTGTAGTGTTTTGATATCTTTAAGATGAAAATCTCTTAAAATTTTGCAGGAAAAAAATGATGCAACATGGACAGAACCCGAGAATCGTCTTGAAACTCTGATGAGGTTGCTTCACATGGGAAAAAGTGCTCTGCCAACGCCCACGCTGCTCTGCATATACAGTATTCTGCTGTTACTGCACTCTTATCTCCACCCGCCCACCCCGGAGACTCAAATACATGCGTTATCTCTCTCCAGCTCACTCACACATAGGCGCACACACACACACACACACACACACTCACACTTCGCAATTAGCACACATTTTATGCAAAGAAGATACTCGCACATGCATGCAGTCACATGCAGAAACACACCTGGTCATGCACAGTCGGACCAATTCTCTCATTTACACACACACACTCTGGTGTATTGACTGTAAGTGTCCTCCGAGACTGTTTGGCATGCTACCCTCTTTATGGCTCTCCTCAAACAGCATTTGATGGTCACTTTAACAGGCATCATCTAATATTTATTGACCTGCTCCGCTGAGGGTTTAACACTGGTCTGTGCTGTGGTTAACCTTCCTGAAGCTTAGCGTAGCATGGCACTTTAACAGCATGAAAACCTAATTTCTCTGACTCCTGAAAGGTGTTCTCATGCTGCGAGCTCACTGGGAAGCTCTCCTTTCAGTCATGGTCTGAAAGGATGCAGTGTGTTCCCTGCAGCTCAGGGAGCTCTGCATTTCAATTGTTAATTGGAAAAAATAAATAAATAACAGTATGGCTTTAAAAAAAAGTGTGCATCTGTTTTCATTAGGTACAGCAGAAAACATCTCACTTTTAGAAACTGAAAATACCAAATGTTACATCTATATTCAAAGTTTCTCTTCCAGTTATTGCAAAGAGACTGAATTGACTTTTCATGGCCAAGCACAACATGACATCTGCTCACTTCTCCTCTAACCAGATAAACCTGTATCTTCAGCAAATAACACATATGGCCTTCTCTAATTATCTGTCTGTTAGTTTTATGTTCTTCTTAAGTAGGGTTAAAAAGGACTGAAAAATTCTGGTCAATTCAGTAAAGGCTCCTGAAAATGTCCATGGGAGTTTTAGCTCGGGCATATTGGGAATTTCCAGGGTTTTGTTGCTGACCAAATCTGTCCACTTTCAAAATTCCCATTAAAATCCATCTCTATTGAGCAGCCTTTAATGTATGATTGATTTTAAATGTACTTTATACCTTCTGTTCTTGTTTTTATTAGTCTGTTCAGTGTCTGTGAGTGTTTAGAAAAGCGCTTTATGAATGATGAGAAGCTAAATTAAATATTTGGATAATTTTCACCATTCGTGCTTTTTTCTGTAAAAGAAACCATCATTGTTCAATATTCCTAAAAACTGATAAGTGTCACTTATAAATGTTGTATCATGCATATTTGCATGGATATCTGCTTAAAACAAACTGAAATACTTTATTTTTATACATGTATATGACTAATTCAATGCAGTTGAGATAAACTCCTGAAAAAAATCCTCTTAATTTCTGTGCATTTCTGCAAATTTTTTATACAAAGTTTCCAACTTTGAAAATTCCCCAGATTTTTGCCTACCCTGGAGGCTACCAGAGAATAAACATGAAGGATTAAAGATTGTCGTGAAGCCGCACAACTCGACATCACTTTGTCTGTCATTCAAATATGCAAATTTGATAGCTCTAGGTTTTGTATATTTTGTAAATTTTCACTATGAACACTGTAAGACTTACTTTCTTTCAGAGACAAATACAAGAGGAATGAAATCATAACTTCACAGTAGATGAAATTGTCCAGAAAATGCTGCTCCATGTTTACGTCTACTTTGCATCTTATCAGCTTAACTACAGTTTAAATCCAAACCATTTTTCTCAATGGAACGAAAACCACGAGTACCACCACATTGTTAACTTCCTGACCCAGTAAACTGAGCCTCCCAGAGACGAGTTTTCAGACGGATCTTGCATGGTGGACAGGGTCAGATCAAATTTTTAGTGTTCCTAAAAGCTAATAAATAAGGAATGGCATCTCTCTGGCGGGCAGAAGCCGGAGCTGCTGCAGAGTCAAGAGGCTCTGACTTGAACTGTGGCACAGGAAAGTGCAGGGTTTCTCCTTTTTCAACAGAGGATCAAAAACTGAAATTCATCTCCAGCTCTGGTCACAAAAACATCTGAACCTGTCAGTGAGGTTGTGTTGTAGGTACACTGGGTATGAAAAAGGTTCTTTTGTGTATATTTGTGTCTTATATGAGTGATGGGGACTTATCAGCAGCCTCACAACTTGACATGCAAACAAAAGCACAAACAACGACTAAGACACAGACAAAGGCGGGGTATTTTGAATGCAATTACAATCGGACAGTGTAAAAAGGAACACAAATGCAAACACATTTTTGGTTTCCTTTATCCTAACACCACTCTTCACCTGATTTCTCTTTCTCTTGTTTTCCTCTTTGACAGTCAAAGAGGGCAAAAATCTGGTTCCTATGGACCCCAATGGTCTGTCAGACCCCTACGTGAAGCTCAAACTGATCCCAGACCCACGCGGTGAGAGTAAACAGAAGACCAAGACCATCAAGTGCTGCCTCAACCCCACCTGGAACGAGACCTTTAAATTGTAAGGCTTTAATACACCTGATTCCTCTCTTTTCTTTTCCATCATCTCCCTGTTTTTATACACGTCTCTTCTCTTTCAGTGCAGCGCTTTCATCACATTATGCACGGCTTCTCAAGCATGTGTAACCGCTGGCATTAAAGGAAAAAAAAAAAAACATCTGGCTGCTTCGACTCATGAAAGTTGCTTTTGGGGTTGTTTCCTGCAGTTGGCTCTAATTACATTCCTAATAAGCCTCTTCACAGTTTGCATGGAGGGGACTGAGATTTGCATTTTCAGGCGTCTTGGTGCAGATGTTCAGTTTGAAAGGCACTTTTTTTACCTATCCAACCGACACACAACAACTCTTCAGAAGCGTTATCACATTAATGTATAAAATTAAGGTTAAATTTGAAGACGAATCTCTTTTCAATAATGTGTTCGTCATCTCACTTGTTGATGGTCTTTGTCTCTCCTCCAGTCACCTGAAGGAGTACGATAAGGACCGCCGCCTGTCCATCGAGGTGTGGGACTGGGATCTGACCAGCCGCAACGACTTCATGGGATCGCTGTCCTTCGGCATTTCGGAGCTCCAGAAACAAGGAGTGGATGGATGGTGAGATTAAAGAAGAGAGATGAGTGAATGACAAGAAGGGTGTGGAGTGATGTGAGGCAGAGGGAGTGCACAGGTAGAGGAGGAGGGAGAGTGAAGGTGACCTTGTTTGTAACAGCGCTGTTGGAGTAATACTTTAGCCGTAGCTTGTCTTTTTTATTCTGGTGATACTTGATGCTGAAACATCCCTACGTTGTCTCTTTATCTCCACTTCTTTATCCCCCCACTCTATCTCTCTCTCTAGAGCTTAGTCCCTATATCTCTCCATCTTTCTCCCTTTTTACTGACAGTGCTGTGTTTGGGTTTTTAATAAGACGCCAGTGTTTGAGGTGGAACGGTTGAGGTATTAAAGACCTGAGTAAACCTGAGCATGTGTTTCACCTCTCCTTCAATGTGCACTCACATCAGCCAGTACCAGCATCCAGGAAACGGAAGAGAGAGACCGAAAGAGATGATTGATGGTGCAAGTTTACAAGGCACCAGTTAGGCAGCATAAGCTAACAGTTGTTTGGGTTTTAACTCTTAAAAACTCATCATTTTGGTGTCTTGTTCATTTCTGCTCAGCTCAAAGATACACAGCATGTGCATTAAACTATATCTGAAATCCTGACTGTGAAATCTGTCCCTGAGCAGGAACGTGATTCACTGTGAGCAGACAGCAGTGATGCTTTGAGCTCCTGGCTTCAGTTGTAATGAAGCTAATGTACAAAAATTATATTCCATCGATTTTGTTAAATGATAAAAATTTCCTCTGCAGGCTTTTAGGGCCAGTCTCTTGCACCATGAAGGAGAGTGAATTACTAAACAATCATCTGTCTCTAAATCAAGTTTGAGACTTAAATTGTGAAAAATAATTGAGAATTGATTTGATTTTGGATCTTCCCCCTCAGGTTTAAGCTGCTCTCCCAGGAAGAAGGAGAGTACTTTAATGTTCCTGTCGCTCCGGAGGGGGAGGAGGGCAACGAGGAGCTTCGGCAGAAGTTTGAGGTGTGTGTGTGTACTTTTATACTTGTGTTTGAGGTGTGTGCCCGGATGTGTGTGAGTGTCTGGGCATGGTGAATGCTTGTGAATGTGTGTGTGTGTGTGTTTGCACTGTGTGTGTCTGAGTGAGAGGCTCTCTGGGAGAGCTGTTAGCAGTTGGCAGGCACACTTAGAGTACCATCCGGTCTGGCACACTGCAGGTCCAGGCCTGCATGTGTGTGTGTGCGTGAGTGGGACTGACCGGTAGGCCCACTCATTAACACATTTGGCAGTGGGGAGGATAACCCCCATACTCTTTTTTTCTTCTCCTTCCGCTTCTCCTTCTGTCCCATGGACACCATGCCAAAAAAGGAGTCACTCTGCAGCCAATGAGGGGCAATTTTTTTCTTTTCCCATTACACTTTTTCTCGCTGCATTACGTTGTTGAGATACTGAGCTTAGCACATGGACCAGGGACAAAGTGTTATATGTTACAAAAATTAAGATGCATCCTAAATAGTATATCTTACTGAAGTTCAAACCACAGAAATACAATGCTGAGCCCTCTGCAATAACTCATCGATTGAGGAGTCCTAATTTAATACATTTGGAGATTCACTCTGCAAATAAAAATTCCTCTCCCTCTTTTACCTGAGAAAGCTGACGTAGCCATCCCCTGGGCTAGATGTTATTATTTCTATTCTTATAGCCGATATGGCTGAAAAATTAAGACTCCGAATTTTTCTCAAAAAGAAAAGAAATTATGACTTTTCCCAATGTTTTTCTTTCAAGTGACAGATAACTCAAGACAAGTTTTACTTTTAATTTATCATAAACTTAACAAAAATAATTGTTAATTCAATTGATATTCCAATAAGCGAGGTCACTGACTGCTTGCATTACACTGAACACTTTCCAAAGAGTCCAATGTGAATTGTTTTGGAGTTGGCTTCTTGTGGGCACTCAAAGAACTGCAGCTTTTGGCACTTCTGCGTTGGCTCTTTTTTTCACCCGTGCAGCTTCCTGCTTTGATACAAAAAGTAAAAACAGGGTTTTCTTTCAGCCAGAGCTCTGAATAAGAGTGTATCATTATTCTGTGTGTGTTTCATTAATAGTTTGGATTCGGTCTGTTTGTGGAGGAATTGTTCTCCCCTCGCCTTCATTCTCTCCTCACTGTCTCCATTCTGCTTCTCCTCCTCTCCTTCACTTATCTGTTTTGTCCTCTGTCACCTTACCACCCCCCCTGTGTGTTTCTCTGTCTTTATCTGTTTTCCTCTCCCTCCTCCTCTTTCTCAAGGTCACAGTCCTCAGACGTTCACTGAGACACAATCTCGAGGGGGGCCCGCTATCAAGCTCACTCACTCACACACACACACACACACACACACACACACACACACACACATGCACACACACATGAACACAAAAGACATGTGAGCAACTTCTCAGAGAATGAAGCTCTAAGAGTCAGAAAGAAACAGAGACAGAGGTTGGATTTCACTTTGGTAACATGACCTACAGGCCTCAGTCAAGCCTTCAGAAACACACAAATGGGACTTTAAGAGGCAGTGATAAGTATCCACACATAACAGAGGCTTAAACAGTTATTAAAGTGCTTGTTTTTCCACACACTTATGGAGGAATGTAAGCATAGAAGTGTTGCAGAGACAGAAAAGCTGATTTGCAGGAACAGTTCATCTGCATGTTGCTACTGTGTGTTTCCATAGATAGTAAAAGAAAGACTGACTGCAAAGATAGAGCAAAGAGTAAGTAAATAGTCATTCTGTGTAAACTTTTACCTACCAGAAGCTTCATTCATATTTACAACAGGACCAAACAGATGACGCTTTGCTGCTCCTCCAGGCATCACAAATTCAATGCATAAATATTCTTTGAATACGCCTTGTCAGTGTTCAGATTATGTGGCCTTTACTAGAGAACGTATCAGATTTTGAAGCAGCCATTCAGCCTGATTCTGCTGTTGGAGAGAGAGGGAGAAAGAGAGAGAGGGAGAGAGAGAGACACAGAGAGCAGCGTTAATCTATGAAGGCTCAGAGAGTGTTGACTCCAGCATGCTCGGCTGCTCCCAAATACCTCCACTGCTCCTGTGTGTGTGTGTGTGTGTGTGTGTGTGTGTGTGTGTGTGTGTGTGTGTGTGTGTGTGTGTGTGTGTGTGTGTGTGTGTGTCAGAACAGATGGAGACAGATAGAGCCTTTTATCCATTGATGAGCAGAGAACTGTAAGGGTTGCATTGCCTTGCACACTCACACACACACACACATACTCACACACACACACACGCACACACACACACACACACACACACACACACACTACAAACAGTGCAGAGAGCAGCAGCAGAGCACTTGAAAGCTTTACTCTGACAATTTTCAAGCGGAGGCAGAGGAGAAACTACTGCACAGGACAGAAGAAGTGCCTCGATGTGGATCAGCAATTTCAAGATAAGATAGGATAAGATGTTCTCATCCTGTACCTCTGGCTCTGTGCGCCCGGGCGTTTTGTTAATGTTTTAAGAACGTCTTTAAATTAAGGATGGCTTAACAAAGTGGAGAATGAGATTATAATTAGATTAGATTTTAAGATTCTAATCGTTGCCTATGACAAGGTCGACGCAGAGACGATTCAGCTGTGTGTGAGAGAGAGAGAGAGAGAGCGTTGAAACATTGAAAGTGAGTGAATAATGGAGTGAGACGGGGAGGTGTAGACATACATGAATAAATGGAGAGTCAGAGACAAAGGGCACTTTTAAAAAGATGAAGTAGGCATGAATTTGAGCAAACACAGAGATGGGACCCGAACTTTTAAAAGTGAGTGTTTGAAGGACAGAAGCAGGGTAAAGTGGCGACAGTCGTGATTGAATAGAGTGGCAGACTTGCAGGGAGGCCGGTTTTGTTATGGAAAGTGCAAAGTGGAGTTTAAAGTGCCTGTGCAGAATAAATGAAACAGAATGAAGCTTAAGGCTTAGAACTTTTCCCTGTTTAACATATTTATCTCTTCCACTTCAACGAAATGTTTCCCTGTGATGGGAAACCGCACCAAACCCTGAATATTTAGGAGGATTTTTGAACTTGCAGGGCCTCTTTCTGCTTTTACTACCCCCAGTGTTTTTCTAGATGCTGCTATTTAATCAGGAATACTTTTATATACATCTTTGGTGTTTAAACATCCCGGTCCTTCACAACTATCAATAAAATAACTGTGAGCCCAGTAACATTATATAAACGTAAATGGCAGCTCAGCTTGCAGTCCCTCCAAACTTGTCTGTGAATCACTTGAAACAAGGTTGCTGATTATAACAGTATGAAATTAGTCCATGTAAGTAAAGTTATGTGAAGAAACAAATTTTTGAAATACTATCGCACTATTTTTGTATTGACTGGCCCGTTGGGATAACTGTCTGTGAGAAAACACTGAAAACTGAACTCTTTTATCTTGCATTGTGGCTGCATTTGTGTTTTTTCTTTTTCAGTAGTGTTGTGGCTTTTATAAATCGCTTGACACCAACCAGTAAACATAGTTATCAGCCTCCTTGACTACTCATAATCGGTATTGGTGCTGCAAAAATACTTTACATCTATCTCTGTTTATGTGCATCCAGAAAAAGCCAAGGTAAGACGAGCAATAGCAAAGAGCCTGGATGTCAATGATTGTGTCTAATTAAGCCTTTTGTGTGTTTTTCATATCCAGAGAGCAAAGATTGGTCCAGGAAAGAACACAGAAGGAAAGTCAGCCAATGCCGCATCCCGCTTTGACTCCAATGGGAACCAAGATCGCATGAAGTTATCTGACTTTAACTTCCTGATGGTGCTGGGCAAAGGCAGCTTTGGCAAGGTAAGGCACACGATATGACCCCTGACCCTGTTTTACCTTAAGGTGGCCTGATTCTGTTTTTCAGGGGTGTGACAGAGTTTGTTTGAGCATCATGTGTGAGTATAGAGAGTCAAAATAAGAATTTCTATCTGATGCTCTGTGGTGAATCCCTCTGTGAATACTTGTATATCCAAACACAGAGTGCAGAGGAAGCAAAGATGGACAACGAGAGGCGATAGAGATGGAGGGAGTTAAAGGAGACGGGGCGCAGGTAGACAGAGATGGATGAAGAGAAAGAGACGGAGACTGTGATGTGACAAGAGGAGGGAGTGATGAAAGGGGAGCGAGAGACAGAGATGTGAGAGCACGGCGGCAAGGTTGACATGAATGAATTGAGAGAGAGGTAAAAACGTCAGACTGAATGAAGAGAGGGTGGGTGAGGAGGGGGAGGGAGAGGAGGAGTGACATGAATGAATGAAAATCAGGGAGAGAGAGGAGCGGAAGAGAGAGGAGGGCGAGGTGGAAAATTGGGTAAACAGCGGGTAAGCAGCAGGGGTGGAGAGAGAGACAGAAAGAGAGAGAGAGAGAGAGAGCATTGTCTGTGTACCAGACCTGTATGCTGACTGCCTGTTTCCATGGTAACAGGCATTTAAAGCTACAGCGATGCGCCAATGTGGAGAGCCTGAGCCAAGGGGCGATCATTACTGGAACACTGGACACACAAAAACACACAAAAACACACACTGACACACACTGACACACACTCCTGATTTCAGCATTTCACAGACACGCATAATTACAGTTACTTGTGACAAAGATGCACACATGTATCTATCCAAACACACACATGACCTACCTCATGTCATTTGTGTGTTTCAGTGGTTCTAATGGTGTCAGGTTTTTGTACATCCAGCTCTGCATCACAACACAGCTGCTGAAATTTCTGTGCTGATTTGCTGTGCAGCCTCTACTCCGAGTATTACAGTAGCCACAAGCAGAGATAGTCAGACTGTAAAGACTGTTACACATGATATATGATCATTGAGACGGATACAGACCATTTTATTACACACAGCTCAGTATCATGGGGTGCAACCTAGAGTGCTTTCATTATTTTCACTGGGTAAATAAATTAACAGTGCAAGGTCAGCAGATAAAACAGAGCTTATGACACCTCATAACCTGAGGACTGCTTCTCTGTCACATAACCCTGAACAACTTTCTTGGATCTGAAATGTTTTGTTGGAGATTTTAAAATCAGCTAAGATCTGAAAATCAGGAGTGTTTGTCTAGCCCAAATTGAAAGTGGCACTCAGTGTTGTTACACTCAAGACTGGTCCAGGTCTCTTACTTAAGAGCAATTTTATTCAGCCTTGTCTCAGTCTTGTACTGACCGGACCCTGGATTTTCTGTCAAGAACGGTCTAATGTCTAAAAAGGTCTTGATGTTGAAATTTTAAAACATTTGAAACATTTAGCGCTTGCTCTCTGATTGTTCTGCCTCCTTGGAATCTTTTCCAATCCCTAATGTGTCAGACACTTGCAAAAAATTGGACATCAGTCCACCTTATTTCTAGTCAAAAATCTTATCCTTCAGAAGTTAAACATAATTCTGGAATTATAATTTCCTTTAAATACAAGGATTTACTTAGAATTTTGCCATTGAATTTGTTAAGATTGAAGAATTTTGCATTATGACAATTTGTGTTTTTTCTCCCAATCCAGAGGTCCCAGTGGCTACTTCAGCCGACAGCTGGGTTCGTTAACACCAAGAGGTTTCCACCAGCCCACTGATACACCGACTAGACGTAGCATTCATATCTCAACATTCACACTCACAGCATTCACACCTCAGCGCTGTCTATCTAAAAACCCTTGTTTTAGATCATCCAAAAACTCTTATTTCTAAGAAATTTTTAGGTTTCTCTTTAATACGTCTTTAAACGTCTTTCCAATTAACCTGGAGTAACCCCTTTAACTTTTACGCAGTATAAACCTGCGTCTTACCGATACTAGATCGATGTAACCCTGAGCTAGCTTCTCAAATGGGTCTTTATGAGTCTGATACTCACTTAAATTTCTTTGGAGGGTTCGGACGACCCCGCAGCACTTCAGATCCCGTCAATCCAGTCCTGTCCAGCGGAGGTGACCCCTATCTGCCGAATTCACGTCCCAGGGCTTTTCTTCAGCTCTGTCCTAAGCAGGCTGGCCGTCGACGGGCTTCGGCTGGTCTCCTCCTCAGGTCAGGAAATGGGTATGTTGGGATCCGGGTCACGGCACCAAGAAATGTTGGGTTCAAGCACCCAACTGGCTATCAGTTGCTGCGGGTGTTGAAAGAAGCTCCAAGGCACAGATTCTCAGTTTATGCTTTTGCAAAAAGGAAGTCTGGTAAGAGGTGCATCCAGCACTCTGACTTCTGTCAGCTTCCAAGACTTCCCCGTTGTTCAGCTCTTTTATTCACAGTGACAAACATCATCTGGGCGTGATCGTATAGTCATTAGTCATGTAAAAATCAGCAGTTAACAGGCAGATCATATTTGAATGGACATCATGTAACCACATTCTGTAAACAGCTGATACCTACTTTCTGCATGAGCAGTCTGTCCTTGACGTAAGAATGATAACATAGATTACAAGCATAGCAGTACAGCATTTCTCCATCAATGTTATAATTTGAAAGATTTGCTGACACCTTGTTTTTGTCTGTCAAATGTATATTCACAAAAGAAAATTAGATTAAAGAGAGAATGATCTTTAACCATTCAACCTTGTCATGATCTTTAAAATGGATTCTCATGGTCTTGTCTTGGTCCGCTTGCATTCTTGTTTCAGGCAAATTTATGTCAGAAAGTGTAGTTTTGATATAACACTAGTGGCAACATCCAAAATGTAGCAACAAAGACAGTTTGTGAAAATGACAAGCAGCTCAAGTTGTTGCTCTGTGTCCTGCCCCTCTTGTCAGCAGAGGCGTTTTGATTCTGGATGAAACCCTGTGGTTTCAAGTCCTCTCTCTCCCTCTCTCTCTCTCTCCTGTGTTGGGCTCGTCCTTGTCTTTGTGGTTGCATAAAACGAGCTTTGGGCCAGATGGTGTCCTTCCTCTCTGTTCCGACTTTACACACTTTGTATTTACATGGAGTCACACTGCTGCCGTATGGGGCGAGCTCACACACACACACACACAAAGAAACACACTTTTTAAGCCAGCAAATCCGACTTCAGCAGATATTTCAACTTTGATGCATGCACGCTCTTGAGCTGTAGCGATCCTTAATGCCAACACTCTTTTTACACTCCCTCTCTTTCTCTCTCTCACACACACATAGAGCATACCTTTGTGTATTTGTCCATCTGTGCTGCACTTCCTGTAGTATCCCAAACCCAGTGACCCTTCTTCATTATCATGCCTGAATATTCATGAGACATAAACAGCAAAGTTTCACATCTCTGAGGAATAAAATATTACTAAGTGGACATAAGGTCACTCTTAATGCTTTATTCTTATTCTGAATGGTTGAAGTAATTGAATAATGAGCTTGATGTGATTTCCATTTACGTCATTTAACTGATATTCACCATTTATATATTCCTGTTTGCAAAGCATGCAGCCCATGGTTTATCCTTTAAGCAATATTCTTCCTCGGATCTCATCTATTTTGCCTCCCTCGAGGCATGGTAACTTAAACAGATCAATAAATCAATCAAACCCAGCTTAACTTAAGCACGAGCAGCCACAATAATATTCAAACCACAAAGCTCACCCTATGTTTTATGCAAATGAGCATAAGAAACGTGATAACTGTTATAAAATGAAACACAATTAGATAAAAGATCCTTTGTGCAGGTCTCAAAACTCAATTAGCCTTGTGGCAGCTACAAACACTCTGTGCTATATGTGATGTACAGCTCAGCACATTTCTCTCACATTTCCCAGCCTGCTTTGTGTTAAGATAAAAAATTAAAGTCTGTTCATTAATTTGAGAATGAAGAAGAAGAAGATGATGCAGTAGATGACAAGTTTTGGCTGGTACAAGTCTCTCCACGTGTCAGAATGAGACTGAGCTGATAATTCACAGGACTCAGTTTCTGACAGCTGTGATGAGTCTTTATCGCTCTGTAGCAAGTTTTCTTCTGCTCATAACCTCAACATGACTTCATATCATGTTGTGTAAAGTAGTTTCCTAGAAAGTCAAACTCAAGAGGGTGTTTATTTTGTGCATCGACTCTCTATTCTATTGCATATGATTTAGCTTCGAAAATGTTGAATCATCCCTTTAAAGTTCCACTTTCTCATTTTGTCAAGGGCACAGACCCTTCAACCGTAATATTATGGTTCATATAATTCCTTCAGACACAGATTGAGGCCTCGGGAGTTGAACTTTTGTTACCTGGTCGCAGGCCTGCTAAAACTTTTATGAGGTGACCTGTGAGCTGAGACCTGACCCACATTTTTCCTGCTATTTACAGCAGCGAGTGGATTCTTCAGGAAACAATATATGTGTACCGGGGAGGAGAGGGACGTTGTAAAAGGAGGAAAAGGAGGACAGAAATGTTGAGGAAAGAGAGTAGAGGAGACTGTAAACGAGAGGGGGATGAGAAGGATGCCTTTACTCCTTTGTTTGAGAGGATGGTCTGACCTTGACAGGAAGACAAACCACTGACAACATACACAAAAATACACTTGCAAAGGAAAAAAATTCTTCTAGGCTTTGAAATGAAAACAATCATGATTTTAGCATTTTCAGCACAAATCAATCTCTTTTCTGCATCTCTCCAGCCCCCACTTTTAATCCTGGTTTCCTCACCCATTGTGCGCAATCTCCCTACTTCTTCTTGACATATATAAAGAACCACAGTTTGAAACTGTCTCGGATGCACTGAGTGATGTGGAATTGTAAGATTAACTTCTGATCCTGCTGGCGCACTTCATCTTTATTTATGTTTGGTGAGGTAAAAGGAGAACAGATGTGCATGCTCTTTAGAGTGCAGTGAATTAACGAAGAGCTAGTTGTTGATGCAAAATCTCAAATTTTACCTGAACCTAAAGCAGCATTGACCAGTATCTTTAAAATAGTTGCTTGTTACTTTCACCAAAAAGTTATTGAATTATCAACTGAATTTATAGACCTGAATAAAGGACAACCCTGATTATAAGACTACCCCCCTCTTTTCAAGACCAATAATTTGAGACTGCTTGCTTTCCTTCTTGAAGTCAATAGTAAAGGCCTTCCTGTAACGCAATAGATGATAGACTTGTAAACCCAACTCTTTAACAAAATGCTAAATAGAACAAGGGTTTCTGAAAGCAAAAGATCGAACTGTTTAAATAATAATAATGAACTTGTGGCTTGGCTCTGTTTTCATTCAACTTTCTCTCCAGACAGGAAATGTTTAAGGGTTGAAATGTTCATGCCATCCTCTCTCTCTCTCTCTCTCTCTCTTTCTCTTTCTCTCTCTTTTTAGGTGATGCTGGCAGAGCGTAAAGGGTCAGAGGAACTGTACGCCATTAAAATCCTGAAGAAGGATGTTGTGATCCAGGACGATGACGTTGAATGCACCATGGTGGAGAAGAGAGTGCTAGCTTTGGCTGGAAAACCTCCGTTCTTAACACAGCTGCACTCCACCTTCCAGACCATGGTGAGTGGACTAAGAAGTTACAATCTCCAAGAATTCAGCTTTCACAAATGGTGAGGAACTCCTCACGGGAGCTTTGAATGCCAAAGAAAACATCTTGTTTCACATCCTTTACCAGCTGGAGTGACCCCCCTCTCTACCTCACATTACATCAAGTAAGAAGCGTCACAGCATAAGCCCCGCTGAAGGGCATGGCTCACTGCTGGTGAGCACTGCGGTTCACCAGCAGCCTCTCTGCCTGCCGCCACCAGCTCACAGCTGGAACACACACGCTGGATTCATGGTTGATTCACGCTCGTCCTCTGACGTATAATCCATATGACACTAAATATGAGTCAACTGAGGAGTAAATATAGCCCAGTGATCTCAAACTTAACAATAAGGACGTGGAGCTTGTATTCCCGTGCTACGCTAACAAAGATTAGCTTTTAGTGCTGACCTGGTCTTTACAGAAGAAACTTACATGCTTACAAAAACAACAAAAAAGCAGCTCAAACGATCTCTCACTCTGTGCAGCATGGTTTACTCACACATATATAAAGCCACACACAGTATTCCTCCATATCCCTTCACTCTTCCTCACATACTGTAACATATTGGCAATTTCTCTCGATAATAGAGGGGAATTAGATCCTAAATTGAAGTTGCTGTGTCCCCTCACAACCCAATCACCTCTGTTTCAACACTTTGTACTCTTCCTCTCTTCGTAACCTTCCATTTTCACTGCCTCTGTCATTATTCTGTGACATCTATCTTGACCCCTCTCTCCCTGCGTCCACCATTTCTGTGACCTCTGACCTGTTTCTAGGAGCATGTATGTACTTTCTGCTATTTTCATCCCTTTCTTCACCTCTGTATTCCCACAGGATCGCTTGTATTTTGTCATGGAGTACATAAACGGAGGAGATCTCATGTATCAGATTCAGCAGGTTGGAAAGTTCAAAGAGCCCCACGCTGTGTAAGTACACACATGCACACACACACGCTCACCAAGCAGTTTGTTGACTGTAGGATTCATTCTCATGCCATCATGAGACATAATCTTAATCCCACGCTTAGAGGTGTTTCTTTTTTTTTTTAATAAGCCATCAGCAGTTTGACGGGCTCAGGTGATGGGTGAGCAGTCTTTAGCAGAGCCCGAGGGGTGAAATATGTTGTTTGCCCTGATACTCGTGGCTGCTCTGAAGAACTTCAAAGAAATAAAAGTAATCCAGCAGTGAATGGAAGTTTTTCCGGTGTGTGGTAGAATACCTCCGAAGGTGCAGAATATAATCAGAACGGTTGGGCGAGATCACAAGTCAAAGCGGTGGGCTGACATGTTTGACAGGGAGGATGTCGGGAAGCGTAAGCGCTGCAGTTTGCCCTTCAGGTGCTTGTGGGGAATTAGAGTTTTTTCCTCCGGCAGACGCTCAGACTGCTGAAGGGCGAGTTGAACAGGGTGAGGAACTCATTTATCTGAGGCTGTGTGCTGCCTCTACTCTTTCATTCAGACAACACATATGAGCCTGTTCTAAGTAAATAATGATATTGTCAATAACTTTAACTTTGAGAGCCTTAAAACTTTAAAAACATTATTATATCTATTCTTAACATGCATTTTAATAAAGTGGATAATGGAGATTGATTTCCTTTTGGAGGCAGCCTCTAGTAGCAGCTCAGGAAGCTGTAGTTTTTCGTCCCTTTTACCTTTGCTTTTGCTCTGCACATCTAACTCCTCTTTGCACACTTTTGAAAACCTTCTGACATCTTTAAGAAGAGACAACAATTGTCCTCTGTTTATGTCATTCACACACACATCAAATAGTTTGCTGCATGTTGAGTGTGCGCACGACTTCCTGTTGATCTTATCAGCTGCTCTCTGGCCTTGAAGAGACAGCAGTGACCTTTCGCAGACACACACACTAACAAATGATTCCTCTTGTCCTTTCTCTCTGCCTCCCTCTAATTACTTGTTTTGTCTCTTGTTGTGTTTGTGTAGATTCTATGCTGCAGAGATAGCCATTGGACTGTTCTTCCTACATCTAAAGGGCATCATCTACAGGTAACTTCCATCCACCCTAAATATGAAATAAGACGCAAACATCCACACAGACTTAAGACTTTCTCTTTACGAACACACGGTTCCTGTTGCAGAGATCTGAAGTTGGACAATGTGATGCTGGACTGTGAGGGTCACATTAAGATAGCAGATTTTGGCATGTGTAAAGAAAATATGAACGATGGAATCACAACCAAGACCTTCTGTGGCACGCCCGACTACATAGCTCCCGAGGTAAAGTGAGTGTGAGTGAAGGTGTGCATGTGCTCTGGTGCTTGTCTCCATGATCTTTAGGCCAAGTGTGTGCCAGAGCAGGCTTAAAGTTGTGCCCATTAGTTCACAAACAGACCTATAATGTCACATAATATCCCGTAATGTTATGTTTAGTTATGTTAAGTTACATTACATTGCATCATGTTCCATTATTTTATTTTGTGCCGTTACAATATTTTATGTCCCGTTTTACTACATTGTAATAGCACAACACTGGATCACACTCTACATCAAGTTACATTGTGAAATGTAATGTCAAGTTAATCTGCTGTCTGTAACAAAACAATATGGTACAGTTTTAGATATCTCTATGCTGTATCAAACAAAACATTACATTATGTTCCTATATGCTAGGATACGCTACTTAAGTTTAGGTTTTGCAACAACATTAAATGATTTTAGTAAGGTTAGTTTACGCTTAGAAACAATATCTAAGAGCATGACACTATAGCTACTGTAATTTGATGATTCATGATTTACAATACACTTGTTTTTAGTCTTTTTGTTGATGAATATTTTTCCTCTTATTTCAGATCATAGCCTACCAACCTTATGGAAAATCTGTGGACTGGTGGGCGTTTGGTGTGCTGCTGTATGAGATGTTGGCTGGACAGGTGAGTGTGTGTTTAAATGTGTGAGTGTTATTACCTGTATACTCAGAATAATCACACTTCTTAAAAGTTAATAGAAAAAAAGGATTTGAAGGATGCTTGAACATCAAAAGATTTGTATTCCTGACTTGATGTGGAAAAAAGTAACCGCTTGTGATTGCAGCCTTGAAAGCTCACACTGTGAATTAAAAGTTGGAGATTGAATTACACCTCTACTGAGTTTCTTTTGTGGTTTTAATGATTGTTGGAGTAGATGTGACATTGTCAAGTAGTCTCATTTGTATTGTGTTTAAAAAAAAGAAATAGTAATGATTTGGTTCCTCTGTTTGTTCTTCTCTCCTTTCCTCTTCAGCCTCCATTTGACGGAGAGGATGAAGATGAGTTATTTCAGTCCATCATGGAGCATCATGTGTCCTATCCCAAGTCGATGTCCAAGGAGGCTGTTGCTATCTGTAAAGGGGTGAGTCTTTGTAAAAAGCACACATGTACATACACACTTTTACTAATACAAGTTTGTGTCTGTCTGTGGAGCTCTAGCTCACTCTCTGTCCTGCTCTCTCTCTTATACACAGAAAAAAACTGAGAGGGTATTAAATTTGATTCAGGATGGATGCAGGAGGAAAATGGGGAGAGGTTAATGGAGAAAGGAGGCAGAGAGAGGAACATCAAAATTATCTGCATAATTAAAACTATTGTGGAGGAACATTTATTAGGAATGAAACAACACTGTCTGCTCTCGCTGTCTGTCCTGCTTCAATCTCTCTCGCTCTCTCTCTCTCTCTGTCTCCTTCCCTCCTTCTCTTGACCATCTTCTCCTCTATGCTGTGTTCAGTGTCTAGCTGCTGTTTCACTGTTTTATTCTACATTCTCTATCCGTCTGTCACATGCAGGCATGCACACTCACAAATTCCCTTCCCCAGCTCTCTCTCAAACACACACACACACACACACACACACACACACACGCACACATACAGAGCTCTAACAGCCTGAGCTTGTGCAGTGTGTTCAGCTGACTGTGGAAACTCCTCTTCAGAAAAGCTTGGCCAGTACCAGACGAGGCCCTTATCCTTTTCCAACTGGACTTGGCTGGTGTGTGTGTCAGTGTGTGTCTGTGTGTATTTGAGCTTATTACTGCTATAAACAGAGTTCTCTTCACTTCACCGACCCAACGAGTGACTCACAGACACTCTGCAGAACGTATGGATTGTTTAGATTCATCACACGAAGAAAGAAGGGTCATGAAAGGCAGAAAAAAGAAGGGGAAGAAAAATAAGAGAGGCAAGAAGTTAAGAAGTTGAGGAAGGTGGTAGTTAGAAGGATGGAGGGTAAAATGATTACATAAATTAGGAAGAATAGTAGAAAAAAGGGAGAACGGAAAGAAGGAAAGAGGGGAGAGCACTGAGATAATGGGGGGAAAAGGAAGAAAAGAGAAGAGAAAAGCAAGAAAGGTTGAAAGGAAATAGACAGAAAGGAGCAAGGAAGGAAGGAATGAGATGTTGAGAAGCAAGACAGGGAAGAAACAGAAGAACAAGACCTAAAGGAGCAAGGAAGGAAGAAAGAAACAAGACTATAAGTAGCAATGTAGGAGGGAAGGAGTAAGGTAGGAAGGCAGGAAGGAATGAGAATACAACAAAGAAAAGAAGCAAATGAGGAAGGAAGGAACAAGGTTATAAGTAGAAGGAAGGAAGAAAGGATAAAAGCAAGAAAAAGAAGAAAGGTAGAGAGGGAGGAACAGTAAGGAGGGCAGAAGGAGAAGGAAAAATGAAAGGAGGAAATTGAAATAAGAAACAGGAAAAGGAAGTGGAGAAAGGAAAGAGCAGTGGAATAGAGAGGAAGGAGATATACAATGATGTTTTAAGCAGAAATGACCTTCAGAAAACCACAAACACTCAGACTCACAAACGTTCATCAGTGATCTTCGACAAAGGAAGAAAAAAGACTTTCATCAGTCAGTGATTAGGTTCTCTTAGAAACTCACACACACACACAAGCACACGAGCAAACACACGCACTCAGCCTGTGTTATGTATTAGTGATGATAACTGGGTTGTAGTGCTAAAACAGTTGATCTTCAGTGGAGCATGAAAGCTCTCCCCCATCCACCCCCACATCTCCCACTGCGCCCTGCCAGCACTGCCCGGGTTAACTCAATGTGCATGTGTGTGTGTATATGTGTGTGTGGTTGCGAATGTGTGTAAGAACAACATGAGGCTCTGCTTTACAAACCATACAAGACATTTCCATTTTGAAAAAATGAAAAAATCATCCTGTTGGGTTCAGCACAGTGAATACAGCGCGGCCACATGATAATAGAAGAATGAATCTGCTGTGTTAATTCGGAGTATGTTAGATTAACCTATCAGTTTTCAAGAGTTAAAGGTTTATTTATCATAACTCTGACAGATAATTCTCCAACAAGCTCACTGTGGAGTGAGTTCATGTTCACAGTGGGCAGGACGGTGGTTTGTGCGTGTGAGGGCACGTGTGTGGAGAGGCAGAGATCAGAGACGTTTCCACTCCTCTGCTTCCACCCTGACCAGCATCCATATTTCATAGCCAGCAATGAGCCACCCACACATACACACACACACATACACACACACACACACACACACACACACACACACACACACACACACACACACACAGTTGCCTGAGCTGCTACTATATTCTATAGGTACATGATGTGTCTTCAACTTCCAATGATTATGCAGCAAAGATAAATTGTGCAGAATGTTCTTACACATGCTAACACCAACACGTCCGCACACACATAAACGCAACATCTGCCCACTCCTATTCTAGTTCCTTGTTGGATTCTTTGATGCATGTCTCAGGTTTTTAATGTCCAAGCACCAGATGAACAAGAATGTAGAAGAAAGAATATTCATAATAATTTGATGGCAAAATTAAGGTCTTTCAAGTTGAGAAAATGTAATGTTTGGCCTCTACAATTCCAAAATATCATGAATCTTTCATCATTTACCAAAGAAAAGAGTATACTCTCCTTTTGTCACTTCCCCTTACATGTACAAACAGTTTGAGCATGTGCTTTTGGAAAGCCTTCCCTGTTTTAGTGAAATAAGCCAAATAATAATAACAGGTTTTACATCCCAATTAACAATTCTACCTTTAATATATGTTAATTTTACACTCTAAAGTAAAAATCAGCTTTCTTTGAGGTCAAACATGCTGGAAACC
Source organism: Thalassoma bifasciatum (assembly GCA_008086565.1). Taxonomy (NCBI): domain Eukaryota; kingdom Metazoa; phylum Chordata; class Actinopteri; order Labriformes; family Labridae; genus Thalassoma; species Thalassoma bifasciatum. The sequence continues at coordinate 693,499 of RPOG01000036.1, read as the reverse complement.
ATGTCTATATCCTATATTATGTTCAAAATAATAAGGTTAAAATACCTAAATGCTCTCATATCACAATGCTGATGTAACCAGCGGTACTTTGTGTTGTGTTTTATTCTTCCACCATAGATGACAGAGACCAGGATCACTTATTTCAGCAGTATAATTGGATATCTTCTTGTTTTGTGAATTATTTGTGTGAAATACTTGTCATGCTCTTGTGGTTACACTTTTGACAATTTAATGGAACAGATTCTTTAATTGGTCAAAGACTGTACAAATGCCATATGAAATATTGTTATACTAACAGAAATGCAAAAAGAACATCTAGTTTTAACAGTTTTGAAGCATATTTACCCTCATTTGTCACTGTCCAAGTACCATTTGTCTAATTATAATGTTATATTCATGATTAATAGTGTATTTTCAGACCTAGTGCGCTTATTCTTATAAATGCTAACAAAGATGGAAAAATAATGATGTTGTAGGGGTGCACCTGAATTTATGGTAGTGCAAGTTTAGCCTTTAACAAGTGACAGAGAACAATTAGTAAATCATGTTGTTGTTTTTTTCTCGCATGTAAAATTAATTTCTGTAATCACTGACCTACTTCACAGCTTTTTGGTCCAATAAACTGAGCGAGCCAGGCTGAGGAGAGAGGCAGATAGACCTGCTCTGTCTGCCCAAAAAAAGCCCCCAGATCTGCAGCCAGACTGTTGTGAAATAAAGTTGCTGAAGGGGTCCTAAATGAGACTAATCAGCTGTAGGAGCGCAGCTGTTGTTTTAAGTGTGCCCCACTTTAGTCATAGTCAACAGAGGAGAACAAAAGCTTCTTAACAGAGACAAAGATTGGGGTTAAAGTTGCAAAGTTCTATGGAAAATACTTGATTCTCTCACGTGTCTAAAAACCACATTACCAGCCGTAAAAGCAGAGTTCCTGATTGGCTACAGTACTTTTCTTGTGGCAGAACAAAGCCACTAACTCACCTGTTTCTTTTAGTGTACCTTTTTCCTCAGGTATGCACACGTTAAGATCAGTAACACTGTGTGTCTATACCATTCTTCCTCAGCAGCATGTGTAAGCGTGTGCACACATGCCTGCATGTGTGTGTGCAGCGTAAGGTTAACTGACCCGTGCTAAATGTTATTTTAGTTGTAATGTAATGAGTTATGACTGCTGCTCCCGAGGGAGGCACACACCATCTACGCACACTTTCACATACACACACTTGCGTCACCAGCCTTGATGCTGTTCTTAAGATTTTGTGTGAACAGACATCCTAAAAGGTCTTTAATGACGCCCCAGAACAAATAACGCTGCGGATAAAAAAGGAAAAATAACAACAGTTATTCATTTATCTGCAGGCGAAGGTTTGGTGACTTTTATTTGGTCCCTGCAGGAAGGAATCTAACAAGACAGATACTGGAACTGATGGTTGGAAAGAAAAGAGGAAAAGATGCTGAATAAATGATAAAAAGCATTGTGATGTTTATTTTTGATCAGAAATGAATGAAGGACTGAATCCTGATAAACACAGAGAGGTAAAAGGGCTTCAGATTATGGCTGGGTGAAGCCAGAGGGTCAAACTCAGGGCACCATGGCTGCACTCTGATGGATGTTTGGCTCTTTTCTGAGTAAGTGTTTGTTTGGGATTGACATTTCACCACCTGTCTTTTGTCTCGTGTCTCCAGCTGATGACGAAGCATCCAGCGAAACGACTCGGCTGTGGTCCAGAGGGAGAGCGAGACATCAGGGACCACAGCTTCTTCCGCTACATGGACTGGGAGAAACTGGAGAACAAGGAAGTGCAGCCGCCTTTCAAACCTAGAGCCGTAAGTCTGAACTTCATCTGGTCTCAAAAAAGAAACTCAGGAGGCGCGATGAGTCGCCTTCCACAGCGGAGACCAGGAGTTCAAACCACACGTGTGGTTGAGCTCCTGGTAAAGATGCAGTTCTTTCTCCTTGTGCTCTAACTTCTATTTTACTCTGTCAACTCTTTCCTCTGTACGCTGTCTCTGTAATGCTTCTGTCTCTTTCCTCTCTTCTGAATGGGAGGGTTTAACAGGTAAGTCAGAAAATTGCCCATTTTACGTTGACTGTTCAAGAAAGTGATGGCTGACTTATGCTCTGCAAAGCCCTGAATGCTTGTGAGGATAATGGTGATAAAGGTGTGCAGATTAAGGCATAAGTGTTCACCTAATAAATGAGAGAATAAAGATAAGTGAATGTTTAAAAATTTTCCACAATTTTACGGCTCTGAGTTCTGCCTATAACATGCGTGACAGCTTAATGAACACAAGGGGGAGCACTAACATGAACGCACTAAATGAGGCAGCCTGCAGTGTCTGCAGATATTATTTAGAAATGTATGCATTGATCACTGCACAAGATTTCAAATCGTCCCCTATCAGCTAGATTACTTATGTAAAGGGACAGTGCATGTCAACAAACATTCAAGCATAGCATCTCTGTAAACATGCCAGAGTTAGCCTCAAGGCTAATTTTTTCAACAGCCCTGTAGATGACAAGTGTTGATTTTTTATTTGTCCTATCGGTTTTGACTGTTTATAAAAAGCAGAAAGCATATTTTTTGCCTTCTTCGAGACCTGAAAATGTTCCTGGCTTTGTCTGTTTTAGTTTGACCTCAGTGTGAGCTCACAGTTCGACTTTAATACCCTACTGATGCGTTCAAACAATGACAGCAGTGACCTTGAGTGTGTTTGTGTTTTTTTCCTTTTTTTTCTACGAGGAAATTAGTTTGATCCTAACTCAAGTCAGAAAGACTTTGTTTCTTACTCACACACACACACACACACACAAACACACACACACACACACAGCCTCAGGCCAAACTGCTGCTGAGAAATTTCCCCGTTTTTTTTATGCAGCTGTCTCGGACCATTGGGAGTTTGTGTTTGTGAATGTCTGTGTGTTTGTGTCTTTACTAAGCCCACTTTCAGGGACTGCTCTGTCCCATTGGGACATGTTTGATAGAGATATTTACAGGTCAGAGGTAGAGTTTGAAGAGGTCTCTCTCCTCGTCTCCTGCTGGCTGAGCAGATGGACTAGGAGTGAAGTTGAATGAGTAAATCTGCAGCTTCCCATTCTGATATGACCAAACTGTTATCAGTGTCATGTGTGCATACTTTCGGCTTTATTTATGAGCACACAGCATGATCTAAAGTTTTCCCTGCGCGGGTCACCTTCAGGACTTCAGCGTGTCTTCACTCTGAGCTGACTCTCCTCACATATGTTGTCTGATCTCTCTTTTTCCATCACTCTCCTCTTTCTGTTTGATCTTGTCTTTCTGAACTCTTTTGTCTTTAACCTTCCGGCTCTGTCACTTATAATCTCTCACTTCTTCTCTTTCTTCTTCTTTTTTCATCAACACAAAGTGTTGGGATGTTTAGAGGAGCAGGTGTGTTTACCCTGCTTGAAAGTTTGAGGCTCACGTTAGCATCTGACGGCGGCTCTTTGATGTTGGCGGTGTGTATTCAAGCTGTGTGCGTGGTTTTTGAAGGAGCTCTTTGTGTCTCTGAAAACTGTTTTTCTTCAGAGGGGTAAGTGATTACATTCTTGTGCAGATGATTTTTCATGAAGAGCCTGCTTCATGTTGCTGCAGCTGGTTGAAGTTGCAGCGTTCCTTTGGTCTGGAGTTGTTTGATTAAGGTTTCATACATGCCTCTGAGAAGTCGCTTTGATGTCTCATCACATGAGTTTGAATGAGTGACCAACACACTGACGGACCGGTTGTGGTGTGGCGCTTGATTATTTCTGAATCAAACCTCTTGTGAAAAGATTAAATAATGTTTTCTCTTGTTTACTACTTTGATCTCATTTACGTTGCTCACACACACACACTGATCTTTTGAGGCTTGCTACACGGCTGCTGACTGTCTGATCCTTCCTACAGGAATTGAACAGTTATGCCGTCACCTGTTGTCTTCATGTATTCTTGTTCATTTGTCCATTAAGGAGTCTGTTTCTAACCCATTCATCCGTTCATTTTTAATCAAACACATTTATCCAGTCACTCACTCATTCAGCCACTCATCTGTCCATTCATCTGCACACTTTTATTTGTCCTTTTCTCTGTTTTCACAGTTCTTTCATGTTTGTTTCGGTTTATTTGCATGCTGTTTGCGGTCTCAAACCAAACCTGTTCAGCAGTGCACTACAAAATAACCTTATTGGATACAAATAATTGTTACAAATGAATCAAAAAGGATTGAATTAAGATTAAAATATTTGAACACTTTCTTGTGTTAAGGAAAAAAATCCCCATAAACATTATCACCATTAAAATCCTTTAAAGTATGATGGAGGAGATGTTTATCCAATCAGCTGACAGTTTTTCGTTAAGGTGTTGTGGCACTCATTTAATTTCCCAATGTGGCAAAATCTTCCCGTTTGGTTCCCCAAACAGGTTAAAACAAAGTAATTAGCTGAAAACACTACTTGACCCTGGTGTATTTCTAATTTCACATATTTCCCCAAACTCTAAACAGTCTGCTTTAATTTCATTCGGCTTTCTAGACTTACAAGAATTTAATGAGTTTGTAGTTTTCCTCTGGGTGATGTAGTCAGAGGACACTGAATCCTTGTTGTGTTAATTAAAGCTCAGCGTAGTGATGGAGACGGGGAGGAAAATGGAACAGCACGGCCCGCAGAGCCCAGGAGGCAGACTGTCGGGAAATATTGTTTCCAAGTTAATGACTTGTTTTATGTACTTAGATGGACGCTGATCTCATGGGTATGTAAACTCTCTTTGGGTTCCCAGTGGAAAGAACGGGATGTAAAGGAGACTGAGATGAATAATGACGTCTTGATATCCCAGACAAATTATTTGAACTTCGTAGCAGCTTTAATTTAAATGATGAAGAAAGTAAAGAAAAAATAAAATCATCCCAATATCGGTTACAGCTTAAACAGCTATTCAGAAATATCAAAGCATTACAACATCATTTTACAGTTTGAACGATTCATCGTAAATGGCTCATTACCAAAAAGTTTCCACTGCAGTGCACTGCCACAGGTACATTTGAGATATAGAGTTATCTGGTTATTTTTTTATCTGAGGTTGAATATGTTTCAAATATTCAAAAGAGGAAAGCATAAACCTGAGGTGTGCTTGATTTTTCCTCTTGCGTAGGTGTGACAAACACAGAGGGAGATAAATCAAGCACACCCACAGCACCTGCACCTCCCTTTGATTTCTGAAACGATGTTCAAATAATGTCATCTCACACCGCGGCTCAACCCACCATCCTTTTCTTTTTGTTCTTATCTTCCTACTCCTCCTTCCCTGATCCATCCATTCCTCTCCATCCCCACTCCTTCCTTCCTTCCTCCTCTTCCTCTCTGCTCCATCCCCAACAGTGTGGACGGGAGGCTGAGAACTTTGACCGCTTTTTCACACGCCACCCACCGGTGCTGACCCCTCCTGATGAGGAAGTGATTCAGAACCTGGACCAGGATGAGTTCCAGGGATTCTCCTTTATCAACCCAGAGTTCCCAGGAACTGTTGCTGCCACCCCTGCCACTGAGCAGGCTTGATTCGAGCTCATGCATGGACACATGGACACACACACTCTCACTCACACACTCATCAACACAAACATAATCATTCCCCCCTGGATTAAACGCACCAACGTGTCACTCTTAAGTATTCCTGAAATGATCCGTGCCGTCAGAGCTGACTCAAAAATGTCGAGTCAGCTGCAAACACGTATGTGCTTCAACTGCTGCAGCCTGGGTGATGCGTTTGTCTGGGTTCATCTGGCAAATTCAAAATATGACTTACAACTAGGATTTAGCGTCTTGGGATTTTACAGGAACAAAAAAATTCTCCATTCATCTGAGTGGCACAACCTTAAAGAGGCAGTTCATCTTTTTAAAGTGGGGTTTCATGAGGCACCAGATGACCGGAGGTGTGTTAGCCACAAAAATTAGGCTGAACTTTACAGATAGAGCAGTTTTTAGAAGGATTCCCTTAGAATAATCTACATTACGAAGTACAGTTGGCTACATCTACAGAGGTTGAGAGCCTGGCTTCATGACCTGACCGTCCTCTGTGAGTAATACACTTACGATTCATTTCTCACTTCCTCAACCTTACTTAAAAAACAGCAAGCTTGCTAAATTTTGAGGTGAAATCACATTTTTTTGATGTATGAGTACTGCTCTGAGTAATGCATTTACAAAGGGCTGTAAGTTCCCAAACTGGTTTTACACATACTTACACATATATACACAAACACATCACCTGCATACGACATATCTACAGCATTCAATGTTATACAACGATATTGGTGAAACTTGTGATTTAACTTTTCTTTACGTCATTCCTCGGCTATTTTGGCGCATCCTGAGTTCGGCCTGTATTTCTGGTGTGCTTTTTATTCAGTGTTTAAAGGTAATATTACTAATAGTGTCTATGTTTATCCTTATCTTAGCTAAAACTGGAATGCTTCACATACTTGTGCATGAGTTTCTATATCAATAATAGCCCTGGACTCTGTCTCCCAGCAGTGTTTTGCCATCTGATCTCTGCATTCATCTGCATTTTAAAAAAATCAGAATGAGACTATAAGATCTCAGGTTCCTTCTTCAGCAAAGGGAGCATGATGTTAAAAGACTGCTGGGAAATGTAGTCTTCCTCTAAGCTTCGAGTTGGTTAAATAGATAGATAATCCTACTTCTTATACTCTGATTCTCTGTTTTCTAGTATTTAAATAATGAACGAGACTAGCAGTAAGTTTCTGTGCATGATACCAATACCTGGGCGTTTGTTTACAGCGTATGTGTGTGTATGTGTATGTGTGTGCACGTGTATGTTTTATATGTGTGCAGAGTATCGTGTAAGAGCTCAAACAACTGCGTCTGTGTTTATCTGTGTGTGTCCGTACCTGCCTTCCCAGCACCTGGAGTTCACTTTTTTTTTTTTTTTTACCATATCAAACAGTGTTTGTATGATCCACTTTACTTCCAGCCAGCTGCTCCACCAGGTGGGAGAAGATAAGAAAACAGCTGTTTTCTGTATGAGTGCATGATATTAGGAAAAAAATCAGCAGATTGGCAAATATTAAAAAGTTTCATGAAGAGAAAATGAACACCACAGACTCTTTATAGGACAATTAAAGCAAAGTAAAGTACAGTAAAGCTGCAAATCCCACCTGGATAGTTCTTGGAAAACTTAAATAGGACAGAAGTTTCCTAGTGTTCAACCTGTGGTCTGCTTTGGGAACCTTTGCATCTGAAAGTTTCTTGGCCTTAGAGAAGTTTGTGCAGCAGAAGGCTTCTAACTGGATCAGATGTCCAATATATCATGCAGCCCTACTTCTACGGTCTACTTCCTTAGTACAGTTTGGAGACAAAGTTTGAGGCTTAATACACTGTGATCTGTGTTTTTCCAGAAGCTGTCTGCACGTGCAATAAGACTTTCCATCCTAACTACAGGCAGCAGCAAATGTGGGTGCAGGTTAAGGCAGGAAAATCCTTTCTGTGTGTTTTATCATTTGTTTTCCAAAGCTAGCAATAATGTTGTTGACAGGAAGGAAGTGATCCAACCTTCAGAGGGAAAGCTGAGTTCAGGGCTGTAATTAATTAACATGCAAAGACGGTGAGGTTGCGCGGCTTATTGGTTAGCATATTTATCTCTGCAGGAGGGGAGAGCTGCACCGTGAACGCTGTGCAGGAGCAGCTGAAGTGCTTCCACATGTCGCACTTCCCTTCATAGTTTCCAGGTTCAATCCTGTGTGTCAGGAGTAGTTGCATGAAGTTGTTTTTTAAGTGAAAAGCAGGATATGAAGGTCGGTGTTAAAGATCCACGCAGGCGACTCATTTTAACTAAAGTCATCCAGACACATGACAGGATCTCATCTTGATGGGGCCTGATATCTATTTAAAGCATAATCTCCAAATATTTGACATAAAAATACAAGTTAATATTTCCATGCATGCCCTTGAATCCTTTAGTTCTTAATTTCATGACTAATTCATGGCTCATCATGAGACTGGGTGAATGTCAAAGTGAAGACCAGACCCTGTTGTGGTGGGCAAAAGTCAGACTGAACGCCCCCACACTGAGGATTTAAATGTTTTTCCCTCTATCACATGAGTAGTTTTGGATTCTTGTATGTAATGTGCAGAAACTTTTCACCTTGAATCACAGCCCAACATGGTGAAAGGTTGGTCTTGTTGGTATTTTGAAGCTGTTGATGGGTTCAGCACAAAAGAGCAGCTATGATGCTTTCTCATTTTGTCAGCCGTAACAAATCCACGGATTAACGAAGGTGTTTATGACCTCATAAATAAGCGTCCACTGTCTGTATCATTCATTCACGTCTGTATTTAATCGCAGTCATTGTCTAATGTATTATTGCAAGGGGTAACTATATATACCTTTACATAAACACACGTATGACTGTGTCAAATGTTGATGTATAATGATTCACCATGTTGTCAGTATTTCAGAGGACAAGTGAAGAAGTCTTACTCCAGGATTTGTGTTTTTGTTTCTTTGATTCCTTCTTGCTGACGGAGAAGCAAAATGAACTCTGCATGAACAATGCTTTACCTTTTTATTAGTAAGGATTTATATACACATAACATATTCAGATGATTTATGTTTTTTGTGTCAGCAGTGCTCCAAAAGTGTGATCCAAGCTACTGTGTGTGAAAATAAGGCAATATATTTGAAGAAAAAATGCTTTTCACAATGCTTTCCATGTGCCAAATAATTTTTTTTGTTTTCCAGGAAACAGGCAAACCTAAAATAAAGATATGAAAGATGTGTGAAGGGAAGATTTTTGTCTTTATGCAGTCCTCACTGTGGATATTTCAGGTGATAGAAGAGGAAGAGGAGGAAGATGGAAGCGATTCAGGGATGACAGGAGGTAGTAAGAAGGGGCAGTAGTACGGAGGAAGCGCAGAGAGACTCTGTGAAGCGAGGCAGGCGGCTACGACAGGCTGTGCATATTTCATGGCTGCCACTTATCATAAGAGCCTCCTCCTGATGGGGGAGCGCAGGTCTGATGACTTCAAGGAAATAACATGCAGAACACGGCCTACATATACACAGCCCTGCTGAGCCACTCAGCTGCTTCACGCCGCCTCTAAAGCTGCTCCTGATCCACTTTAGTCAGGCTGCTGCTGCTGTTGCTCTTACCAGCTGCACATTTACTTTTAATGGGGGTTACTACATCCTGCACCGTTTACTATCCCTACTACAAAGCAGTGTTTACGAGCGTGGTCTAAAAGTGGAAGCGAACAGATCTGAGCACATTGTACAGGAACCGTTTTTCAGCACACTGGGAGTGAGAGCAGAAAAAGAATTGGTTAAGATTCAGAATCTTTTGACTGAAGGAGAAAAGGTGCTGAGGTTTAGTTTTGGAAGCCAAACTTTTGAGATAAAGGACTTTATATTCAGGTTAGCATCAGGAAATGGGTGCATAATGAACAAAATATCGGATGAATATAGGAGCATGAAATTTGCCTCTGATTGTTTCCAAACTGTATCATACTTAGGGATTTATTGGGTTGCTACTTCAGAAATTTTAACCTTCTATGTGTATTTTTTGTCCTGATCTTAAAGTGACTGCATAAAACACTGTTCAACGTCCCACTGTGAGACTCTAAGCTAACTGCTAGCTGTTTATTTGTGGCTCCTCTGTTTGATCTGGAGCTTTTTTTGTCAATTAGGAGTAGGAGCTGCTTGTACTTTCAGGCATTAGCACTAACAATAAAGACTGCTCCCTATAAGTACTTGCTCCTAACTGTCGTGACATGACATGACTCTAAACAAAGCGTGTTTGTTTAGAAAATGAACCAATGAAGATTTATTTATTGATTTATAGTTCAAGTTTTAGGCTACAGCATCTAAGAACCTAAAGATACACTCTGGCAGACTTGGGATGGAAGGTCATGAAGGGTTAAGTTCATCTTCCACTTCCTGTTTCCCCCCTAATCTTAACAGTTTCTGGTAGAGGACCTTAAACTTGACTTTGTTGACAACACTCTGTTCATCCTCATGCAGCTGAATTTTATGCAAATTTCCCACAACAGCAACACAAGCTGCCGTGTAGCAGCGAGTTCCAGCACATAAGCTGTATAAAGTTTGTATTGGAGTGGATGTAATAGCCATGTACACAGTAAGCCGCAGCACTGCTGGAGTGTGTGTGATAATTAATTCCAAATGTTGCGGCCCCCAAATTAAAGCCAGTGGCTTCAGCACAAAGCCGCCTGAGCTTATCAGCCCAAAACAGGTCAGCGTTCGATACCGCCTTTCATTCACCCCTCTCTCCTCCTCACCTCCCTTTTTCCTCTGTAGCTCTCGCTCTCTCCCCACATCCTCGGCTGACATCGGCTCGTCTTCCGCTAATCCTCTCGTTACTGAAAAGAGATGGGGTGAAAGAGAGAGAAAGAGGTGGAGGGGAGTGACGCAGAGGAAGAGAGGGAAGAGGAAGGGAGGGAAAGACTAAATTAAAGACTTACAGTCATGTTTCTCTATTAAACCTCTGCCTCTGGAGCACAGAGACTAGAAAATAATTGTTTTTTCTACCTTGTCGCTTCTCCATACTCTGAGCTTTCTATCCACACATCTCTACCGAGGGCCACTGATATTTATCTCACTCCCTGTCCTTTGCTGCTTCTCTGTTTTTTTTTCCTCTCCCTATCTCTGTCCCTCTGCCTCACAGCACTGACTGCAATTGAAGCGTGTTGAGATGGAACACGTTATGAGCTGGCCTACATGGCTGGCAGCTGTGTGTATGAGTGTGTGAGAGATAATGTGTGTGTTTTGGGTGATAAATATCTGTGTGCACGATATTCAGCAGTGAGTTAAATGGTTTGTTGGTATGAACATAAACATGCTCATCTTTCAGCTTGCATTTTGACTTATAGTCAGTTACGTTAGGTTGAATTTGATGAGCTTAACACAGTAATAATTAGCAGCAGTGACTTGATCAGGAGGATTTAAGTGGAAGAGAAGTCAGTGCTGTTTTGAAACTGAATAAAGAAACAACATAATACAGCTTTTACTCATCAGAGTCTCCAAAAGTTGTTGTGACCAGTCTTGGTGTAGTTTAGTGCTTCTGTACCCTGTAACCTGCCTGCAAAACACAGGTTTGGCAAATTTTAAGATGGCCACTTCTAGGGATGGGAACTGATAGGGTTTCATCGATACTAATGCCCTTATCAATCCAATTCTTCATCGATTCCTCTTACGAATTCTCTTTGTACAAAAATTCTGAAATAAGACTTTGAGAAGAAATTCCCAAATCAGAGATGTCTTGGGTAACTGCTATCTATTTGCTAAGCTAAGACTGCTGCCAGTTGACGTAATGCTCTGGTGTAATGTACAGAATGGGTAAAGGAATTGTTAAGAATAAATGATGTCAATGGATTGAACCATTTTGTACTGATATTAACGCAAACTGGTTCTCAGTACCCATCCGTACAGCTGTTACTCATCAGAGTCACATCTAAAGTTGCTGCTACCAGCCTTGGTGTAGCTCAGCGACCCTATACCAGCTATACACAAGTTTGGCACATTTTAGCCTCTACAGCTCCAGATCTTAATGTTGGAGTTGTGAAAGCTTTACCTGACCTCCCCTGGATGTGCCCGAGTCACATGAGGTAGATCTGGGTCAGCGGTGGCAGCCGTGTCCCTGTGGATGGAAGAAGCTCCTCACAGGCGGGTGAAGGTAGGAGACTCCTGTTCTCTGAAACACTCTCCTGTCCCTCCCTGTCCCTCTTATTTTTTCTGACTTGACCCAAGTATGTGTGGCTCGACCTCAATTTGGTCCTGTCTTATTTTCTGTTTCTTCTTCCTGGTGTCAGAAACTCTGAGATACTCTGACCTTGTGGATGTATTTGAATGTTTTATAGCTGTGAGATCACACTTTGTGTCTGTGATGGCTCATTTTAAAGTGACCTGAGTATTCATGTTGCAAACTTGAATTTATTCTGTAAGGTGGTTGAAAAAGGTGTATTACGTCCACCTGTAAGTTTGCACTACATCATCATTTTGCTCTCTAAATGGGTTGGAATCACCAAACCAATCTGCCTTCCTCTGCACACACAGACTCTGATTCATCTCACGCTGCCTTTGAAGAATCAACCAGCGCCCAAACGTGGCATGCAGAGATTCTCCTCTCTGCACTTACACACAGGCTTAACCATGACATCACTCAGCACAGATAGCACGGGCAGAGTTAGACCTCCAGCTCAGTGCTCCAGCGTCACAGAGTCCAACGGCTGCTCTTTTACTGCCTCGAACGTACCCCTCCCCCCTCCAACAAACACACTCCTCCATTTTTAACACTCTGTTCTTGCTCTCTTCTTGCCTCCATCCCCACACCCACCAAGCCAAGCTGTGCATTAACAATGCCCTGCCCCAGAGAAACCCTCTACTACCACTGTTACACACACACACACACACATACAGAGAGAGAGAAAGCTTTTCCTCACCTCCTACACAAAGTCACAGTTTCCTGTACTCAAGTGTCTCCATCTCTTCGCTTGAGTCTTAGCATCTGTTTTCCATCCTTCTGCCTCTGTCAACCTCCTCTTCACTTCTTCCTCTTACTCTCCCCCTTTCCACTGAAGTTGACTCATGATTATGTTTTCTAAAGCCTTGTGTTAGAGAAGATTTGGCTTTTTATAATCAGTATTTTTCAACAGAGAACAATTAAGTTTGAGACCAGACAACAAACAGCAGAAACGAAGAGATGACACTACTAGACGAGGATGCTGCAGTTGTTGGATTCTTTCCAGACCCCATTTTTTTTCTTAGTAGCACAGTTAAGAAACATTCCTAGCCTTCTGTAACATCATGCTCTCCTGTCAGGTCAGGTGTGGGATGTCTTCTGCAGTCTTGTACCTGTCAAAGAAGACAGCTGGTAGGCTGTGAAATATCCTGGCTTTATCCTGGTGTTCACTTCAGAGACTTTACTTTCAAGATATGATTTAAGAGCAGTAAAGATGAGAAAGAAACACTGAAGTCTACTTCAGTTATTCTTGGTAATTGGCAAAGAGTATTGTAACTTAGAATAACATAGTAAGACTGGAAACAGAGCTAACTAACCATTCAGTTTGGCACAAATGGAAATCATCTGCCCAAAACACGAGTAAACTTTACTCCTAAGCCACCAGGAAGTGAACCTCTTTCCTGTACCAAAGCTCTCTCCTCATAAAGCTCGTATTCGCCTCTATGCACACAATTCTGTCCTAACAGTGAAATAACAAAAATACTTTCTCTTCCTCTCTTTCTTTATGATCCATCACATCTTTCTCTGTACATTCTTGCCCCTCTACCCCTGCATCATAATCTCATAAACTCCATCTGCAGAGGAACCGCCGCGACACCTGCAACTTTGACAAGGAGTTCACCAAGATGCCGACAGACTTGACGCCAACAGACAAGCTCGTCATCATGAACCTGGACCAGGACGACTTCCTTGGCTTTTCCTACACCAACCCTGCCTACGTGGCTCCTAATTAACCCGCACTTGATCACACTGATGGACTGAGAGAATATCAGGCAAATAGGAAGGCAAAAGCACTTACTTTGTGTTTGTTTAGTTAACGTCTTGTGTTCTTTAAATGCCGCATTGGGGTTCGTCCAACAAGAGTACAACAAAATATATCACACATCAAACTCTTAATCAAGACAGGACACCAAAGACTTAAAACTTATCTGTTAAACAAGGCCTAAAGACACCTAAACTCGACAACAGATCTTTCCTGTACATCACAATGACCAAAACAACTCAGATGCCATAAAAACCTCACCACCTCTTGATTACAAAATATAGAGGGATTTCAAAAACTCATTCCCATGATTCTTTATAGTGTTATTTCAAGTTGAGCTACGTCATGTGACCTCTCAAACTAAATTACCCTAATAATAATAATAATAATAATAATAATAATAATAATAATAATAATAATAATAATAATAATAATAATACATTTTATTTAAAGGGCCTTCCCTGTCACCCAAGGTCACTTTACTCAAAAATAAACAAAAAGTCCAATAATCAGAAAGGTGTACAATAAAACAATAACAATACAATCATAGTCAGTACAACTGAATACAGATAACATGTTGATCTAGGGGTAACTGGGAAAGCTTGCTTAAAAAGATGATTCTTGAGGCTTTGATTTTTAAAAATAGTCAGGGGAATCTTAGTCGTTAAATTAAAAAACTGAACTTTCACTTCACAAAAGCCAAAGTTAAAGAGGGCTATTCTGCTTTTTTGTCCCTCTGGTGCCCCTGTAGTACCTTTACACCTTAACAAAGATCCTGACTTTTCCTAATGTAGCTTATTTTGGCCTCTGTTTAAGCTGCTTTCTCTTCGCTCCATAAACCCCCTTCCCTCTGAATGGCCAGCCCTCTGGAAGCCTGTCACAAGAGGATTTGTGGGGCAGACCTTGGTGTTTGAGGCCCTCACCTCCAACATGTGTTGGACCAGTTATGAGGCGGCTAATGAACTGAAAACTCAGGAATGGGAGCAGCTTTTAATTTTCACAATATTCAGTCATCAAAAATCAAACATGGAGTGATGGGACCAAAATGAACATGAGCTGCTTTTAGATGATTAAACATCTGTAGCCTACAAGTGGACCAAACTGAAAAAGAGCTGCTTTATTACTAGCATGCCTGTTTCATGCATTTCACTTTTTAAATTTGTCCATTAGTGGAAGGTTTAACGTCCTGAAGCTTACCGCCACATTAGGATGAGTAGTGTCCTCTGCAGCTATTTGAAAAGAGATGCTGAGTGTGCAGTTAGCATCAAAGAGTGCTGTGTGTCACTTCATGTGTGTTTTGAACACTGCTGCCTGTTTAAACTGTCATGAGTTTTACTGTAGCAGTGCTGACCGCGTCACACTCAGCAGTCACAGAGCGATGTGCTTCACGAGCTAACTTCACTGCCTGTCAAAGCTTTAGTTTCCTCCTCTTTCTTTTATTCTTTCTCCCCTAACACCCTCTGTTGTCTCTTTTATTTATTTATTTTGTTTTGGCTCCAATTGGTGTTTCTGACAAGGCCTGCTATGACGTGGTGTCAAAACACACACCCACACACACACACACAGCACAGGTGCACTGAGTAAACAAGAAGCTGCTTTGACAACCCCCAAGTGAGCCATTCCCCAAACAGCGATGATAAATAATGAGCAATGCTGCTTTTCTCAATAACTGATTTTAAAGTCTTCCCCCTAACCCCGATAGGTTCCTGCATGTTTGTGTGCACACTCAGAATATAAGTTTAGGCATGTGTGTGTGTGTGTGTGTGTGTGTGTGCGTTTATGAGTGTGTGTTTATGAGTGTGTGTTTATGAGTGTGTGTGTGGTTTTTCAGGCACCACTGGGTCAAGCCAATTACTTCAAATTCAGCTCAAATTCAACCAATCTGCCTTCCAGCTTCAAACAACATTACATCGGCTATAATGCCAACACGCTTTGTGTACTGTACTTGCACACACAAACACACACACACACACACACACACACACACACGTGCAGCCATACAGTCCAATCCATGACTGAGGGTTGGAATTATGAGGTGAAGCGTAACAAGGCGGACAATGACTGTGAAACGTTCGCTCCTGGAGGCACAGAAGACATATACTGTAGGTCCATTACACAGGCCTAGATAGACCCCTCCCCCCTCTGCAAACACAGCCCACATGTATACTATATACAGCACATATACCGTGCATATTTATACTTTATGTATGTAAACACACAACATCCCTACTTATATATTCACCTTTTGAGAAAACAACTCCCTCTCTCATTTAGATGTTGTATAGTCTAAGATATAGAGCAACACTTATGGGTTTTTACCTGCAGATTGTTCCTGTAAATGGTGTAAATATCTCTAAATGTTAACCACAACTACTTTAACATCAGCTGTAGGGATAGGAAACGCTTGAGAAATTTAAAGCGCCCAACAGCTGATTTGGTTAGATGGAAAACACTTTATTGACACGACCTCTGTAGCTGATCACTTCTTAGAGTAGGAGCAAACTTAGCTGTTGTTACTCACATTAAGTTTCACGAAACAGTTTGTGGCATGTTACTTTCTAGTTATTGGTCCTTATACACCTCAGCATTCTGTACCATTCTTGGTTAAGCGTTCACTCTATGCATTATCTTGCAGTTCTGTGTCCTCTGCTGATTCTTTTTCCCCTTGTCTGAGTTCCCTTTGTTTTTTTGTTTTTCTTCCATAAACAAACTGGGAACACACTTCTCACTGAAATTTCTTTCCTATATTTGATCCATGAAGTCTGTAATGAAAACAGGATATGAAGAAAAAGTCAGAATCAGGCTTGCGCAATCCTGGAAATTTCAGTTGTGGAAACTTTTGTTGAAAATTTTGAGGGATCTTAAATGAACTGCATTTACCTGGTCATATCCATGTATAAGTTCTAAAAATTGGGGTTTTTTTATAAGCAGACATGCACTTTTAACCCTACAAGACCCAAATATAGAAGAAAGGTTTGCAGGTTGTGTGAGTTTGTGGCCTAATGGCTGGATCTATAAACACATTTACCATCCAACAGCACTGCAAGCATAGTCAGAGCCCATTGACCATGTAAATGTGGTAAATGTGGTTGTACTTGATGTTGTAATATTAAAATGTTGGGTCTTTCAGGGTTGAATTACATTATAAATGAATTTCCCTTACTGAGTCTTACTGTTATGGATGTGGGCATCAATATTTGTCATAGCTAGCCTCCAAAAATGACACATACTGAGATGAGCTTTTGCTAGTTTAATTTGAATGTGTGCATTAAAATGTATCTTTGACAGGACCTCTAGACTCTAAATCCAAAAAAAATGAAAAGGCTCGTTTCATTTGTGAAGAAAATTTCCTAAATTCCCCACAAAGTTTTAGAAAACTTCCTTTTCGTTGATGGCAACTAAACCCTGAAAATTTCAAATACCCTCGAGTTGAAATTCTCATGGAACCTTTCTGGAAATTTCCCACCCCTTTGCAACCCCAGTCAGAATCAAAAATTTCACACAGCTGTCACTTAAGCAATGGCCTGTTTTGATATCTACAACAACGCAGTAATAGACACAACTATCCTGTGTAGTATCCATCATCTGTTTAGTGTCAAAGTTCTCCATCAGGGGGACTATTAGGAGTTTTAACTATGCATGCACGTGATGATCTCTATTTCCCTTTTACGTCTTGATCCATATCTCATGGATTCCTCTTAATGATGTGTCGATTGATGGACTCTTTGATAATTCTTTATTAGACTTGGTTTATGTTGTAGATAAAGTCTATCTCATGTTGTTATTATCTACTTATGGATATTATACGAGAGTCATGTTCTGCTTGGTTTGTAGTATCAACATGTTTTACTTTGTAAGTCTTCCATCTCTGTATAAATTATGTTTAAGGGGTAATTTGTATGGGCTGCAATAGAAATACAAGTGTCACGATTGTTCTTCTTTTTTTTATGTTTGTCAAGTTTTGGCCCATAAGTGTAGCATCCTCCCTCCTTCACTCCTTCCTTTCTTTGCGACCTTTTCTCTGATGGCGCCTTTTCATCCATCATTTGATTTTCCTCTCTGACCTTTTCCTCTCCTCCATCCTCTCATTCAGCGTCCTCATTGTCTTTTTCTCACCTCATTTTCCTTCCTCTTGACCTTTACCCCTCTCAATAATCACAACCCATCTTCTCTGCTGTTTTCTTTCCCTACCCTCTCCTCTGTTAGGTCCATTTCCCTCCCGTTTGTTTTATTGTAACTATCTGTTGGGCTCCATTTTCCCCCTTATTTGTTCCTTTCTGTTTCCCTCAATGTCAGCCTTTCTACTTCTGAAACATGTAGCTTTGTTAAAGCCGACATCAAACTGTATATATTAAAGCAGTTAATGCTTAAATTGATTTGCTTTTCAACTTCTGCTTCACTTTGGATGAGCTTATGTGCCAAACAACAAGTAGTTGAACATCTTTGTGAAAATAATTTACAGTTTCTATGTGCAGAGAACAACGATTCTGCAGAAGACGTATAAGAATGTGTTTTGTGAGATAGTTTACTGATAAGACCATGTGTATTGTGGTGTTTCTGATTGTAGAATAATAAATGTTTCAGTTAAATGTGCTTCTTGTGTTTTCTGTGAGCTTTCAAAGCACAAAATGGAGATAAGTTTCAAGCTTGATATGGTTACAAAGCTGTGACTGGACAATAGCTGCCGGGGCCAGAGTTCAAAGAACGGTCAATCAGCTGTGTTATCAAGAGCTCTCTGCCGATTCTGTTTGTTTCTGACGCAGAGAACGGGATGAAGGGTAGGAGATAGGATGTGGGTAAAAACAGAAGGGCACTGCAGCACACTGGAGAGGAGGAGATGAAAAAGGGGAAAGTGACAAAAGCAGAAGGGATCTCCTATTTATTTCATTCAGTGGATCTTTGGAAACGCTAAAGAGGGGAGCATGACGGAGCGGCTTATTGGATTTCTCTCTCTCTCTTGCAGCCTCACACACATTTTCACAGACATATTCAACACACTCTCAAACCATCAGAGATGCGGCCTCACAATTAAGAGACTTTTCCTGACTCTGCATGCAACATCCACCACCATTTTCACACACATTTTCTTTAGAGCACTCGTTCACAGGCTTAAACTGCACAGGTTGGTTCCTCGCATGGGATGCCCCCAGTCAAAAACCTGTGGACACACCCCTGCTCCTGCCGCAAGAGACTTCCTCTCACATCTCAGAGTCTTTCACTTCAGTAACCTCACACTGTTGCTCAGAGAAAACACCCTGAGGCTTTATCTATGGATGTTGAAGTCATAAATCACAGTTTTGACATTTTATTACCATGCCAGATTCATGCCTCATCACCATATGTCCTCTCTCTGCCCTGGAGACGTTCCCATCTGGTTAAATTACACAAAAACACTAACAAACATAAACACAGATGCACACAATAGCAGAGACGTATGCGCACGTACATATTGTTAGCATCGTAAATGTACACATGGTTCTAATGATACAAACACCTGTCTGTGTAAGTGTCTGCCTCTCATCTTCTTCATGCTTCCAGCTCCCTCACCCTGCAGTATATTTGTGTCAATCATTTAGCACTTCTTCCTCAAAACACTTTATCTCTTCCTCTCTCTAATTTCTGTGTGGTTTTTCATTTCCTCTCACTTCTTCCTCTTCTTTCGCTTCCCCTCCTCCTTCACTTATTCTTCCTCCTCCTCCCCTCAGTCTCTGAGAACTGGCCAGAGGCATGAGAAGGTTCCAGCTCAGTGAGCAGAAGCCCTGCAGTCCTCCTCCTCCTTCTCCTCCTCCTCCTCCTCTATTCAAGATCCAGCCTGTCCCTCTCTCCTCATCCTCTTGTTTTACAGCCAACATCCGAGGGAAGGGGAGGAAAGTGAGAAATACAGAAAGAGATGGAAACATAGACTTAGAGAGAAAGGGCAAACACAGATACTTCAGCTAAAAACTTCACATCACAAGTTTCTCCTTTGCACAGTTTTTGACCTCAATGCAGCCCAAAAAGAAAGAGAAGTCAGAATCAAAAGAAAACATTCAGAAGTTTAAACTGGATGAACTCATGAAGAAATACAGTCTGCACGGTTTATGAAGAGTTAAAACATAAAAGGAAACATTTATGAATCACTTTCCAAGCACACATTCATGAACTGACAGAGGATGAGATGTAAAGGGCCGATCTGTCCATCAGGATCAAACTAATCTCATTCACACATCCACACATAAATGGCTCAGGGGTGTGTACAGACTTATGTGGGGGTGCAGGAGGTGCTGAATATGCCCACACACACTTAAACACACATGTGAATACATATCATTTATTTACTCTCTCTATCTCCTACATCAATAGAGAGGGAGATTAAGAGCAAGCAGAATGTAAATGCCCCCCCATCTTAACCACCCACCCCATGTACACACACACACACACACACACACATATACACATACACACACACAACTTTCATGGTGCACTCCAGCAAATTGCTGCAGTTTTTCAGACATTTTTGACTCGGGTGGACAAACTTGGGCCCGGGCCAGCATCAGCTACATCCAACCCCTTAAAAACAATCTTGAGTCAAAACTGTTCAAATGTTATTTCTTGATATCAGGGTGTCCCACTTTTCTCTTTCCCAAGCTTTATGTCCTCTTCTTCTTTCTGTAAAATGTAATTTTGCATATTTTTTATTCTAGTATATTGTTCCCTTTCATTTTGAAAAATATCAAGAAAGTTATTGTGGTAAACTTCATTACCTCTAAAACTACAAAACTACAAAACTGAAACTTGAAAATGTTTGTGAATTGAGATAGAATTGATTAGAATCAGAATCAGAATCAACTTAAATCGCCAGGCATGCTTGAACAAACAAGGAATTTGTTATGGCAAACTGTGCTCTCTTGTACAAGGTAATGGTAAGGCATAAAAGGTAAAATAGTAATAATAAGAATTTGCATGAAGAGAATTATCACCAACTTTAAGCACAAAAGAATAGCACATAGACAAGACTAGTATTTACAGGCTAAAAATATGATAATAGTGCTGTGGTGAGTGGTGCAAGGATGCAGATATTAAATTAGGTAGTTTAACAAGTTGCAAAGTGGGTTAAATAAAACAATAAATAATGAAAACAAAATGTACATTCTGCTGTTGCATTAAATATCTATGTGTTTAATCAAAGTACTGTTCTGGGTTCAGGTTCTGAAAAGCAGAGTAAAGAGGAGGACACTTAGTTATTACAAATAGCTACCTGAGAAGTTAAATTAACTAACAAGTCTAATTCAACCACACTAAGATGAGTGTTGACCCAAGACATCTTATTTAATCAAGATAACTTCTACTCGTGCTTGAACAACAAAATGTATTCTTTGACCTGGCATAAAATTGTAAAGCAGCCCTTGATATCATCCCTTTTACGCTAAAACAAGAAGTTACATTTAACAGTGTACTGTTGCCTTCTTCCTCTTCTTCAACACTCGTTCATTTCTTCCATCCCTCAACACCTTTCTCCCATTTGTCTTTCCTGCTCTTCATCCTTCCCTTCCTTATCTATTCTCCCCTTCCCCGGTCTCCCTCACCACCTCCTCTCTCTCTTTTTTCCCTCCCTCTTCTCCTCTCCTCTCCTCCCGCGCTGTCACTCCACCTCCCTCCCTGCCTGCTGTCTCTCAGCCGAGGTGAAACGCTGTACTTCTCTTCCTGAAGTCATTTCTATGTTAATGAGTCTCCTTGTGAGATAATGCAGGCGGCAAAGGCCTCGGACACACACACACACACACACACACACACATACACACACAGAGAGCTAGTGAGAAGGATGATAGGACCTGTCACTGCTTCCTCTGTTGATCTGTTCATGCAATTATTTAATTATAAACTGTAATCCCTCTTTCTCCCTCTGACTCCCTCCACTTTGCTCCCTGTCTGTTTGTTTTCGATCACTTTAATTCTTCTGTTTCATTTGTAGTCCACCCGACAAACTCCAATTTAAAACGACCCATTGCCCTGTCAATCAGCACATCATTCACCCCATCTTTCAATTATTTACAGCCTTAAAGTCAAGTTGTTGAACTGCCACGGAGGTATTTATGCTACTGCAGTGAAGCAGACTAACACCTTGCTGCTTTCACAGTTCTATGGTTCTTCTAAATACCACTACATCACTGTTTTAAGGGACTAAGAGGAGAGACCCTGATGAAGTGGACTGCAGCGACTTCCTTTGGCCAGAAGACTTCTGCAAACTGTTGTGCTGACATGACTTGTGTATTTCTTTTGAAGGTGAAAGTGAAAGTAGATCTGCTCTTCTTCTTAACATTTTTCTTTGTTCACAAATAGCATTTTACCGGCTACAACACGACAAGGTCATATTTTCATCAACATGTAAGTTGCGCTGTTGTTTGACAAAAAACAACAAGTAAACTTTGTGAGTTTGTAGTGTAGTTTAGTTGCCAGCTACATATTGCGCTACTTATTCGGAGTTATACAGTTGTGCCCAAAAGTTTACACCCCCCAGCAGTATTTCTGATTTTTTGGCCTTTTTTCAGAAAATATGAATGATAATACAAAATCCTTTCTATCACTCATGGTTGGTGGTTGGGCGAAGACATTTATTGAAAAAAAAAAAAAGAATGGTTTACTCTTTTTAAATCATAATGACAACAGAAACTTCAAAACTGACCCTGTTAAGAAGTTTACACAACTCTGGTGGTTTTTGCCTGATAAATGCACAAAAGTTGACACAAATGTGTTTGAATGTCTACTAAAGGTAACCATCCTCCTGTGATCCTGTGATCTATTTGCCTGTAATCAGTTTTTGCGTATAAAAAAAAAATGTACAGGGTCATTTTTGAAGTTTCTGTTGTCATTATGATTTAAAAAGAGTAAACACAGTTGTTTGTTAATAAATGTCTTCACCCAACCTCTAACCATGAGTGACAGAAAGGTTTTTGTGTTACCTTTCATATTTTCTGAGAAAAGGCAAAAAAAATCAGAAAATTCTGCTGGGGTGTGTGTAAAGTTCTAGGCACAACTGTATATCTAGATATGAGACTGTTTCAAGATCACAAAGAATGTCCTCACAGTCCCTTTAAAGGAGAATTATTTTGCTTTTTTGCCACCATTACAAATGAGAATGCTCCTTCTACAAGTGCAATATTTGAGGTTTAAAATGGGAGGATGAAGTGAAAAGCTATCAGTAAATAAACATATCTAAGTAAAGGTTTGAGTGAAGAAACATCCATCCCTGCATTCCCCTCATCCAATCATCTGTATGACTCTCTAGGGAGAAGAATGGGCCTCAATTCATCGCTGTTTAAAAAGGCAATACAATTAGTTTTAAACCAGCCCTACCTTTAGACCATGGCCATATATGTCAATGCACTTATATGCAACAATGCCACTTAAATGCAAAGCCATTTCTTGCCATATGTGGATTATGACACCCATGGAGTTAAGAGGGAAGCACGACTGTGTTCTGTTTTGCAGTATTTGAAGTATAAAACATTGTGGCATCTTTGTAGGTTGGAAATCTCTCCATTGTAAATTGACAAACTAGGGGCCCAAAAAACAGTATATCGCAAAAAGCCCCCACATAAGTAGAAACTGCCCTGTGTATAAATGCATCAACCACAGGTCTTGGGAACGCGCACACATCACATACGCGTTCCCGCCATGTGAAGTGAAGTGAAGTGTGAACCTCAGACCGCCTTCTGTGGGAGCCTCGCTGGAGTGGAATCATTAAAAACGGTCCGTGGCTCTTTAAGTGGCGTCTCTGCTTCTCTCTCGGGCGCGATTCTTCATGCACTGCTTGCCAATCTNTAACCACCCACCCTACGCACACACACACACAACTTTCATGGTGCACTCCAGCAAATTGCTGCAGTTTTTCAGACGTTTTTGACTCGGGTGGCCAAACTTGGGCCCGGGCCAGCATCAGCTACATCCAACCCCTTAAAAACAATCTTGATTCAAAACTTTTCAAATGTTATTTCTTGATATCAGGGTGTCCCACTTTTCTCTTTCCCAAGCTTTATGTCCTCTTCTTCTTTCTATAAAATGTAATTTTGCATATTTTTTATTCTAGTATATTGTTCCCTTTCATTTTGAAAAATATCAAGAAAGTTATTGTGGTAAACTTCATTACCTCTAAAACTACAAAACTGAAACTTGAAAATGTATGTGAATTGAGATAAAATTGATTAGAATCAGAATCAGAATCAACTTTAATCGCCAGGTATGCTTGAACAAACGAGGAATTTGTTATGGCACACTGTGCTCTCTTGTACAAGGTAATGGTAAGGCATAAAAGGTAAAATAGTAATAATAAGAATTTGCATGAAGAGAATTATCAACAGCTATAAACACAAAAGAATAGCACATAGACAAGACTAGTATTTACAGGCTAAAAATATGATAATAGTGCAGTGGTGAGTGGTGCAAGGATGCAGATATTAAATGAGGTAGTTTAACAAGTTGTAAAGTGCAAAGTGGGTTAAATAAAACAATAAATAATGAAAAAAAAATGTACATTCTGCTGTTGCATCAAATATCTATGTGTTTAATCAAAGTACTTTTCCGGGTTTAGGTTCTGAAAAGCAGAGTAAAGAGGGGGACACTTTGTTATTACAAATAGCTACCTGAGAAGTTAAGTTAACTAACAAGTCTAATTCAACCACACGAAGATGAGGGTTGACCCAAGACATCTTATTTAATCAAGATAACTTCTACTCGTGCTTGAACAACAAATTGTATTCTTTGACCTAGCATAAAATTGTAAAGCAGCCCTTGGTATCATCCTTTTTACACTAAAACAAGAAGTTATATTTAACAGTGTACTGTTGCCTTCTTCCTCTTCTTCAACAGTCGTTCATTTCTTCCATCCCTCAACACCTTTCTCCCATTTGTCTTTCCTGCTCTTCATCCTTCCCTTCCTTATCTATTCTCCCCTTCCCCGGTCTCTCTCACCACCTCCTCTCTCTCTTTTTTCCCTCCCTCTTCTCCTCTCCTCTCCTCCCGCGCTGTCACTCCACCTCCCTCCCTGCCTGCTGTCTCTCAGCTGAGGTGAAACGCTGTACTTCTCTTCCTGAAGTCATTTCTATGTTAATGAGTCTCCTTGTGAGATAATGCAGGCGGCAAAGGCCTCGGACACACACACACACACACACACACACACACACACAGAGCTAGTGAGGGGGATGATAGGACCTGTCACTGCTTCCTCTGTTGATCTGTTCATGCAATTATTTAATTATAAACTGTAATCCCTCTTTCTCCCTCTGACTCCCTCCACTTTGCTCCCTGTCTGTTTGTTTTCGATCACTTTAATTCTTCTGTTTCATTTGTAGTCCACCCGACAAACTCCAATTTAAAACGACCCATTGCCCTGTCAATCAGCACATCATTCACCCCATCTTTCAATTATTTACAGCCTTAAAGTCAAGTTGTTGAACTGCCACGGAGGTATTTATGCTACTGCAGTGAAGCAGACTAACACCTTGCTGCTTTCACAGTTCTATGGTTCTTCTAAATACCACTACATCACTGTTTTAAGGGACTAAGAGGAGAGACCCTGATGAAGTGGACTGCAGCGACTTCCTTTGGCCAGAAGACTTCCACAAACTGTTGTGCTGACATGACTTGTGTATTTTTTTTGAAGGTGAAAGTGAAAGTAGATCTGATCTTTTTCTTAACATGATTTTTCTTTGCTCACAAATAGCATTTTACCGGCTACAACACGACAAGGTCATACTTTTATCAACATGTAAGTTGCGCTGTTGTTTGACACAGAACAACAAGTAAACTTTGTGAGTTTGTAGTGTAGTTAAGTTGCCAGCTACATATTGTGCTACTCATTTGGAGTTATACAGTTGTGCCCAAAAGTTTACACCCCCCAGCAGTATTTCTGATTTTTTGGCCTTTTTTTCGGTATGAATGATAATACAAAATCCTTTCTATCACTCATGGTTGGGCGAAGACATTTATTGAAAAAAAAAAAAAAAGAACTGTTTACTCTTTTTAAATCATAATGACAACAGAAACTTCAAAACTGACCCTGTTAAGAAGTTTACACAACTCTAGTGGTTTTGGCCTGATAAATGCACAAAAGTTGACACAAATGTGTTTGAATGTCTACTTAAGTAACCATCCTCACTTGTGATCTATTTGCTTGTAATCAGTGTGTGTGTATAAAAAAAATTAACAGGGTCATTTTTGAAGTTTCTGTTGTCATTATGATTTAAAAAGAGTAAACAGTTGTTTGTTAATAAATGTCTTCACCCAACCTCTAACCATGAGTGACAGAAAGGTTTTTGTGTTACCTTTCATATTTTCTGAGAAAAGGCAAAAAAAAATCAGAAAATTCTGCCGGGGTGTGCAAACTTTTGGACACAACTGTATATCTAGATATGAGACTGTTTCAAGATCACTAGGAATGTCCTCACAGTCCCTTTAAAGGAGAATTATTTTGCTTTTTTTGCCACCAATACAAATGAGAATGCTCCTTCTACAAGTGCAATATTTGAGGTTTAAAATGGGAGGATGAAGTGAAAAGCTATCAGTAAATAAACATATCTAAGTAAAGGTTTGAGTGAAGAAACATCCATCCCTGCATTCCCCTCATCCAATCATCTGTATGAATCTCTGGGGAGAAGAATGGGCCTCAATTCATCGCTGTTTAAAAAGGCAATACAATTAGTTTTAAACCAGCCCTACCTCTAGAGCATGGCCATATATGTCACTGCACTTATATGCAACAATGCCACTTAAATGCAAAGCCATTTCTTGCCATATGTGGATTATTTGTGGGTACCTCAATTCTCCCTTCGTGCTGACACAAGACAAAACGTCATAAACTTCATATTTTGTAACACCGTAGAAACATCCAACCTTTAGAGAGGTAACATTTAACTGTTTGATCCCCGGGTTTTTTGTCATATAGCGTTTTTCGGGGGTGTATTCATCTTTGACGGGACACATATTTACGTAGTTGGTGTCCAGAAGGGAACGCGCACACATCACATACGCGTTCCCGCCATGTGAAGTGAAGTGAAGTGTGAACCTCAGACCGCCTTCTGTGGGAGCCTCGCTGGAGTGGAATCATTAAAAACGGTCCGTGGCTCTTTAAGTGGCGTCTCTGCTTCTCTCTCGGGCGCGATTCTTCATGCACTGCTTGCCAATCTCTCTCTCTCTCTCTCTCTCTCTCTCTCTCTCTCTCTCTCTCTCTCTAACTAATCAGCGCGGTGCAGGGGGCTGCTAGCGCGGCACAGGCGGAGCAGAGAAGCAGAACGCGACGCTCCCGATCAGCACCACGGACAGCTCCTCAGCACGACCAGTCTTAAATTCAGCACCACGGACAGATCCACAGCTCCACAGTCACTCATCGCGGCAAGCTGCAGCCAGCCACTGACTGCATCACCCATAAAGGAGCATTTTGATGGTTTCAGTGCAAATATGATCAACCAAATATGTTGACAACACTTCCACCGTCTGGAAAACCGTGTCAGCGCAATGATGCTGTTTTGGCACTCACAGTCCATCATTTCAGAACATTAAAAATAAGCCTCTAATAAAAAAAAGAATGTCTTTAATGATAGAGAAAAGTCTCCATATCTGAGCCTCTCATGCCCTTTACTGATGGTGCTGCGGTGGTAGGCGGGACACGAGGCAGTGGCCGTACATGATTGGCTCCAGATGTGCGCTGTCACCCACAAGCCCAGTCCGAGCAGAGCAGTGCGGCTTGGGCGGAGTTGGAGGAGACGCGCGGTTAGTTTTAGTTTGTGTTGGTTGGACCGAGAGGAGGAGGAGGAGGAAGACTACGAGAGGGAGGAGGAGAGGAGGGGAGGGGGGGTGGAGGAGGAGGCGACGGCTGTCATTTTTTTCATTTGTACCAACGGGCACGTTTCTCGGGAGCAAATCCAGGCGGGTGTAGCTGTCCTACAGGCTCCGTCAGCAGGCGTCTTAACGGACGGTGCGTCCGGGTTGGGAAGCTGAAGTCCGGCGGTGAAAGAAAGAGAAGTAGAAGACGGTCTGTTTTTGGATGAGCAGTCTCATTAAAACCATCCTGATGCCCATTTAAAGCCGATTTGACCACCTATGTGAATTTATAAGAGCTGGTTTCTGTTCTGTGGACATCGAGGAGGAAGGGAAACACATGTCAGTCAGTCAACAGCTGGAGAGGAGGAAACACGACGGACCTCAGTCAGCGTCTCTCCGCGTAATTGAAGTATGGGCTTAATACCATACCGTAATTTAACTGGAAACTGCTGAAGAGAGAATTCATCCGGACCATCTTCTCTGGTGCTGATTGTCGAGGGAGGTCCTTTCCTGGTCAAGGATCCAGCGGTGAGTGAGTGAAGGGGGGCGATGTTTGACTAGAATCACGTCCAACGACCTGTGCTGTGTGTTAACATCATCCAGACCCCCCTTTTTGTTGTTCTCTCTAAAGATGGAGTCCCTCCACATAGACCTTGGCTGTTAATGGTTAACAGATTAATAAGGGGACTGTTTTGGGAAAGGAAATAGGAGGAAAGGAAGGAGGATAGATAGAGGTGGAGAGTGGAGAAGAAAGAGAGGATCCTAACCCCGGGACTCATACATGGACGAAGGGGAGGAGAGGTGGAATGACTGGGCAGTGTCAGGCACTCTGGGTACAACCGGTGGTCGTTGAACCCTCCGGTGTGTGCGTGTTTCCATGAGGGTGGTGTTGTTGGTGGTGGTGAAAACCGGTTTTTGATGCGCGAGAAAGTGACGCGCCGCCCTCCCACCTTCCTGCCCTTTGCCACGAGCCTCTTGTCAACTCCACGGACACCATATAGCCAAGTACTTCCTCACCTCTTCCACCTATAAACCCCTTTTCTTCACCTGTACTGCTTTCATTATTCATTTCAAATGCCTCTCTCTTGAACCCCTCCTCTGTTTTGCCAAGTCTCGCGGGATATTGGGGAAATTTGAGGGTGAATCTGAAAGAGAAATCGAAAAAGACTAAGTCAAACCGGAGCCGCCTATATGAAGATGCTGATGTGTGACCGCGGCGTCCAGATGCTCGTGACGACGGTGGGCGCGTTCGCCGCCTTCAGCCTCATGACCATCGCCGTCGGGACTGACTACTGGCTGTACTCGCGCGGGGTCTGCCGCGTGAAGAGCAACAACGACAACGACACGAGCCGCAAGAACGAGGAGGTGATGACGCACTCCGGCCTCTGGCGAACCTGCTGTCTGGAAGGTACGTGATCAGTCTGACTGACTGTCTGTCTGTCTATCTGTGTGCGCGTACGAGGAGTGTGCGCATACGTGAACACGTCCCCCCCACCCCCCACCCCCTTCTCTCTCTTCATGTTTATGTACCTGTAGGGTGACCATGTTCTGAAAACCCCCAAAAGAGGACGCCCTAAATACCCAGAGATACTTCAAAACAACTATGTAGTGTTATTCACCTTTCATATGTTAAAAACACCTCTTTTCTGTTTGTGGAGAACATTTTAAACAACATTATCACAAATAATGAAAGAAGCCCAGTTCCACCAGTTTAAAAAAAGAAGGAAAAATTAGCTGTTGTTTTTAACCCAGAGTAAGACATTAAAAAAATTGAAGTGAAAGGGCCAAAGATTCGACTTTTCTCAATTTTTTTTTTGGCTTCTCATCTCGAAATCACAATCATTTATTCGAATTTTTATTATTATTATTATTATTATTATTATTATTATTATTATTATTATTGATTTATATATATATATAATTTTTACTTTGCTGTCTCAAAATCTGGATTTGTTTTAGCTCTAAATTTTCAGTTTGTTATCTCATCATTTTGACTATCAATCTTATAACTTTAGCTTTTCTATCAGAAATTTGAATTGTTTCTCAAAGTTTTGAGTTTTAAGCTAAGATTTTTGACTTTTTATCTAAAATCTTTGACGTCATCTCAAATTCTTGACTTTTTATGTCGTTCCATAGTTTTGGCTTTTTGTCACAAATTTTGAACTTAAAAACTTAGAATTTTGACTTTTCATGCCAAAATTTAGACTTTTAATCTGGTAATTTTTTACTCAACTCTCAAAATTTTGTCGTTTTTCCTCATAAATTTGACTGTTTTATGTAAGACGTTTGACTTCTTGTCTCATAATTTCAACTTTTTCTTTAAAAATTTGTTGATATGGGCAAAAGAAGATGTTAACAGAGCCAGGTTTTCATTTATAATCTTAAGATAACTCCCTTGGTCAAACATAAAAATAAGATAACGCCCGTGCAATTAGATCATTGTTAAAAAAAAATGAGAGTTTTCATTTTCTTTGGTTTTTTGTTTTTTTTTTTAGTCCTCCTTATTTGGATGGTTTTCCAAGTCTCCAACCATTTTTTTCCTGTCTGAGAGCAGAGAAGGCAGTCAGGGCATGTTTTCTGTTTTGATCCATAAGAAGAAGTGGCCTTGGTCTTTCACATCATGACGCATGTGTCGTCATGTTCAACATCTTGACAGGCAGGTACATCGAATTAATGTCAGGAGTGCTTTATTTCATATATATAGAAATATCAATGGTCTGTAGAAGAAGCTGTGCAAAACTCAGACATAGATGGAGATGAAGTTTCAGGACCAAAAAAGAGGACATGTTCGGGCAAAAGAGGACGTGTGGTCACCCTATGTACCCGTCTGTTTAACTCTCCATTTTCCATGTGTGCCTTTTTCCTCTCCCCCCTACACACACACTCACACGCAAAAACACACAAACACATTATATTGTTCCCAGTGTCTGCCTCTATCCGTCTGACACCAGAAGAGCACTGGCTGTGAGCCCAGTGTATGTGTGTGTGAGAGAGTGTGTATGTGTGTGTGTGTGTGTGTGTGTGTGTGTGTGTGTGCATGTGCGATTCTGTATCCTATAATCCCTCCAAACAGTTCCTCAGAAGCTGTCCTTCCCTGAGTTCACAGTTGCCTCTGTTCCTCTGCAACACAATAAAATAGAATATTAATTAATGTGATGTTGTTGTCAACACACTCCATAGCTGAGGGCACAAATAAAGCACTAACAGGCACAAACACGGGCAGCTGGCAGCATTATCAGTCAGTGAAACACTAACAAGTACCTGGAGCTGCTCTCTGTTTCTGGAAACTCTCATGCTCAGTGTTGGTGAGAAATGGCACTTCAATTTTGAAGCCATCTTGTTGTCTTGCAGCTAAAAGCTAGAAGACACAAATTTTGGGAAGTGTGGTGAGGCCTGTGAGCATTTAAAAACCACTGACTGTTGAGTGAAACCCAGTGATTTTGGGATAAGCAACAGAATTACACCTGGATTTAAGACACCGACGCCATTGAGGCCTGTTTAGAAGGACTGTGAGGACCGTATAAGTGATCTTGAAAAGTTTCATCTATAGATAAATGACTGATGGTAATCTACACGTTAAAATGAGATTATCGGTGCCAAAACAGATTATTTCTAAATACTATTTCTTAGCTCCCAGATTGGGTCGAACTGGACCAAATTGGTTTACTGCACAAAGTTGCTGTGACAACTCCACGCATGCTGACGAAGTTAAGCAGTGAGAAGAGAGATGTGTGTTTTTTTCTGCTGAAAATGATTTCTGTGATTTATTTTGTAGTAATAGCGGACACAGGAGCTGGACAGAAGCAGAAAAGAAGAAAGCTAAATGGGAGTGTGATAGAGCAAGAGCTAAAGGCTAAAACATGAGCTAAAGGCTTAAAAATGGGATAAGCTGTTTGTGATAATGCTCATTCCAACCCACATGCAGCAGTTATTCTGTTCAAACTTGATTCTATCAATAAACTGAAGAGACAGGTCACATTTGCTCTGCTTGGTGGATGAGCACCGGTAGAACATAACTAGGATTCACCAACAGTACACGACATGTCCCAGAGCACTGGGCTGTGAGTGCCGTTAAAACCAGCCACTAAACAGTATAAACTGAGTTCACAAAGTTTTCAAAATTCATTTCATAACTGTTTCAAAATAACTGCATCACTTAACTGAAACCTGGTCTCTGTTTGATTTAAAGGCTTCACTGTCATGTAGCTTCTTGTCGCTGTGAACACCTCTCTCGCTGGAGCAGAGCGACCATCGATGGCAGACTTAGTACACTGACAATCTCAATCTGCTTTTTCTCATTAAGCACAGAAATACGTGTTTAATTGAAGAGCTGAGGATTGACAGGCTGTTTAAGCAGAGGGGATGTAGTGAGTGAAAAGAGATGCTCAGCTCAACAATGTGATTCACAACGCCCTGCTTGTCTTTCAAGACTGAAAAGCACAGTAACGCATTTGGATTATCGATTTTGCATTCTTAAAGAGAACAGTGACGTCATGTTAGAGTTGCATGGGTGAGATGCATGGTAGGGTTTATGGATCAAGCACAAAACATGAAACGTGATCTTTGGCTTTGGGATCATGTCAGAGGGATATTACAGATTAATACTGTGAAATATTTAAAATCACTTCAGGTAAAGCTAGCCTATTCATAGCAGGATTTAGGACAACAAAAACATCTGGTTTCATTATAACCCTTGGTTACCATATTAGAGTATTTTCCCCATCTTTCTTTCTGCCCTGAAACATAACTCACTGTAAACGATTTGACTTTGATCCTCTGAAAACACTCTGCATTGAGAACTTTGTTTTCAATTACCATAAAAAAGAAACATGGCCTGGAGTAGAAGCATGTGTGTGTGCGTGTGTGTGCAGCCAGACATAACCATCTCATTCTGGGGGGCATAGAAGGCTATTACAGGGCCAGATGGCACAGGTATAAGCTTTATTGAACACACAGTCTCATTTACATACACACACACATACCCACACACACACACAGGCCTATAATTGAATGAATAAATAGACAAATTCGAGGATATTCCCAAGCCACCAAATAAGCACAGCTGCAGTAGCCGCACGCCAAGTTAACACAATGTCAGCACAATGTCAGAACATGTACACATACACACGCACATGAAACACAAACTCACACACGTACACAATCAAGCGAATTAGTTCTCTTTTCTCATTCGGCCCATCTTCTCCCCCCTTTAGTCCATCCATGTCCCTGGTTGTCACGGTTTCATAATTCATAAACGCCTCATAAAGTGACAGGAAATGGATGTCTCCAGCTTGTCATGAAGCTCGACATCAGAGAGCAGCTGAGTGAAGGATGGGAGAGTAGGGGGCAGGGGTGGAAAAACATCATGTATGCAGGGTTCTTGCAGGAAAATGTACAGAGCATGTTCAGAGCGGTCATGCATGAGGATCGTTCAGCATTTATCATGCAGCTATTTACAGAGGCAGAGTTTGTCTTCCTGGAAGTATGAGAGAAGATTTACATGCTGATGATCAACCTTTAAAAATATGTCTTTGCTTTTGCACAACTTGCTGTTTATGGGCCTGACGGTTTGATTTTATCTTTATGTGGTGCAGCTGTGAGCAGATGGGGAATGCGTGTCCACGATTTCCAAAAAGAATGTCGGTCCCCCTTCCTGCATTCTTAAATGGGCTCAGTTCTTGTGAAGTTGCTTGAGTCTGAACATAATCCTTAAATATGGTTACCACCATTGTGCATTGTACAGTTTTCACCACATTATTGCCTGCAGCCACAAACTGTTTCCTTGCAATCTGGGATTTCTTGCATGCAACAAATCTGTTGTGTGCCTCTGCAGGTGCACAACGGTGTTAAGCCCCCAGTGTGATAAATGAGCATGAAAGAGCGAGGAAATGAGAAGAGAAAGAAGAGGAGAGGGGGGTGTGAAAGGACAGAGACACAGCATGAATGAAGAGAGAGCAAGAGTGGTTGGAAAGTGATGGATGAGCTGTGCATGGCCTCTGTTTCAGGTGAATCTCTGGGGAGTGTTTGACCGCGCCGGGGATCTAAATGATCACCTGGTAATAGAGAGAAGGAACAGGGTTTTAAACGCAGATGGGGGCAGAAATGATCACCCAGGTGGCTGCAGGAGGAAAGAAAGAGGGGGAAAAGGGAGAAGGAGGACATACTGGAGGACGGGAATAGGCAGGAGAAGGTGATGAGTGTGCAAAGGGGCAAATACTGACACCAAACGCTGAACTAAAACTATGTGGCACTGTTGCCTCATTTCACGAAGGTCACCAGTTTTTAACCCCAGTTTGGGCAAGGTGGACCTTTCTGTGTAGAGTTTGCATGTTTGCCCTGTCCATGCGTGGATTCAGGGTACTCCAGCAGTAAAAAAAACATGCTCATCAGGTTAATTGGTTATTCTGAATGATGTGACGATGTTCGTGTTGGCGTAAGAGGTTGTTTGTCTCAGTGGGTTTGTGGGAAACCGCATATAGTTTTATATGTTTAGCCCTGTCTTTCACACAAAAACACAGTTTCACGCCACTAAAAACAATTTTTCCAATTTTGGATCTCTGCAGGACAGTAAGGCTGGTGGTCACACGACTCTGATATGAACCAGACTTCAGCATGGTTGCTGGCATGCACACGGCCACTGACATCACTCTGAAGCATCAGGATCAGCAGATTAGAGAACACAGAGAACATTGTTTTACATTTAGTCACGTTTTGGCTTCTGTTACATTTTTTTCTGGACCGACACAGCCCATTAAAGTCCCGCCATTGTTTAAAATGATTGTCGCGACGATCATACAGCATGCATTTGCATCATATACCCGAGCCTGTGGTGCATGAAGTGAGCCATACCGAAGCACAGCTCTCCCAACTGTGCTGAAGCTGAGGATCTAGGCCATGCTTAAGCATGGTTTACTTGCAGTCACACTGGCCAAACGAGCCAGACCTTGAGTCCTAGCCCTGTTTTCATTTCCCAGAATGTAGAAGTTGAGCATGAGTCAGCTAAGACAGCTACAAGTAGAGTCAAAGTTGTGGTTTCTTGGGTTGATCGGAAATAGACTCAATACCCAGAATCAAGGCTGCATATCAACATTTGTGGTTTCTTGTTGGTCTGGAGCCGTAAAGACAGAAAAGGAAGGTGGAGCTAGAAAAGGATCAATAGCTATTCACTCAAAAATGAAGGAGATGAGGTCACATTAATTAAGGTAATGAGAAGATCTGGAACTGGAACAAAGACATTTTTAAATATGAAGAAGGAGTAGAAAACACTACTGTTTGAAAAAGAGCAGATTGAGATAAAGAGGGGAAAAAGAAAAGAGAGGAAGGAGGAGAGGTGTGCAACCAAGCAGAACCTGTCCAGTTCTCTTTCATCAGCCATCACTGTGGAAACTAGCCTCTTCCTCTCTTTCTCCCTCCCTCCCTCGCTCACATCTTCCCTCTCCTTTGCCTGGAAAGAGGTAATCAGGGAGAGCGAGCGAGGTAGGTAAAGGGTGGGGGAGAGAGAGGAAGAGGCACTGTCACCCACACAGAGCTGTCAGAGGCGCTCTGAGGAAACAAGCAGTCCAATTTGCTCTGCTTTTCAACTTCCCTTTCCTCTCCCTCCTCTTCCTCTTCTCATTTCTCGACTAGACAAAACACTTAATATTCTCAGTGTTTGCGTGCGTGTGTGTGTGTGTGTGAGAAAGAGGCGGTTTGGAGAGGCTACTCGCATGCAGCATTCGGACGACACATGGACTGATTAGGGACAGCTCTCAGAGGAACGAGGCTGTCTGCTACACAATATCTGCAGCTCTGGTTATGAGTTTCAGATTCACTGAGACTGACCACTCAGTCATGGAGAGGGGGGACACAAAGATGGAGTCTCACTGTTTAAAACTTCGACAGCATCCACTGAATCTCTCCAACCTGTCAAAAACATCTGTTTCATTATATAGGGCACATGCAAACATTTCTGCTTCTTCTGGGTCATGAATTTTATATTGATTTATGTGTATTATTATTAATCTTCATTGCTTGACCTATACATCTACTGAACAGCATGTGTATGTGTGTTTGTTTGTGTGTGGGGGAGCGATCAAGGACACACAGCTGACACCTCATGGCCAGCTTTACTAACTTGTTGGGGCATGTGGAACATTGTGTTTTTGTGTGTTTGTCTCCTTTTTACCCTTGATTTGAGGCACTTTTTGTTTCTGCTGGAATATTTCAGCTATTTAGTTTGCACTGCAGCTCTCTCTCTCACACACACACACACACACTTTCTCACGCTGTTTACCTGTTTCATCTCTTCTGCTGTTGTAATATGATTGAAGAAATCATGATAAGTTAAGGTTTGTATTTCAAGCATCATTAACCTCTTTTTCTCTGTTGGGTTGTCAGTGAGAAGAAAAAAGTGAACACATATTTACATGTAGAGATATCATCACATCGTTAATTGGGTGACAGGCCTGTCAGTCATTTTTACAGTAGCCAATCTCCTTACCTTTCACAGGAAGCTAGCTGTAGCAAGAGGTAGAATCTGTGGCCAGGAGCTACAACTTCATTGTTATAGGCGAACTTTCCACAAGGAGAGACAAGTTGACTAAAAAGAGAACACTGAGCACTGATGAGGCTGGTTTTGTTTGCATGGAGTCTCAAGGGAGCGTGGCGCGTCTGCCTGGTTTTTGGTCACCTGAGACCGAGAACTCTCTAACTCCTACAAGGTATTACCTAGAAAGCTCACATTTCACCCAGACATAGATGACAAGATGTAGAAGTGATGTGGTGAATATCTCATGTCTGCCGTAAAGCATCGTAAAGTGATTGATTTTTAAAAATGGTTATTAAAAAAACTGTTTCAGCTGCTTTTGGCCTAATTTGGACTTAAGCCACTTCTGAAACAAAAGGTTTTAATCTTTCAAATGAGGTGGTGTTGATGAATTTTGACCGTATGGCTCTTCAGTTACAAGCTGTAAAACATAGTATGGTAGATTGGTCAGAATCAGGCTGGATGTAAGGGGTTAATCCGAACTGGAGTTTTTTTTCTGCTTTTGGAGCGTGTTTGAGCTTCTCATTTACAATGCTTTGTTTGGCCTTGTGCGCCCGGTGTGGAGTGTTTCAGTGTGTGAGTGTGTGATTCAGTGGTTTCTCTTTGATGAGATCATAGGCTGGTTGTGACACTTGACATGAGCCTATGTGACAGCCACTGACTCACACACTGATGCAGCATATAAAGGTAGCTGTTCAGAGCTGCGTGTACACCTGCACACACACACACACACACACACACGCTTGTGTATGCACAGTGTAGCTGCAGAAGTGGGGCAGTGTCTGTTTTCAGGCTGACAGGTATACAAACCCTGTTTTATCTGTTCAGACACAACTGAGCCACTTATTTATTATTCTTTTATTTTTTTCTGTTCACTTGTTCTTTTTTTGGGACAAGTTTTGTAACAGTTTCAAACAGATCCATCGACACTCCCTATTTATACTACAGAAGATGTGTCTCTTTTATTTCTATATATTACAAACTGTAAAAGAAAGATATCACACAGGAAAGTTTTGCTGCCTTAATGTCTTTAAAGGAAATAAGGATCTTGATTCTACACTGTTCATTAAAGTGATAAGAACAGGGTTTCTCTTAGGCAGCTGTAAAGTGGTTGCTATTGCTGAGTACATGTGCATTTTGCAACAAAGTTAAGAGCATGTTCTGATGGCCCCATCAACAAGATCAAGTACAGAACCTTTAGGGGGGACCTTTACCATTACAGCCCCAGCTTTCTGAATTTTCTACCTCCAAACATCTGGAACTGGCTCTTTCACAATCTACCTATTCAAAATAAAAGTCCTGCAACATGTAAAATTGTGCACATTGCATATTATTCTGAGCCTCTTAAGGTATTTAGAAAATCTATGTTCCATGAATTATGATTATAATTTAACCAGTTATTATTGATACACAAGAAAATCTCCCTTTTCTTTCAGTTCAAAGCTTGCAAGTATAAATTACACTATCTGATTACTGATATCAAGACATCCCCATGGGTCCTCTTTTCACAGGACTATAAGAGCATGAAGTTTGAATGCAAGCAAATTTGGTAATGTGCCGACATCGAGCCAATTTTGATGTCATGGGATGATAAAACTGAGAATGACTTAGTTTTTACGTGAATCAGCGTTTTTCAACCAAAAGGGCAGAAAAGCACAGATGAATATCTGAAAGGATGAGGATGTTGAGCAAAGGTGCAGAACAGGTTTTAATTCATGTGAAAATTTTACAGATTATGACTTTATTAAATCCAGATATTTAACACTTTTAAATGTCCTCTTTGTCAATCAGTCACAGCCGGAGTTCAGTCACTATCCCTGCTCTCTGCATGAGCTGCCGAATCAATTTATGAATGAATGTGTGTGTGTGTGTGTGCACGTGTATGTGTGTGTAGTGGAAAGAACCTCTTCATATGCAAATAAGCAATTAGCGTTGAGTCGTTCGTT
The DNA here is from genome assembly GCA_008086565.1 of Thalassoma bifasciatum. Taxonomy (NCBI): domain Eukaryota; kingdom Metazoa; phylum Chordata; class Actinopteri; order Labriformes; family Labridae; genus Thalassoma; species Thalassoma bifasciatum. The sequence continues at coordinate 655,713 of RPOG01000036.1, read as the reverse complement.
GTTCATGGCAGGCCTCTATCCTCCCATTTCTCTAATTCTCCTGCGTCGTTTTACCACCAAACCGCTTTCAACCGGCACTTCCTTCTTCATCTCCCTCTCCCTCCTCTTCCCCTTCATCCCCACAGAGTCCTCACACACACACACATACACACACTCACACACACATCTCTTTCACATCTCCTGTGGTGTTGACCATGTGTGAGAGGGACTGAATGATGGGCTGGCATTAAGTCTACACACACATACACACATGAACTACTGCTACAGATGTGTGTGTGTGTGTGTGTGTGTGTGTGTGTGTGTGTGTGTGTGTGTGTGTGTGTGTGTGTGTGTGTGTGTGTGTGTGTGTGTGTGTGTGTGTTGGAGGAGGATTCTTACTGAGGAGGATGACTCACTCTCTCCCTGACACACGGCACACTCGTGGGAGACTGCATCCTTGTCAATACAACAAAACACACACACACACACAAACACACACACACACTGATTGAATGAGTGTAGATATAAAAGGCACTTACTTACACACATGATTAATGGTGTTTATATATCAGTGAAATGAGCTCTCATGATGCATGTATGCTTGATGTTCGCCTTACTATCTGAGGTAAATGTGTGTGTATGTGTGTGTGACAAAGCTTTTCATTGGTGTTTTCCTCACATGCCCTGAAGGCTTCATCTCTGTCCTGCATCATCTGTCATCTCTCTCTCTCTCTCTCTCTCTCTCTCTCTCTCTCTCACTCTTTTTCTTCTTCTTCTACCGCTTTCTCTCGATTTTTGAAGTTTATTCACGTCCTCATACCGGGCGTGTTCATGTGGAGTCCTGAAAGCGTTATTTGGCACAGCACCATCAGGCAAAAACATTAATATTTGACAATAGAACCTGAAAAATAGATGATTCATTCTAATCCAAAACCCTGTCAAAGTCAACAGCTATCTCCTCACGGTTTGATAGCTGTCTTTTCTGACTGTATGCTAAAAAAAAATCTGTCTGCCATGCACACACGGTTCACTATTCCCTTGTGCTGGCTGCAGGTTCGTCTGAAAGATATTACTGTGTCGGTGTCAGTCTCTGAAACAACACAGACATAAGTATTGGAGACACTGAATCCCCCTTAGAAGGAGAATTTGAGTAGAGTATCTCTGTCTCTTGTCTCTTTTTGACCCTAAAACTTTAAACTTAACTTGAGCTGTTCTGTTTTTCTGCCCTACAGGAACATTCAGAGGAGTGTGTAAGAAGATCGATCACTTCCCAGAGGACGCAGACTATGAGGCAGATGCTGCTGAATATCTCCTCCGTAAGTTTGATGCTAACTCAAGCACAACACATACCTCACCCTAATACATACAACACAAACTTAACCAGATTGAGATGTCATCTGTTGTTTGACCCACCTGGGACCCTGTAGACACTTTACAACAAGGTTCACAGTTTGGTTTACCTTTTGGCTGCTGCTGTGGGTAGATTACATTGTCCACAGGTTGAGTGGATCCAATACACAAAACACAAAGAGTCACCCCTTTGGACCTTTTAAAATTATATTTATACAATACAAAAAAACAACAAACAAATTAAAAAAATTATGAAATCATTTTAAAGCAGTAAGTATGATAAGATTCGTGAAATGACAACTGTTTTTTTGACTGATTCTTGTAACACTGAGCTGGTTTTGATAAGCCACTGGACTCGTTCTGTCATCCAGACCCAGAAACTCTTATCATACTTCAGACTTTATTTTTCATTTTTTTGAGGTTGTATTTCACCACACCAACCAGAAAAGTCTAGAAAATTAATTAGTTCACTTGTTTGCCAAGAAATGTGTGGATTATATTTCTAGATTTCCTTGTTGTGATCACACTGAGAGAAAGCAGGATGTCTGCCTGTGAAAATGATGAGTTACGAATATAATGATAATAAAATCGATAAAAATAGACTTCTATTTGATTTAAAAAGGTGCTTTCATGAAAAGAGCAAGCTCAGGAGTTTGGTTTGTTTATTTCTGTTATACTGGCTGGACATTGAATGGTAATTGTCTGTCTGATTAGGGATAGTAAGATTCTCAGCATGATATGCCATCAATAGCTGCAAAGACAAAAGCTCCTGCAGCGGATGTTTTATTTTAAGTCACATAGTAGTCTCCGAAAAGAGCAGATGAATAAGAAGAGAGGGTTAAATGGAGAAAATGAAAATAAACTGAGAAGAAAGGAAGAAGGCGCCTTGTTATTTCTAGAAAGAGTATTAAGACTCAGGATGAGAAGGAGCCAGAGAGAGGGAGGGGGTCGGTCTGTTTTTCTCTCACAGTAAACACAGCGTAAAGAAGGACAGAGCAAGAAAACAGATAGAAAAAAAGGGTTGGAGTGAGGGGGTTCATCCTGTGCATCTTTTGCATTGCTCCACTGAACACAGAGCAACATCCCCAGAGGCAGCCAATTACATCTCAGGCCTCAGAGCAGGCCAGCCAATGGGAGGCAGGGACCTAGTGACCACCATTGCACACAGCCCAAGGGTGTGGGCCATGGGGGAGGGGCTTACACGCTAGGCCACACAACGCCACTGGTCGCTGCAGCTGACATGTCAAGCTTGAATTGTTTTGGGAAGGAATGACAGAAGCGTAGACGCAGGTTTTGGATGTTTCTGTGACGATACACTCAAACATCAGCTTTGTAAGTGGAAGTCAAAACAGCTCAGCCCTGCATGACAATCTGTTTGCAAATATCCTCCAATATGTTATCACATCACTCACACATATGGGCCTCTGACAAGTGCTTCACTCCCACTGAAGCCTCGCTCTCATTTTCATCATCTCTGCTAGTCATTATTTTCCTCACATATGTGTCAGTGTGACTCTCCATCTGTCTCGCTTTTTCTCCATCTTCTCCCTCTTCATGCATCCCTCTCTCCCTCTCTCTCTCTCCTCTGAATGCTTTAACATGTTCTGGATTCAGACTCAGCCAAGCGTGCGGCAGAACATTCAGCTTTGTGTTTGCATCTGTGTGTCTCATACGAGCTGACACACTTTTCTGGTTTTAATTCCAGCACTGTGGATTTAGAAAAAGGCTTTATCATTTATGCTCTGGCTTTCAGCTTGGTGAGATTTTCAGAGGATGCACACCTTTGTCAGGCAAACATGATCCTGTGTGTTATATTAATTCGTCCAGTGTTGCCCTGATAAATTCTCACTGTGTTGAAGCTATGTTCAGATTTGGTTGTACATCATTCTCCATTTTGTACTTTGGAGTTTGTGGAGTAACTGTGTTCCTTTTTTTCTACTCTCTGTGTGCAGGAGCTGTGCGAGCCTCCAGCATCTTCCCCATCATGAGTGTGGGTCTGCTGTTTCTGGGCGGACTCTGTGTGGCTGCTAGTGAGTTTTACCGGAGTCGACACAACGTCATCCTCAGCGCAGGGATCTTCTTTGTCTCGGCAGGTACGTCTGACCTCCACGACTGTTTGTTTGTTTGTTTATTGCCTGCTCACCCCTATGAGCCACATAAGCAAGTGTTCATGTCTTGTTTTGAGTTGAAAATGTCTAATTAGACTCAATATGAGCCTCATTCACCCGACAAGTCTAGAGAAAAGTTTAAGTCAAAAAGACTTAAAAGACATGATGCCTGAATTGCTTCAATGGGAGGTCAACGTATTCATTGGATTTGTCTACTCATCAGTAGTGGGGGTTGGGTTTTGACCCAATTGTGACCCAAAAACTTGGGAGCCAAAAAACAGTGCCCACTTAAGTGTCATAACACACATTGAAGTAGCCACTCGAGACCATAAACTCATGCTCCAGTACTCTCTTGGGAGCCAAAGCATGCACTTGAGTGCTATTTTGGGCACCAAAACATCTGTTTATGTACCCTTTCTTGAGCAAAATCAAATCCTGAAGTGCTGGATTGGAAGTCTAAACGTGCGTTTAAGAGCAATCTAGGAGGCCAAAGCACATGCATATTCTCATGGGAGCCAAAATGCTGTCAAAAGTGCCTGTTTGGAGTCCAAAGCGCTCTTCTGGGAGTCAAAATGCATGCTAGAGTACCCTCACTGGAGCTGAAAAGACCTCAAAAGTGCCTGCCTGTGGGATAAATGTATACATAAGTGGTTTCTTAGCAACCAAAACCCGCTCTAAAATACGTTTTGAGCTGGGGCGCGGATGGCCGAGTGGATAAGGCTGCGCACCATGAGGCTATGTCCTCGAGCGGGCGGCCCGGGTTCGAATCCGACCTGTGGCCAATTTCCCGCATGTCACTCCCCACTCTCTCTCCCCTTTCAGACACTATCCACTGTCCTCCTCTATCAAATAAAGGCACAAAAAGCCGAAAAAATAACTTTAAAAAAAAAAAAAAATACGTTTTGAGCCAAACCGTACATTTAAATGCCCTCAAAAGAACCTGCTTGCGAGCCAAAACAGTGCTGAACAATGCCCTTTTAGGAACCAAATACAAAATTTTCCTCTTGGGAGTCAAAAAAGTGCCTTCCTGGTTGGAAAAATACAACTGCCTTCGTAAATTCGTACTTGTTTTTTTCTGTTCACCCCTGCCCTTCAAAAAGTCTGTGTATGAATGTGAATAATGAACAGTGCCAAAACAAATTGGTGCATGTTCTTTTCCCACGTCTGTAACGACTGAGAAGCTTTCTTTAGTGTTTGACTTCAGTTCAGACTTTTCTTCAGTAGCTTGTTGATTTCCCTGAACGAAAGTGTGTTATGCTGAGTAACTTCATCTTTAAGTGAGGTAATGCTCATCTAAATTAGATGACTTATCTTTCCTGCATGACATACCTAACCTCACAGGAGGATGCCTACAGTTGAGGTAGCTCCAAGGTTCTACTCGTGTGTGTGTGAGTGTGTGTGTGTGATTTTGCAATTGTGCGTGTCTATTAGTGTGTGTGGTTGTGGAGCAACTTCAAACAGAGGACGGGTGGCGCTCAAATATTTGTGGAAGAAGCCCATCAGGCATCTAAAGCTCACAGAAGAGCCTGCATGATGTGCCAGAGCGAGGAGACACAGCAGCTCATTAATCAATCAGGCAGACACTGCAGTGAGAGTGAATACACACAAACATACACACAATCTATCACATGGATGCTGACACATAATTACATGTAAACACACACTCATGCTTCTTCCCCTCTCCTGTAATTGCTGTTTAGTGGGATGTGTAGGGTCCCATTGGGTTTTGTCGTAGATTTATGGATCCAAATTGGTAATTATTTACCACAGTAGTGTGGGGCTGGTTCTGGTTAATTACAGCTGGCTAATTGTTCCTGTTCTGTGGGTTCCAGCACGCTGCATGAGCCCTACATTCTGGACTAATGATATGGAATAAGAGAGCACAGCTGAATGCACCAACTCTCCTCCTCCTCCTCAGCGTCTCTCTGATACTTCACTTGTTTTCTCTGGCTTACTTTCTTCTCGACGCACATTATTTCCTCTGTGATTTAACCCTATGTTATGATTAAAATTAATTTAGGGGCAAGCGACTGATATGGCACAAGGTTTGAGAGCCATCAAGAGCCAAGCAAGGCTTCTTGATCAACGCTCAATCCCTCACTATCTTTCTTATACTTAGGTTACAGAAAAAACCTGGACGCAGGCATCTTGACATTGTTTGGTGTCATTGCAGCAGCTTCAGTCTAGTTTCTGATCGTCTTCCCTTTCGTTCCCTCTCTCACAGGGCTCAGTAACATCATAGGAATAATTGTCTACATCTCAGCCAACTCAGGGGACCCAGGCCAGAGTGATAGCAAAAAGTCCTACTCCTACGGCTGGTCCTTCTATTTTGGCGCCCTCTCCTTCATCATGGCGGAGATGGTGGGTGTGCTGGCTGTGCACATGTTCATCGAGAAGCACCGCAAGCTACGGGCAAAATCCCGCACAGAGCTCATCAAGAAATCTGCCTTCAGCCGCATCCCTTCCTACCGCTACCGCTTCAGGCGCCGCTCCAGCGTGCGTTCTTCTGAAGCCCCCAGCCGCGACACCTCCCCGCTGGGTAAAGGCGGCTACACGGGGCCCGCTGCCTCCGAGATGCCCATGTACACGCTGAACCCGCGCGAAGCAGGCAGCAAACCTGGTGGTGGCGGCATGGGCGGCCTGCTCAACTCGGAGAGGGAGTTCCTCCAGAGCAGCACGCTCACTAAAGACTACGACAAGGACTCCAACCGCAGGACCACGCCCGTGTGAGAGGTGTGACTGCAGGAATCAGCCAATCAGAGTATCAAAGAGGAGGATGTTGATAACGGGGACACACAGGGTTAGGGGGAGGGAGCGGGGTTTGATAAACTATGACTGTGAACTGTGAACTTTTAGCCTTTGAACTGTTAATACTGAGCCCTGTGAGAGTGTCAGCGTGTGTAGCAGGGTTGGCTCGGGTGGAGAAGTTGTTCCCTGACTCCACCAAGCCACATATCACTGTAATGGTTCCTGATAATCCTTAAAAGAAGGCACTTTTTATTTCTGCTCATAAATTGGCCTCTTTTAGATGGGAAGAGTCGGAAGCTTATTGTAAGTGGTTTCCTGCTCGGGGCAACTTCTCCTGAAATCTAAAAATAATGTGAACTAAAGGGAGAGGAGGGAAAAAGGTGAGAGACTCGATGAGCTTTAACCTTTGACCTCTGACCTCCTGACCCTTTGAGCATCAGCAGAGTTGCATTAGTGCAGGGAAGCTGTCTCTCAAGCCCCTTTCACACATGGACTCCTGACATTTCTGAGACAGTTTCAGGACATTTGGGCCCTGATGCTTTCAGTTTTTCAGGAATCTGCCTCTTTGACAGAGCTTATATCCGGGTCTGACTTGAAGTTCTGGGTTTTGTGTAGCAATGAGGAGGATAATGGGTCCATAATCTGTGCTTAGATCTTTGAACACAAATTATGATGTTTCTAAAAAACATCCAAGATGAGCAGTGAAGAGTACAAAGCTGCAAAACTCATAGCAGAGGCTTCCCGGCTCAAGTTGTGGTGAAGTCAGAGAAACCCTGAATGGTTAGTATCTGCAAACTTTTTATCTCATGTGTGAAAGGAGCTTCTGATAACTGTATAAAAGTTTGGAAGTTGACACTTCAGGATTCAGGTTCATTCATTTTCAGTTCAGCTTTGGTCAAAATACTCATGGAGATGCTATTTATCCATTTATGGCAGCACATTTTATTTCTTTGTTCATACTCATGTGTATTTATATTTATTGGTTCATCTAAATCACTCTGAAACTGAACTGAAACTGAATTGAGCTCATCCTTGGTGACCCCATCTCTCTCTGCTGTTAAACTTTTTTTAAGAGAAGGTTAAAGTTCCATCACTGGTGCTTCCTTTACCCCGTTTTCTGCCACACAAGTCATCTCCTCGTTTCTTTTTACACCTGAAGGAGATGATCAGATATGTTCCCGTTCATGTGTGCGCCTTCACTCGTCACCTTTCACCTTCCACTTTCTCCTGTACAGCCCCATACCTCAGCACACCTCACTGCCACCCTCTGCATCTCTCCTCCACCTTTCTCTGTCTGTCTCCTGTTTTTCTGTTAGCGATAGATGAGGTAGGGTTTCTGGAGGTTGTGGGTTCAGGAGACCGCTGAGCTGTGAATAAACTTAAAGGCAGAGCCAAAAGACGCGAAAAAAAGATAGATGTTATTTTTTTTTGTTTGTTTGTTTGTTTGTTTTAAGTTCGGCTGCTACCTCTCACTGGAAATCTTTCAGACAGATTTAGCATCAGGCGATTTTATTTTTTTAGAAATTTTAGCTGCAGAAATAAGCGTGCTCACTTGATTTTGAAGCAAACATCTCATCTCTGATGAAACAGGAGGATTGTTTGTTAATTCGTAGTTCAGTTTCCTCTAGATTTGTACGGTGGCTGGAAGGTATCAGACGATTTGCAAATTAAAATGCTTTGTAAAAGGGAAAAACACAACCACACTAAAAAAAAAAATGCAAAGGCAAACGCTACAACACACCAGAGGTACAGTTACAGTGGAAGTTAAAAAAGCAGTTTTCTAATAGATTGGTTATCCCAAAAGACAGAAAAGTTGCGAAAGTTAGTAAAACATCTTTTTTTACTTCATCTATGATAAATAAACCTAAAATGCCAATGTTATGGCATGACTGATTCTTAAAGCTAAGATGACACAATCAGTTAATATCACAGATAAATAAGGACTACAAAAGATATCACAAGGTGAGATCCCTAAGATGCTTCATTTATCATAGCTGGAGTTAAAAAAGAAAACAATGTTAGAAAACTGTTCAAGTTGACCTCATCCATTGTGTTATAGCATTTGCCTGAATGTTTTTTGGTGTTGTGGTTAGTGTTTTTAATTTGCAAACCATCTGACACCTACCAGCCACCATAGATTTGTGCTCCATTCATCCAAGCTGTCACGCACAACCTCTCCTCTTCAATTCATTCTCACACAATAACCTGTCACCAAACACACTCCTACCCCACAAACTGTAGTCTCAGCTACATCACTGATTGGCACATTGAAATCCATAAATGACCGTCTCCAATGGCTAATAATGTGTAATTTCATCAAAAAAGCTTGCACTTTAAATCAGATCATATTTGAGTCCAGAAGACATCAATGAACAGTTTTTTCACTTCTATGACGTCAGCAGATCCAAACAAGAGGAGAGGGCTGTGACAGTGAGAAGGAGCTAAATCCCCCCAAAAAAGTGAATTTAGAGCCGTGAAGAGGGAGCACAAGTAGCAATAGCATAAATGCTAACTTTTCCAAACTTTTCTGGGACTCTGAGTGAAAAGTGAGCTCAAAGAAGAAAGAAAAACACTCTTCTGTTTCTTTCTTTTCCTTCCAAAGCCACCATTGCACTGTTTTGTACAAAACTTAACATGAAACACTGAGCTGATACGTCTCACTACTCCGTGGAGACCCTGACAATAAAAATGTTTTTAAACCTCAGTCACTGTTTAATTTATGACGCTGCTGTTTAACTTATGTCTTTTACGCCATAAATGGAGCTTAAAGGGACAAATGTGCACCACCCCGGATGAGCTCTCGCTGTCCTCCACGTGTAAATATTAATTTTGCAAGCTAACTACAACATCAGCAGTTGTCACGGACTGTGAAAGGGAAAAAACTGCTTTTCTCAAAGCAAGGGCTTTTAATATTTAAAGGACAGGAGCACACAAGGGCTTTTTATGCTCAGCGCTGCGGCGTTGTCTTAAAGGGTGTTATGTGGGAGCTGAGGAAGGAAAGGCAAAGTACATTTGCACAGGAACAAGCGTTTTTAAACCAGCTGAATAGCTAACTAAGGATAGAACATGCTCAAGAGGGGCGGAGGAAGAGAAAACACAAGACTGTACTCCTCTGCTACAGGTTAGCTTTAGCCTTAGCAGCTTCTTTTTGCAAACTTTAGCTAAGATAGGACACTTTCTGACATAATCAGCGTTTAAAAATATTGCCTTAGGCAGAGGTAGGAAAGCAATTTTAAAGTGAAAGTTCTTTGAGTTTGCTTAAGGATCAAACATATATTAGCTTAATATTGTTAATCATACTTGGTGCCAAATATTACTCCAAATGTATCCTGTAGATCATGGCCTCCAGGTTAGCTTTTGATCACAGGTCACATCTCTAAGTATTCTCTTCTCAAAGGTTTAGTGACTCAGCAGAAGTAGCCATGTAGCTCAGCACATCCAAGGCCCCCAGGATCCTGAGGGTCTGTGGGGTCAGATTTCAGAACTGCATCCATGAGCCATGTCAGCATTGACCTCTTAAACCATGCATGCCATATCCATCCGCTTCCAGTGCTAGCATTCGCTGTATCTCTTACTGAGTCTCAAACAGCACCCTAACCTCTAAACTCTGGACCGCTACTTTTAAAAGACGCCTTACGAAGGGTGTGAGGGCCCGTAAGCCTGTGCTGTGTGTACTGATGTTTACTCCAGTAGAGCACAGGGTGCTGTTTGAGACCTCCGTCTATCTCTTCTTTCTGCCATACAGCTTTGATACTCTGATATCAGCAACAGATAATTGTATTATTAGTAAAAGAATCTACTCTAAAGGTGCCACTGTGCAGAGGATGAAAAACTCTGTCACACATTATAGTTATTAATCTATAACTGGGGGTTTAAGAAGGGAGCAGAGTTGGGAAGCAGGGGTCGTAGTCTTTGTAATAATCTATTATTCTAGTTTCATTTTCTACTCGATGTGCTTTGTGAGATTGTGTTTGTTTCGATCACATCTGAAGCCTCTGAGAGGAGGAGAGGAGAAGACAGAGAAGCGCTCGGATGTTCCTTGTGGACATTAAGCTCACCTCACTGGTGCCGGAGGTCACTGAACACTGAGAACACACACATATACACATTCAACGGAGGGTTACGATACTTCTGAGGACTTATAGAGCCAATGTAGTACAGGTTTGTTGAGTTGTGTGTATGTCAAGTTTAGACAAAGAGGATCTCAACAACAAGAACGATAAAAAAAATCTAGAACAGCCTCAAAACTGCAAAAATTTGAACCACTGCCACCAAAAAAAGCAATGCAAGCACTGTTTACATCTGTATAAGTATTAAATTATTTGTGCTGCATTGCACCTGGTTTATAAGTGAGAGGTTTTTATCAAATACTGTAAAATCTGGACTGGAAGTCACACCTGTGCTTAAGATGCAGACTGCCTTAAAGGCTCCAGAAAGGAAAAGATTTTAACTGTCTTCATGCATGAAGACTTTCACTGCTTTTAACAAAGTAAGAAATGTGCACTTTCTGTGCAGATGTGTAGCTCTTTTTGAAGATATTTTTTGGGGGAAAGCTTGGCTTCATTAGGAGGGCAGCTGAAGAGAGACGGGAAATGAAGCACTCCTCAAACCTTTTTGCTGTAAGCTCAACCAAAATATTTACAGAAATATGAAGAAATGAACGGAAAATCCAGCTTATTGTGCTCAGTAGGTCCCCATAAGTATAGAAACACACACAAAGCAGTAATACACACACTCATCGGTGTTCCCAAACATGTGACACACACTCATACAGTACACACTCACAGCTTCAACTTTGCCCGGTGCCGTGTGGGGAAACATGTGTCATGTTGCCAGAAAAATCACTGTGTCATGTTTGAACAAAAAAAAAAAATCATCTTAAGTGTTTTTACGGGAGGAAAAACTACAAACTGTTTCTGTCGCTGTCGTGTCGCTTCCGATGGAACTACGAGTACACTGAGCCAGCTAATCAAACATGGAGGACCAGAAGAACTGTGTGAGAAAATTTGAATATAATGGAAAAAAATGTGATAATGCACACTCTACACTTTACTCTCACAACATACACACTGAAACACGCACACACACTGACACACAACCACTGAAACGTACAAGGTTACTGTGTGAGGGGGGCTTACGGGTGTGTGCTTGCATGTTTGTGAGTTTGTTTGTCATTGTACAGTGTGTGTGTGTTTGTGTGTGAGTGCGTGTGTGTGTGTGTTTCTGTGTGTGTGTGTGCGTATGTGTGCTTGTGTGTGTGTGTGTGCAGTTCGCCTCTCCTCACCCATGCACCCAGTGCCTGCCTGTCCTGCCTTCAGAAAGCTCCCAGATCAGCCATGGGGCTTCCAGTATAACCTCCTCTGTGTTCCCACGACCTGTAATGGTTGTTCTGGGATCAGTTTAGAGCTGACTGCCCCGATCGTTCGTCAGCAGCCATACAAGGTACACGGACTGTTCTGGAGTCATTGGTTTCAGGATTATTACAGTGCTTAAGTAACTAAGAAGGAAGAAATGTTTTCCTGGCTTGACTGTTGGCCTTTTATTTTCTAACAGCTGTTCTTCTTACCTAACTTTTTGTCTCTTCCTGTGCAGCTGATTCAGGATTGGCAGAGGGGACTTGGCTGCAGAGACAATAATTGATCAAATCCCTAATGACAGCTGGTACTGAATCAGCACCATTTGGAGTAGCCTGCTGGTTTTTGATCTTCCTTAACACAGCCTCATGAAAAGAGTCATCCACATCTGTTGAGGAGTTGTAACAGCAGTATTAAAATGACGGAAGAAGTTTTCTAGCGTGTACTGCCAGTTAGACATACAAAATCTGTTACTAGTGTAAAAATATTAAATGGAAGCGAGCATTAGCAGGGGTGTGTCCAGAGAGAGAGGAGGCCAAGGGTGGTATGATTCCCAAGTATCACCCAGTAAGTGCAAACCACTACAGGGTTATAGTCTGTTGCTCAAACAGCCTTTGTTGTCATATTTCATAGCTCACAATGAGTGGAAAGATGGTTCAGATTGTTTATCAGGCATAAGAAGTACCAATTTCTCCACAAGGGGCAACAAAACCCTCACAAACTAAAAGTTTCCTTTGGAAATAATCACAGAAACAAAACTAAAAAAGATTCATGTTGCCACTCTTTTGTTCTGATTTTCTGAGCCCAAAAATGCAATATGTGCTTCAATTTGTGTCTGAGACATCTCCAAGTTATGCAGAAGTCATTACCTTAGCCCAGTGGAAAAAATCTGGACACACCCCTGGGCCTGCTTGTTAAACTCATGTCAGACTTCTGCTTTCTTTACAGTTTCTTGCTTCTGTGTTCCAAATTCATCCCTATTACTTGAGGGACTACATGTCACATGTATTATCTTGATAGGAAGCAAAGAGTCTGTTTAAAAGCAGAATATACTCAAGCCTGGCATGGTTGGCTGACCAAGGATGAAAGACTGGAAACAGCAAACTGTTCAAGAGAGTTGAGTTTTTTTTTCTGTGCATCAGGTGTATTCAGGCTTCCTCTTGCATAAAATGTTCATGAGTGGCAGCAACAGCACCTGTAAAAGGTTTCTCTTCTTGAACAAGTGTTTTAGAGTCACACCAAAACACTTTCAAAGCAAATGTCTTTCAGTTATAATCCAATCCTAAAGTGGGCTTCACGTTTGATAGAATAATGTTGAAAAACTTGCAGAAGTCATGACCAAAAAACACTAGATGGACAAAACAACAGTTTGTTCACCTGTATGTCAGATTCATGACATTTTTTCCCAAGACGCATTGGTAAAGAAAGCCCAGATTCATTTTAAACATACTGTGATGATGGCATTAGCATTTATTGTAAAGGTAGGGAGGCCTCACAGTGCAATACAGGCGCTTGGCTTTTGTTATTCAAGTTGATCTTATTTCAAACTGACCTGAGGACTGTTATAAGCACCAGACTACAAACTCAGGAGAAGGGATAGATAAGTTTGTAAGATTTTATCTTTTTATGTTTTTCTAAGCGGGGTTTTGAAGTTGCATTTATGCAGTGTATAGTGAAAAAGATCAAGAATAACCTCAATTGCAAAGTAAAAGTTTATTATTATGTCTTCCTTTATTACTAAGTGTGGCAAAGGTGAAAAACAAAACTTTATTTTTTTCCAGGAGAGTTCATTGCAGGTATTGTAGCAGTTTACTTTGAGGTAAACTTCAAGAGGTGAAAAGCAACCAGCTGTTTCTTTGATTTGTTTTTTTTTTTCTTTATTTGTACAATGGAAACTGAAAAGCGAAAGACGAGAGAGAAATGTGCAGCTGGAACCTGAAGTAGCATTAAGAAAAAAAAAAAAAACGTCCCCACAAAATGTGAGCTGTAATTTTGAAACACTCAAACTGATAGTGAGGGGTGGTACACGCTGAGAGGATTCTGAAATCTGTGTTAATGGGCAGCTTTTTATCCTGCTCCATTACTCTGAGCCCTATCATGAGATACACAGTCCTCCACAAACACACACAGACACACACACACACACACACATAAATGCAGAGACATACTGGCACTCACATTTGTCTCTCAGTACACTAGCACTCTGACTGTATAACACACACACACACACACACACAAGCACTTACAGACTCACACACACACGCACACACACACACAAATACATACCTGCCAGCCAGTTCACTGTATACTTTCTGACGTAAACCTCCAACTAACAGCGGTCTGACACGGATTCATGCTGTGAATAAAAGCACACTTTTACTTACATGATATAAATATGATTACCTATATCTAGAGAGAAGGAATATTATGTACAGTATAACAATTAGAAAATAAAGAGTCACCTTTTCAAAGCGCCTGTGGTGAGTTCATTTTGTGTGTGAATGTGTGATCTTTTGAGATAGATTATAGTCTGCAGTTCAACCAATCAAAATCAAGACGTAACTAGGGACCGGTATCAGGAACTGAATTAGAAGACTAAAATTATTTTTTATACATTCAATGTGTTATACATCTCCTAAAGTACCTAAAACCATACAGAAAACAGCACTAGCCTGATGCTAACATATACAGGAAATTACATTGGTGTGCTAGCGGTTAGCACAAGTCAATACAACTCAGGTTTTAAAGCAGAATTTCCACTTTCATCACAGAAACATATCACAATAACTTTTTGTGAACAACACTTAAAAATCAAAAATGTCAAAATACTTATAAGTAGATGTTTTTCAAACAGGAATTGCAGGCTGAATTTAGCATAACTATGGCAAGCACAAGGTTCCAAATAACACAAGCATTGCTAGGTGGCCTACTTCAGTCAATAACATAATAAAACAATATATCAACACAACCTTATGTGAGATCTTTTTCTTATTTTAGGTATCTATGTCCAGAGATATCTATATCCATAGACTAATTTCATATTAATTAACTCAATAAGATGTTGTTGACAGAAAATTTTTTGGAGAAATTGATAAGGACAAGGCACCAGTAAAATCTTATCAAGACACATCCTGAGTCTTTACACAGCCTGGTTAGTAAGAAAGTAAGAGTAGTTAATCGCGTTTATCACTTGCTTAAATGTTCCATTTGTATGAGATCTTCCATGTAACCAGAATTTACTACAGCTGCAAGAGTCTATACTTTAAAGAGGAAGGATTCGGAGAGGAGCTCAGATTCACCTGATGAATATTCATAGGAGTGACGTCACCTATGGAGCTCCACATCGTAGTCATAGAGATAAGAGTGGATGACGGGATTATGGGAGAGTCTCCGACACACTGGGATTTTTCTGCCACTCTGCTTTTATTTCTCTGAACCTCCTTTATGTTTGCCATTTTGTCCCTCATCTCTCCTGCCGCACAGAGATATCATGACCATCGCCTACGTGTCATCTTCCATTTCCCTCCTCGCCATATCTCTTCTCCCTTCAATGATCCTCTGAGCTGTTTCTCCCTCTGCCACATTTTTCTGTCTGTTCACCCCACCCTTTCATTGAGCTGTATGCCACTGTAGTAATTGCTTTCTTCAGCTCCATCAGCCCAATAAGAGCAAATGGGCCCTGATGCTAATAGCCCATAAAGACACCGAGCAACTCCCAGCAGGAATCAAACATCAGATTATTTTACAGTGCTATAACAGTCAAGTCCTACATCTGTGAGCTCTAAAAATAAAATAGAACAGAAAAATAAAACAGAAGCAAGAAGCAGAACGTTGTTTGCTCTGAATACTGAAGGTTGGAGAGTTTTTTTGAGGACGAAAATATTGAAAAACGTCCGAAACTCCAGCTTCAAAGACTCACATAAATATACACACACACACACTGCTTGCAGTTACACACAAGTGCAAGAATCTGTGTTTGTGTGTTTGTGTCCCAGTTGGATGCTGCTCTAACAGCTGTTAGTGACTGAATGAGGCTCAGAGGGAGAGCTGCTGCCAGCTTTGATATCCTAATATTCTACCTATCTACCTATCTATCTATCTGTCTATCTATCTATCTGTCGTCAATCCAAATAACACCCTTTTCAGAAATCTCCAAATGCTCCATGAAGACAGTAAAAAGGGGACAGTGAAGGTCCTTTCAAAGAGGAAAACCTTGAAGTATTTAATGATATATACTTGTTCTGAGCAGCACTGCCTCCTTTTTAGTCCTTTTTTCCTCACATATTATTTACATCTGTGTTTATACTTGGATAAAATTTGAAAACATAACCAACCCTTGTGCCAAAAATCTACCCAAACACTTCACATCCATGACGTGATTAGGATTGTTCTGCAGTCTGAACTTGACGACAGAAAGCTTTAATTCGGCAGCAAATGAGTTCACAAGACCTTCTGCAAGTTGAGCTTTAGAGGACAAGAGACACTTCTGATCTCTGAGAAGGACAAACACAGTGAAGAGCACTCTGAACTGAGAGCAATGATGTGTGCGTGTGTGTGTGTGTATGTGCATGTGTGTGTCTGCTCCCTGAGTGGCAAGTGGCGCAATGGCAATCTGCATTGTGGAAAAAAAAAGCCTTGGAGCTGTGAACGCTGCTCAAGCAGAGACAAGATGGAGAGAGTGTAGGCTGAAGAGGAGGTTGAGAGAAAGGACAAAACTTAACAAATATTTAACCTTACAACCACTAAGCACTCAGTACTTTTTAAATATCTGAGGCTGTTATCCACTCCCAAAAATACTTTTAGACTTTCAAGTGTCTTCTTATCCAAACTGATTTATCAACATTTATGTCAACAACACAAATCTGATCCAAGCAAGATTGGACCCATTTGCTGATGAGCAGACTAATCCATTTTGAACATTAAGTGGCCTCAGAGAGAGATACAGAGTAGTTAAAACATTCAGAATCATGTTCATCTTCTGATCATTTCATTTCAATTTTTCTTGAGACATAATTTGGAGAGAAAAAATAAGATTAAAACGAAACCTTCATTTCCATTTCAGGGCCATTGAGGGCCCTACTTCCTCCATTTGGGACTCTGGGTGGTCAGTCCCTCATTTTCCTCCACTTCACAGCTCATGATCCACACACACACACACACACACACACACACACACACACACACACACACACATTTCTGAGGGTATAATTGTTTTCAAGCAGCTCTTTGATGGCTGAGTCACTGAACACGTCCTGTATCACATCTCGATAAGAAGAACATCAGTTTAAAGGCAGCAGCTGTTTCCCTTTCATCCTCTCTCCTTCCCTCTCCCTACTGCATCTCTCCATCCTCCCACTGCTTTCACAATGTGCGCTAAGCCAGGGAAGATAGGGCAAATCCCTCCTCTGAGCAGAGCAGGCTGGAGAGAGGAGCAGCAGAGTGAGAGACACGAAGGAGCTGAAGAGAGAGAAGACCGAGTGCAAAACGCTTCCTCAAACACTCCTCTCTCATCTTTCCTTTCATTCCCTCCATTTATCAGCATCCAGCCAATCAGCATGCAGCCTCGGCTAAACTGCTGTCTCCTAGCTCCACAGTGATATCCTCGACTCCCCTGTGTCCTAGTGTGTTTGTGTGGTTGTGTGTATCTGTGATCCTGAGGTGATGATGTCAGAGAAGGTTCCTGCTTTCTAAGCTTCTTCCTTGCTCATGCTTTGTCCTCTCATCCTTTCTCTTTTGTTATTGCAGACACTTTGAAAAAGACTCACAATTCATCAATCCTCTAGAGTCCCTATATTGTATTAAATTCTGGATTGATTGGTTATGTATAAATGTAATTTAGTAAGTAGTAATTCATTGCTCTTAAAGGGACTGTGAGGACTTTCTATGCAATCTTGAAAGAAATCTCATATTTAGACATATTCCTGATCATAACTCCCAATTTACTATGAGATCATCAGTGCCAAACTAGGCTATTTCCAAATACTACTTCTCAGGTTTCTGATCAGGTCTGGACTGGATTGATTTTCAACAAGTCGAAGTCTCTATGATGATATCACGCCAGTGGATGAAGTTTAGCAGGGAAAAGAGAGATCGGTGTTATTCCCTGGTGAAAATGATTTCAAGGATTCATCCAGTAGTGATGGTGAACACTAACACTTGAAGGCTAAACAGGATTGTGATAGAGAATAATATAAAGGCTAAAACACGAGCTAAAGGATAAAACATGAGCTTAAGTCTATACTGCAGTGGTCTGTTCAAACATGAGTCGATCAATTAAAAGAAGAGACAGGTTACGTTTGCTCTGTTTTGTAGGACATAACTAGGATTTACTAACTTTGCACAGTACTGATATGTCTCAGAGCACAGGGCTGAGTAGGTAGGACCAAATGTAGCCAGCGGCTACTTTTTGCCACATTTCAAACAACAGTGCTCGGAAATGGTTGATAAATACATTACCTCGTCAACTTGGAGCTGTTATCTAAACGCTTTCTTGAACGAAGAAAAGTTGTGTTAAAAGAATACCCATCATGTCATCACAACAGCTTACGCAAGTTTGCTAGATAATTGCAGTGCTGGAAACCACCATCTTACTAGTTATCAACATAATTACTAAATAGTTTGAGAAATAAACAACAACCAGGGGAATATACTCAGCTCCAGTCAACTACTGTCTCTAAAAGTTCAATTTTTAATCTTTAAATTCCTGCTTTTCTTTTATCTTATTCTCTGTCTCTTCCTCTGTTACTTTAACTTAGAAAAAAAGGATAATAGAAAGATTTTTATAAGCTTAAGAGGTATTTGACAAATCCAGGCAGGTTGTTTTCCTGCATTTCTCGTCTTTGAGCTGAGCCAAGCTATCAAGTTTCCAGCTGTAGCTTCATATTTTTAGGAATAGACAAGCCAGATCAGTTTCATTTATATAAAAAAAAAAACCCTGCATATTAACCTGAAAATGTTAAGGCAGTGCAAGTTCACACATGGATAGTTACTCATCAGAAACAAAAATCACTTCCTTTTTGATTCTGGGAATTGGTCACTACAAGTGTTTTTCTTAAATGAATTTGCATTTTGGATCGTAGACGTATAAGAAACTGAATCCAACCTCAGCAGACTCTTAATGATAGATTTACATACTGGTGTGTGGCTGTACCGTATTATCTCATTGACTTTAAGCAACTTCTTTTCATTTGATTTGATAAAATATGTTGAAACATGAACCTTTAACACTACTTGTATCTAAATACTACTCTGCAGGTCAGTTCAGCTGCTCACAAGTATCTTAAAAATGATGCTTTGTCTCCTCTTAGTGGATGAATCAGGGTATAAACGCAACAAAACTGTTTTCAAATTTTACTCAAGTAAAGTATATATTCATTTTGTTTAGCGTCTGTGATAAAAGAAACAAAAATGTTTGTTTGTTATGAATGGAATCTCAGTAAGTTGGGACACAGGAGTGTGACCCTTGGTTTTATTTAACAAATCTAAAAATAACATCCAAATATAAACAGTTCATAATTCAAACAGAAGAAATACACAAGTGACAGCAAGTGTACAATCTTTATGAGGTGTAAATCTAGTTTTATTTTAGCGTGCCTGAATGTTTTCCCCTGAGTCACAACAGGTGCACAAATCTCGGAGTCAAGACGAGATGCTGCTTTCAAGTACAATCTGGAAAATATGAAAAAACCTATATCGAAATGTAAGGCGACTGTTTTTATTTTTATAAATTACTACAAATTGTTAACTCGTTGTGGCTCTTACCCTGAATAAATTTCAATTCAAAGAGTTCTTTGTGTGTCTGATTTGAGTACAGATGTGCATGATTGATTTTTTTTTTTTTTAAATAACCTGTGATTTTCACACACTTAACCCTTGTATAGGCTTCAGATTTACTCTGCGTCGTCTGTTCTGACTGCTTTTCAAATATAAGGTGTAAAAAATTCCCTTTTTTGAGTCGAAAAAAGGCAGAAATTTGATTTTCTTTTTCTTTTCACTAGGGATATAATCAGAGGTGCATGTGTTGATGCATCACGAACAGGTATATGTCGAGGTCTAGGCAGGATATTGTTTTTATTTCAGCCTTATTAGTTGCTGTCACTTATTGATCAATTTATTTGCACACTTATGAAATTGGGGATGCTGTTATTTGTTTCAGTCGACATAGTCTTGCGTACAAGCACTTCAGGAATCACTAGTTATATTATAAAAGGAACAAAATATTCTTACGAATATGATCCATTCAATTCGAGCACATGTGTCTTATGTCATGTGTTAGGTCGCATAAGATTGCTACGGTAATAAAGTGGTAGATCTGCATTTTTAGATGAAGTTTAAAAAAAAATTTCAGTCAGTGATATTTAAGTGTCCGAGGTGACATGAACGCACCATCAGATGGTGTGTGCACTGTGCTGACGAGCCGTTGCTTGTGGAAACAGCTGGTAGTTTCTGTCAGCGAACACTTGTGCTGGAGAGCAGCTTTTGGCAGGAATAAAAGTTCAAAATACTTGTGAAATAGACTGAAAGCGGTTGTCTTGAACTCTCTGCGGCTGTTCCAGTAGATGTTTGGAGATGTCATCCTGTGAACGCCGGTCTAACGGCCGCTTGTTAATTAAATAGCTTGTTAGCGGCGCACCGCTGACGCTCGACGCAGCCGGTGGCTAATACGAGCTAACCGGCTAACTTTGTAGTCCCATAGCAACATCTACCAGGAGACAGAAAAGCTGTCAGTTGAATGTTTTCTCGCAGCGTAGGAGATTGTTTTTGATTAATTCCACCATGACTCATATTCATTATAAATTTTCCTCCAAACTCGGCTACAACACGGTGCTTTTTGACGGGCCAAACATCACGCTGAGGGACCTGAAGATCCAGATCATGGAGAGGGAGAAGCTCCGAGCTGGTTACTGCGACCTGCAGATCACAAACGCTCAGTCCAAACAAGGTAACGACCCAGATGTGTGCGCTGACAGTGAGAGTGTGTTTGTCATGACAGTTTTGAACTTTGGAAGAGAACACGTGGTCCTGGTTTGACAGCTGTGTGTGTGTGTCAACTTGGGTCAGCAGCGTTTGGGCGTCCAGAGAAGTCAAGCCACAACAAAAGCGTGTGATGAATGGGCCACATTCCTGCTGCATTCACGCCTCATGCTCTTAATCAGACGGCCTGATGGTGCGGGATCAGCCCTGTCAGTGCCACCAGAGATGGGGGGGGGGATAAAAATAGCAAAGGTAGAGGACAGGAGTGCAGCTCAGGCATTTCCACAAGATTTAAGATGAGCTTTTAACACGTGTGGACATAAATAATCAATACAGATTGGAAACTGTCTGCAATACACATTAAGTGCAAAACGTGCAGTAAACCCTTGGAGACTATTTGGCAAATATCCAATCCAAAATTGGGATCTGAAATTTCTTGAATAATATGTAGATAAGCAAAAACAAATGTGCTTTGATAATAAAAGCTTACATATGTGTGATTAAATGTTAGTCTTACAGTCAAGAGTCTCCATGCATGTACAGATTAAACCCTATTGGCTTCAGAGTTATTCTGCACTGCCTGTTCTTACGGCTGAAAACATACAAGGTGTAAAATGTTCTCCAATTATTTGAGTAAACCTCATTTTTGAGTGGAAAGAAAATATAAATTTTGATTCTTTTTTCGCTGAGGTACGTATGTTGATGTATTATCACAGACAGGCATGTGTCAACGTGTAAGCAGGATATTGTTTTGAAATCATTTGAATTTTTTAAATGGAAGCAAGATTTCTTTGTTATATATAAGATTTTCAACTTTTGTACAAAAATACTTGATTAAACAAAATATATATATTAGATATATATATTGACCTGAAGACAACTACATGCAAAAATTTAATTTGCTGATCTCAGAGCTTGCGTATTTGTATCATAAATTTATTGGTCAACAAGTAAATGAGCTATTTTGATACATCTGTGAGTTGTTCTAAAGAGTTAACTGTCAATAGATAGGCACTTCTTTCTAGTTTTTCTGAAATTGCAATGACAGCAAACCATATTTAATCTAAGCTGAGACCCAATCTGACATGTGACAAATGTCGGCACAACTTCTCTGGTAATAAATCAAACCTCTCTCTCTCAAATAAATCATATTTAAGCTATTATTTAACCCCTGACTGACCACACCTGTTTTTCTCAGAGTACACAGATGAGGAAAGTCCAATCCCCAAAGGCTCCTCTGTCATTGTTCGGAGAATCCCCATCATTGGAACCAAGTCCGGCTTGAACTGCAGCAAAACCCGCAACATGTAATGTATATTTTTTATTTTCTGTAGAGAGGTTTTTTTTTTAATGTAGGATTTATTGTTGCAGAGTCTTTAACCTAGCTTTAAAAGCTTCAGTTCTATCAGATGGATGACTCCTGCAAGAAACTGTGACTCAAGTGTTTTCTGGTTAAACATGAGAGTGTAGTGTCTGTAAGTAGCCTCATTCATTTCAACATTTACTTTTAAAGGTCAAGACTAAAAGTGAAGGTTATTCAAACATAACATAGTTGGTTCAGAGTGTCTTTTCCCCTGCACATTGTCATGATAAAATGAACAAACTGTAACTCAATGTGACTCAGCATTAGTCAGGCTTCTGCAGTGGTGTGGACTCAAGGTGTTGAAAGCAGAAGAAATGCCTCACCATCATATGATTATCCCCACCACCAGCATGCAGACGGGTGGAGAGGAATGAAGGCTAAATAGTGATTTGAGCAGCTCAAGAGATTAAATGTAGCTCACAAACTATCCAACTGCAAGAGCATGTTTAAGTCACACAACCTTGAAATGGCACCAACTCTGACTCAGCAGAAAAGCGTTTGTGAACATACTCTCAAAGATTTTTCCATCAAAGTTTAATTTTAAGCTTTAAAAGACCACTTAACAAACTGAAACATTCCCCAAAACTCTTTCTTGTCTTATGGTTTAAAAAAACTTTCATCCCAGAGCATTCTGGGAAATGAAGGAATCCACTATGAACCAGTATTAAAACCACCAGAACAGATAAAATGAACAGTATTCACAAGAAAAGAAATATTCTGACAGGAAATTATTTATTAAAAGTTAAATTACTGAAGTTAGAATTTAATCTGCTTTCTAATGTTATAAACATTCATCAGAAGTCAAGAAGTCACTGCTCTCTCAAAGAGTCATCATGAACAGTCAGAACAGTCTGCCACAGGCCGAAGAGTCGATGCTTTGTTTGTTTGCACAAAGAGATAACTGTAGGAATACAAGAGGAGGGTCCTCTCAGTAGCTGGAGGGTTAAGGTTACTCCTGTTCGTTCACTTCTAGATTACTTACTGATATAAATTTAGATCAATATATTTGAATTTTGCCCATGTCACATAGAGATATTTCCTAAGTATTAACCTCTGGGGCTGAAAAGTGAAGCCAGAGCTGATGTGGCTGCAGTTCCTTAAGTGTCCACTTGAGGCTGTCAAGTTAAAAAAAAAAAAAGGAAAAAAAAAATCAACACACCTAATACCAGCGTGTTTGAAAAGCAGTGTCTCTTTAGCTTTTTATCTATTGATGAAAACTGTTATTGTATTATGCACAACTGGGTATCATTAGGGGGTGAAGCTCATATGACGAACAAATGGGTGTGTTGTAGCATGCAGCTTTGGCTTCAACTCCACATCTCTTCTACAGTCAACTGCATGTTGAATAATTAAGTTATTGAGCAATATTAAGAAAGAGAATAATCCACTTAGTGATGCCAAAAGAATTGTAATTTCCACCTGATTTTGGATAACTGGTTAAAACTGACTCTTTGTCCTGTTCCAGAGAGCGAACAGATGTCCAGCAGCAGCACCGCCACCATGGAGCCGATAAATCAGTACGTAACCACACCTCTCCTCCCATCACTTCACTAAATTCACATTTTTCACAAAGGTACTGAGGGTTGAAACAAACATTTACTTATTCTGAATTATTGGAGGCAACTTATTTCCCCTGTTCATGTAGTTCACAGGAAGTACTCTGCATTAGAGTTTAGTGAAAGTACAGTGAAAAAAATCCAGCCAACTCTACCAGACCTGTGTGCTGTGTTTCTTTATTGTAACAAAATGAAATGTAATGCAGCCTGACCCCATAGAGGCTCTCAGTTGTTTGTATTTGTGTGGGAGGAGGAACTGCTGGGGCGGGTCAGACGTTATCATACAGGACAGCTAACAAACAGCTGATAAAAACAACTGTCACTTTTTGATGCACATTGCTCAGAAATTTCCCATTTCCCTTAAACTAAACCTTTGTAAGGAATCATTAGATGTCACATCACAAATCAGGAATAAATATCAGAGTCTTTTACCTTTTGCTGGATTTTCTAGGTACATTTTTTATCTATTCTAAAACATTAACCTCAAAGCTTTGACATTCTTCAGACTGAATGACTGACCTGACCTGATTCTCTCTGGTTTCTCAGAAGGAGAAGTGTCTGCCACTCTGCTTAGTACTGTGAGTCGGTTGGACCTGATATACTTTTTCCTTTTTTTAACTTTTGTGTTTTTACCAATAAAGTCGTTTGTTTGAAGCTGTCTTGTGTATTGTATTGTGTTTAATTTCACAGAAGGAAAGACTTATTTATTGACATTTATGTCATTTGCTGTCCTAAATCTCTAAACTTTGCAGTATGTTTTGCTGTTGCACCTTTAGGGTAACTAAAAATAAATAAATACAAGAAAGCTAAAAAGATATGTCCTGTTTTACATATTCAGGATGATTGAAGCTCAGAAAAACAAGGTTCTACTTTTCCCATGATGAAATTAACCTAGCTTCATTCATTATGTGTCGCTTGAAAAGAAAACAGAGGTTGATCTCTCACAAAAGAACTGGTTTAGTGTGTCCAAAGATTTTTCATAATGTTTGTGTTTTTTTCATTTTTACCCCAGCACATTGGATTATAAATTAACCAGGAGGATTTTCTTGGTATCTTCAAGTTCAGAAATGATTGTGCTTGTTATCAAACCAATGTGCTAACACTAATATTTGTCAGCTATTATGTTTTAATAAGCATGTCTTACTTAGGTATTTAGCACTTGCAATGTCATAGAAATGAATTTTCTAGATGTTTACATAGAATACAGAAACAAAATATGGTGTTGAAAGAACTGAAAGTCATGATCTGCTGGTGGTGATCAATTCCAGTTGAAACTATGAAAAAGGTTGTAAAGGATTTATGCTCAGATGGAATGCAATTTCTGCACCAAGTTTATCAAACTGTTAAATTATTTTAGTTAGTCGTTCAAGGTGAACAACAGAAACTGTGGGGGTGACGAGATGTTTTTTTATCTGACAAAATGCCAACTCAACAGGTGAAAACTCTCAGAGCAGAGAAGAACAGGTTCTGACTCATTGTGTGAAAGTTATTTCAATATGCTGGTTTTATTTTGAACTTGGATTATGCAAGATAAACTTTTAAAAAGCAGTCGCACATCTGACATTGAAGAGGAGACTTGGGCAAAGTATTGAATTAAGCAGGACAAATAGCAAAAGTTGACATGTTCATAAGTGAAACTGAATTTGTGTTTAATTGTAACAGATTGCCGACCAGACTTCCACAAGTGATCTCCTCTTTTTCTCCCAGGTATGCTCTTTTTTTCCCAGTGGGTGGGTAATGATTCAAAATGATACAATCCAACTGTGTGCTCTTCTATCTTTGTCTCACATACATCTGTGTGCACCTGCAGATGGCAAACCTGGCTGATGCAGATGTGTCAGAGGAGGACAAGATCAGAGCCATGATGAATCAGTCGTCCTATGACACCATGAAGTGAGACACATCTGGCCTCCTGATTTTAGTCTTTTGCTTCACCACCTGGAAACATCAGAGGAGAAAAGCTACAATGAAGGTGACTTTTTCTCCCTGCAGTTCATAATGTACCTCCGTCCTCTGCCCCTTTCTCTCTGCAGCTACAAATGTGGCAATGCTCTGCCCGCAAACTACACCTGTTATCGCTGTGGAAACTCTGGACACCACATTAGAAACTGTCCGCACAGCAAGGTAAGAGCAGTGTCTGTTCCTGTCCTTTACTAAGACTAAAATATCGGTGAACATACACTGAACCATATGCCAGGGATTCAGTGTAAATATATGTGTTTACTACAGGATAAAAATGCAGACACCCCTGTGAGGATAAAGAAGAGTACAGGCATTCCACGTTCCTTCATGGTAGAAGTGGATGATCCCAGTATAAAAGGAGCCATGCTGACCAACTCAGGGCGATTTGCTATACCTACCATAGATGCGTGAGTTAATATACTATTTATTAACTGTTCAGTTTTCAGAGAATGTTATCATATCTTATATTCAGTTCATATACACCCCTGATCAAAATGATCAAAGGTTTTAAGAAGAGTTTCAAAATGAAAAAAGAAGTAGAGGTGACACAGAGAAAATAATTTATGGAAAACATCAATCAAACTGAAATATTTTGTGCAAATTTTGTCTTTATAAGGCTGTGGTCTAAAACTTTATATCCTCTGAGGAAACAGACTTTTTTCTTAGTTTTTTTTTTTTTTTCAATAAATTGCTCTTTTATTCTCATTTCCTCTTTTTTTCCATTTTGAAACTTAACCAAAACCCTTGTAAAGTTTGTACAATTGATCAGCTGATCTCAAGTTTTTGGTAAGATGTTAATTAGCTTAGCATTAGAGGTTAAAAATTAAAAATCTTGCCTTCTTCTGTTTGTCTCTACATAGTGAAGCATATGCAATTGGCAAGAAGGAGAAGCCAGCCTTTGTTCCAGCAGAGCCAGAAGAACCAGAAGATGAGCAGGATCCTGTACCGGAGGAACTGCTCTGTTTGATCTGTCGTGACCTGCTGAGTGACGCTGTGGTCATCCCCTGCTGTGGAAACAGCTACTGTGACGACTGTGAGTGTAGAGTTCCTGAATATGACACGATCAGGATCAGCATGTGAGCATTTTCATTGTCCTAACTTTCACCTTTCTTTAGGTATTCGCTCTGCTTTACTGGATTCAGAGGAACACGTTTGCCCAACTTGTCACACACCTGAAGTCTCTCCAGATACTCTGATCGCCAATAAATTCCTTCGACAGGTAATTTAAAAAGGTTTATTCAGAAATGTGGGCATTTCTGACTTTACTGAGCCTTTTTCTTTCACCATTTCTTTATTCCTGTCTAAAATTTTTAATTTTATGAATGTTTCGTAATTATTTTGTTTTCTTTCCCCCAACAGGCTGTAAACAATTACAAAAGAGAGCTTGATGGCAATATAAGTCAGAAAAAAGGGAGCGCTCACTCCAATTCCCAAAGTCTGACCCTGATACCAAGCCCAGCCCTGACACCACCTTCTACTCTCACACAAAGCCAGCCTCTGTGGCCTCCCCAGCCAATCAAAAGCCAGCAGGTAGTTCTAATCGTGAAATAACACTATGACTGTTACTTTGATTTTGGAAACCACAAAAGAACAGCAAATTTTTGAAGCACTGCTGTTAAAAAGACATGGAAAATTTGTTTTTGCATTTTTTTCTGTGCAGAAATAAGTTGTTAATGTTTGAAATTTGATTGTTGGCAGGATCTTCTCCTGTATTGCTCCAAGGCTGCAGACACACCAACATCATCTCAAGAGTATGAGACTCCTCCAGCTGCTGCAGGCTCAGCTTCTGCCTCCAACACACCCAGCGGGTCCCCGGAGACTGTGCCGCTCCACCCTGAGATCACTGAGTGAGTTCCATCTCAGAGGGATGCTGTGTTGACAACCAGGCCTAAAAAAAGCAAACTCACTCAAGTCCCTAGATTACCGAGCTGTAATCCCTCTCTGTACTTTTCTGAAAAGCTGTTTTTATGGGCCTAAAATTTGAGATTTGGGGACTTAAAATAAATCTCTTTTTCATGTAGAGAAAGTAGTGAAACAAGACACGATGACTCAGCGGCTGCTTCCTCCTCTGGTCTGGTTTCAAACACTTCTGCTCCATCACAGCCACAGGTAACAACACACACACAACCACACATGCTAACTCCATAACAAAGTGTCTCTGTGTGAAACCTTTGGTGTGTGTGTCTGCTCAGGTTGATCCACCTCAAGCAGTCGTTGTGAACCAGCAGGAGTCTTCCTCAGGTGAGCGATGAAGATGTGTTTAGTTCCTGGTTTGTTACGTCCTGTAACTTGGGTTCATACTCATTACTCTCTATTCCCACAGGATCCTTGTGTGAATCAACCCCCCAGCAGCTTCTTCTTCCCTCCTCCTCCTCTTCTTCTTCTTCATATCCATCAACCCCCACTCCTCTCTTTCCTCCCTCCCATTTCCACCCATTCCCACCCCTCAGCAGATACCCTCCTGGTTACCCACCTGCCATACCCATCTGGACTTTCCCTACACTCAAGGGAGCTCCCATCTCCTCCCCCTGCTCCTCCTCCAACCTCCCCCTGATGCCCAGTGATTGGTACAAGAATCAGAGGGAGTGGAAAGAAAGGTGAGACTGCCAGGTGCTTAAGAGTGACTTAACATAGAACACAAACTGGATTTAAAGATATGAAAAATCTTGATTTATGACCATCAGCTGGAGGATTAGACAGTGACGTCACTGCTTTATAGATATTCACTGGCATCGTCTAACCATCTTTCCAGTGAATTTAAGACTCTACCACACAACTCTATCAATAAAACAGCTACGCTTACAGAGTAGCTCCCTATCTCTCTTTTCAGGCTGTGTTTTCACACTTTCTCTCTCTCTCTCTCTCTCTCTCTCTCTCTCTCTCTATAACTCAGGTCACCTCACAGAGGATCTTCTTACATACGCTTTTCAAAGTCTTCTAAGTCCACGTCCTCTCATTCCTACCCTTCAAGCAGATCCCATTCTAGGTCCAGATCGAAAGGCAGATCCAGGTCTTTTTCCGCTTAAACTACTTCAACTGTTCAAGGTTGACAAACTGGTAATAGTAAGATCAAGATACCTCTCCTCAGCACCTCTCTTCTCTGTTTTTGTTCCTCAGGTCACCTCAAAGAGGATCTTCCTACAGATGCTCCTCAAAGTCATCAAAGTCCAAGTCCTCTCACTCTTACCCTTCAAGCAGGTCCAGATCCAGATCAAGGTCCAGATCCAGACCCAAAGATAGATCAAGGTATTCTGTGCCTTTTCACTCATACATTAACCTTTTATTTTACTTCCTTTCTTCAAGTCTTAATTGTTTTGTTTTTGTTTGTTTTATTGCTAGGTTATCATGGAGTTTCAGGTGATAATTATTCTAATCAAATTGTACCAAAAAGTTTTGGTAATTTGTCAACTAAGAAAAAATGCATGATTTGATAAAAGCCTACATATTTTAGTATCAGATGATATCAATGTCAGAAATTAAGAATTGGATTTCACTCTCAAATATTCCTGAGTTTGTTTACTCTTTATTGAGCTGCTGAGCTGTCACTATATGTTTTTTATATTGGGTAGAAAAAGAGCATGTGTATGTAGCTTTAACTTGTGTGAAGCTGTATGGCTGTTTTCTTTTAACAAGCTGTTATTGTTAGCCTACTCCAAGTGTGAAACTTTGCCATGAGGGTTTATATCACATTGGTCATAAATGGACTCCACAGTACAGTGGTAAGGAGTGTTCTCCTTCCCTCCAGCTCATAGGATCAAACAGGGCAAGTGTTTGTGCTCAGATGTCATCAGGAGGTTATGTTTTTATGTCTTGGACTTTGAAATGGAGCAGATAGAATATTGGCAAATAATTTGAAGTTTTTGGTGCTGTTGGATGACACAATCCATTCCTCTCAAAGTGAAATCAGGACGCCATTCTCTTTTGTTTTCTAGACCCCACTCAACTTCCTCCCGCCACAGAGATCAACACATTCGCTCCCATTCCTCACAGTCCTACAGCTACGGCTACAAACGCTTACACTCTCCTACAACCTCATCGTCATCCTCCCCTCGAGCGGGTCACCATTCCAGGCGCAAGTCACCATCAGGTCACCGCCATCACAGGAAGAAATCTACTACGAGCAGCTCCAGGTCCAAGAGAGGAGGAGAACACGACCAGAGGGAACGAGGAGGCTCAACTGGGAGTTCAGCTAGCTACATGTTCCCTCAGTGCGCAGATCAGATGAGTAACTTTGAGCTCGACAGACAGCGCTACCTTCAGTGGAGAGAGGAATACAAAGAGTGGTGTGAAAAATACTTAGACAGCTACATGGAACATTTCCATCAACTGCCTCCTCTTCCTCCATGTCCGTTCTCCCCGAGTGGAGATAAAGAAAAAAGCAGAACTCAGTCACACAACCAGCACCACGGTAGACGCTCCTCTCGGAAACACTGCCGTTCACCTCCATCACAGATGTCCAGTGACAGCTGCTCTGTTTCATGTCAGTCCTCAAGTGACAGCAGCTCCAAATCATCTCCTTCATCCAGCGATGTGAGCTCCTCTCCTTCTCATTCATCCAATAACAGTCAGTCTCCACCTTCTCAGTCATCCAGTGACAGCAGGTCAGTTCATTCTGAGGGAGGAGCTCAGGAGAGGTACGACTCTACTCGACCTCGTGCACAAAGAGAGGAGGGTGAGGTAGCAGGAGCGCAAGAAGCCAAGCAAGATGGCAAACAGCTGATCATGACGACTTTAGAGGATCTCAGCCCATTGGAACCTGAGAGAAAGTGTTTGAAGCAGCAAAGACAAAAAGCAGGAGTGGAGTCTGATGCTGCAGATATACAGGACACAAAGAGCCTCGCTGCAGCTGAAACAGGTTCCTGTTATATTGGTTCAAATGAGGACGAAGCAACCAGCAGGGAGGTCTTAAAACCAGTTCAACAGCCCCTGAAAACAGATCAGTGTTCAGATAGAGGCTGTGAGAGAAAGAGGGGAGAGCTGAGGGATGTGGATGGGGAGGGAGAGCCAAGAGGAGACCCAGATTCAGACTTCAGGAAAGAGTTAGAGATAAAGCACAAAGAAGAGTCTAGCAAGAAGACCCACAGGAGGGACAGGGACAGACACAGGGACCCCAAAGCTTCTGACTCCACATCAGCAAAGAATAGAAAAAGAAAAGAGGAAGACGCACAGAGACGTCCTGATGATTCTCAAAGCACCAAATGCTTGAAAATGAACCCAAAGAAAGACATCTGGGAGGAAGGGATGAAAGTGAAACCACAGAAGAGGATAAGTATCAACATTAAGCTGGATGTAAAACCAAAAGAAGACGAGACCAAAATACAGGATCAGTCAGAAACGAAGAATGAAACTAAGCAGAGGATGGACAGAGGAGAGACAGAAATACATGAAAACAAAGACTCCAACAGAGAATGGGAAGACCTGTTTGTAGAAAAACTCAAATCAGAAGGAGAGGCAGGACTGATTTTGGAGGAAAATCTCCTCAGAGAAGAGAGGATAGAGATCGTTGCAAAGAAAGAAGACATTAGAGGTAAAAAAGAAGACTTACAGCTATGGCAGTGTGTCCCTGAAGGAGATGAGGGGGAGGGAAGTAAAAACAGGTGGGTGGATAAAAACAGGACGGAGGCCTGCAAGGGAGAAGAGGTGCTAATCGACCAGTGGAGGGAAACAAAGGAAAGAAAGGAGGAAGACAATGGGGTGAGAAATGAATGTACAGGTGAAGAGACGAGCGGTTTCGTTTCAGTCGCCCAGAAGGAAGAAATAGCTGCAGAGGAGAAAAGACCAGACCTGCTGGAGAAGTGTGAGCCAATGGAGGCACTGAACACCTCTGTGAGCAACTACAGGTCAGAATAATACTTCTGTATTTATTCTTTATAGTTTTAAACCCACATCAACATCACACATGGAAGCCCATTGTTTAATGCAGTCTACACACACTGCCTGACCTCCTTTAGCTTTGATTACAGCACACTTTCGCTGTTGTTTTGGTAAGTTTCTGTAATGTTACAAGATTTATTTCCATCCAGTGCTACATTAATTTTTCACCAAGATCTTGTATTGATTGTTTGATGTTGATGCTTGATGTATGCCAATGATATGACCCTTTAAAACAGACCAACATCTTTTCCACATCAGCAGGATGTATCTTTTGCCATGGTTGTTTAAGAAATGAGAAGTTACTCATTGCATCAGCTTGGGTTAAATAACTTGTTGCCAGCTGAAAGATAATCACACATGTAGTAATTAGGAGGTTTTGCTTAGTTAAATCCAGGTGGCAACTTTTTTTAATCCATTTTATATCAGCAGTTTTTGGAGAAAAAAAAAACATTTGAAAAATATCACTGAATGATGCTTACTAAGTCTTTTAAAGACACATTAAAGGGCAGAGGGTTGGATTGAAGCCACAGGCTGCTGTAACAAGTACTGACGCCTCTGCATGAATGAAGGCTTTGACTTCAGAGCTGATTTGTTGCCCTGGAGTCTTTTCTTTGGTACAGATTTAGTGCTGATTAACATTGTTTGTGTCAAAGCAGGAGCTTCGAGGAGTTTCAGGAGAAACACAGAGCAGTATCTGATGTCAGATCTACAGAGGATGCGCTCATACAGGTGTGTGTTCTGTGATGTTTCCTGTTGAAATGTTAAGAAATATTCATCAATCTTAACTACATACACAAACAAAAACCATCTCCCTCTTTGATAGGTCCCTCGCTCCAAATGGGAGAAGGAGGAGTCTGAGGAAGAAGAGTTTTTGCCACCCCAGTCTGTATCTGTGACAGCAGAGACCAGGAATGACAGAGAAATAGAGGGAGAGAAAGAAGAAGAGAGACAGAGGTCAGTCAAAATAGACAGAGACAGGGAGGAGAAAGGAAGAGAGAAAAAGTTGAACAGCTCTCATGGAGGTTTGGCTCCTTCTAGTGGTAGAGACAGACCTGACAGCTCCTCTTCTGCAGACAGGAAAAGAGAGAAAGGACGGGAGAGTGAGAGACAGAGGGATAGAGATAAGGAGGGCAAAGTGAGGACAAGAGAGGGAGAGAAAGAGAGAGATAAGAAAAGAGAAAAAGGGCATAAAAGGAGTCTCCCGTCTTCCTCCTACCGGGTGTCACACGACACAAAGAGGAGAGACAGGCCTCCAAAGAGTTCCCCCTGTCAGACCGGGGCATTCTCTGGAGGCAGAAGTAGCACAAGCGATCAAAGTGCTAACAGACCAGACAGAAACTCGTCAAGAAGCAGAGATGGTCTCAGCTCCAGCCGAGAGAGAGACTGCTCCAGATCTTCAGGAGGTTCAGAGCCCAGAAAGCCAAGAACAAGCAGCCCTACACAGGAGCTGACGCAGAACAGGAGCAGGAAAGAGAGCAGGGTGGAGAAGGGGGGATGGAAGGAGGATAGGACGCATCGAGTCAGAAGAGAAAGAACAGAACATCGAGGATGGTGGCCGAGGGAGAGAGTGTCACAGGAGAGGCTGGGTAGCAGGAGCAAAAGTTCATCGCCGAACCATGAGAACCACGTCAGAGTGAGAGAAGATCCTAAACAAGCACCAAAATGAGAAGACACAGGATGGAAAGGAGGTGAAGAAACACAAAAAATCAAAGAGGAACGACTCTGCTTAGTTATGTTTTCTGATCGACATGAAAAAAGGTGAATTTACTTGAATAGTGTTTTTTCTTTTCTCTATTTTTGTTTCCCATGATGCTTTTTGTATCATCACACATCATATATGCATCATTGTATGAAAGTGAACAAAACTTGAAGGGAAAGCACTTTAAACTATGAATAAGAAGACTTAATGAATGAAAGCTAATGCCAAATCTTCAGCATCTTTACTTTTATAATTTGCACATGCTCATTTAATGCTCAGGACTGCCAACACTGATGGTTTACACACTGACGATGAGACAGGAGGCCTGTCAGTGATTTGATTTCCTCACTCAGGAGAAAATATTTATGATTACATAATAATAGAGTTTAATTTAAAGCTTAATGTGAATATGTATGATTTGGACCTCTGTGCAGTGTTATATTTTAATTTCTGTAAATATTGTGTTTGAAGAAAATGCTGGATGAATGAATGAACGCATAACCAGAAGAGCTTTACTTTTTCCTGCTTTGAAGGAAATAAAAAAAGAAACATCCTTAAAATGTTTGCGACATCTTCTGTTTGGAGTCTCTGCGTTCTGAACTTTATCAGGTCTGTCTTCAAGAGGAGACAAAATCTAATTCAACTGGATCGTTAGTTCATTTCTGATGCGCTGATGGACTCCTGTGTTGCTGCGGCTCAGGAGTCGATGTCTGATGTCTGGTTTGAGGTGGAGGATGAATGATCCCTGAGCTGACGTCACCTCTTTGCTGTCACTCGGCTTTTTGTCAATCTCAAATTCTGCTCCTTTTGTCGTCACTAAAATGAGTCAAATCATCAAGAGCTTCTGTCGTCCTACAGGTTGATGAGTCCTCTTTGATGTGTTTTTATGTTTTCAGTAGGTGATGGGAGATGTTAAAAAAACAAAGACATGCTCTCCACGTCTGGCACCTATGCTGGATTGTGTGTGTCTGTGTGTGTAAAAGTTGATGCGTGAAGTGTACCCAAGCTTTTCTCGCCTCATTAACTCTCTACAGGGAGGACATGGCACAGCTCCAACCTCTCTGTGTCTAGTTCTGTCTCCTCTCTGTGCCGTGGTTGTGACTGCAATCTCTCGCGGTCGTGCCAAGGCATGCTGGGAGTGAACGGGGAGAAATCTGGTGGGTGTGAGGAGACTTGGCATGTCTCCCAAAGTGTTGGACTGAGAGGTCTCCGCTTGCTCGCGGACAGTCACAAACGTGGTCCATTGGCTTGTTGTGGATGGCTGTGTGTCTTCCAAGATGGCTGCCAAGCTTTCCTTGGGTGCCCTGCTTCCTACTGCGTCTGTGTTTCCTCTGCAGTTTTTGGCTCTGATAGGTCTAAGTGCTTTTGTGCTGTCTGGCGTACTATGGTTGTGTGTGTATGTGTGTGTGTTTGTGTGTGTGAGGGGGAATACTGCAGACACACTCAGACTGAATCAGACTGTATGTGGATATTTCAGGCTGGCCTTGGATGATAAAAGATGGAAATAACTTTAGAGACAGAGTCAAGATAAATGCACAGACAGACACAGAGACACCTGCAGAAAGACAGGGACACAGACAGACGGACACACAGGTAGATTAAGAAAGTAAAAGGAGGGTGAAAACATGAGGAAACACACTGACCCTGCGCTGACCACAAAGGCACATTAGAAAACAGACACATCAGACAGACAGACAGGTGCACAGACAAAGATCCAGGCATGCAGACAGACACACAGACAGACAGACAGGTGGACCCTGTAGCACTCCAGAGCAACATCTCTCCTGTTCTCCTGGTGTGGTGAGGATCAGAAACGAGGTACGCTTTGTCAGATTTATCTCCAGCTTCCTTTTATGTCCGCTTTGTTCCCATCTCTCTTCTTATTTCAGCCTTTTTTTTTCGTTTTGTCGTTCGTTTTGTGTCTGGCTTTCCTTCCATCCTTTGTGCCCGTGATGTGTGCCGACGTCTCAGGGCGCCGTGCCAGCGCTGCCTGATGAACACCAGGCTGTGTGTGTTTGTTTGTGTGTGTGTGTTGGTGTATGCAGATTGGCTTGTTTGGGGGCCAGTGGCAGCTGCAAACACTTGTTTTGGCGTGGCAGAGCTGCTGCTGCTCTGCCCTCGCAGATAACCAGGTCTGACTCTAGGATTTTGGAAGAGAAGGAAACAATGCAAGACTTTCAGACGCCTGTATTTAGAGGGGGAAAAAGTCATTTCAAAGAAGAAAAGAAACACGAAATTGATCCATGTTTGTGCATTTTGAACAGGCTTGTGGAACTCTCATATTTCGCATGCAGGCTTCTCTGTCTTCATTTGCTTTCCCAACTTGTTTTGAGGCATTTTTACTTTCATTCATAAACAGCTGAAGAGTCAAAAAATTGCAAAGAGAGGAGAGGAGGAGAAGTGCAGCAAAGAGCCGAGGACAGGAGGAGAATCAGTCACAACAGCCTCAGGGAGCATATTTTAACCACGAGGCCGACCTGGCACCACTCTGTTCATATTTTTGACCCCATCATTGCAGCTTCTTTGAAATAGACACATCTTTAAAACAGCTCTCAAACAACATTAGGAGGAATGTAAAATAAGACAAAAACAAAAAACATCAAATATGAAGCTGCCCAGTGTGCTAATAGTGGAGGAAAGTGAATGCAAATTGTGTGTTACGAAAACTAAAAAAGGAAAGAAAAATAGTAGTTTTCAACGTCCCAGTCATGGAAGATCCAGACAGAAACTTGAATTTACAAATCAGCCACGATTATAGTGAAGACACCACATTCAACTCTGAGTGTGAACATTCTCATTTACTAACATTTACTATCAACACATAAATGTATGGACAAATGTACTTAAAGCTCCTCTGTGGAGATTTCAGTCACTCATGAAATAGACTGAAGTTCATGCGAACGGCTCTGCAGATGCCAAAGACTGGTGTTGAAGGATTTATTTGTTTATTAAATGAAATCTGGAGTACATTTATTAAGTGTCTTGTTTTTATTTTCATGCTATGTAATCTCTGAAGCAAACATACACTTATTTTTGCAGAAAACCCAGTGAGCTACTGTTGCCACTTTGCCTACAAGGGGCCCCAAAATGCACACCAACTGAAAGTTCCTTACAGTAGCTTTAAATTAGAGACTAATCATGCAGAACTTCAGTAAAGAAGTGTGATCTTGAAGTTAAGCAAAATCTAAACAAATGCTTAAATTATCATAAGTTTAACCCGCAGCTTGTTTTTTACTACTAAACTGAATATCAGAGAAAACAATTGATGAATACTTCAACATGCAGGACATATTTAGTGGATTAAGAGATATTTTAATCCACGTATAACTTAATGTTTTTCAAATAAATCTTCTGTTTTGGATTTGAGACTAATGAGTCTTGCGGGACAGTAGTATAGAGACACATTAATGAGTCTCAATTGTTTGTGTTCAGGTTGGTTAAAGCCTTTTCAGGTGACAGCATCTCATATTAAAACACTGACTGAGTTCTGTTTAAGGTCAGAGGTCAAAAAAAACAAAAAACACTCTGGGTTAAATAACTTCA